>CM046844.1:34443812-34771312 GCA_025618425.1 Heliocidaris tuberculata
GGATAAAATTTGCTAGGTAAAGATATTTGCAGATATTAAAATAAAGTGCATAGTATTTCTTATTCTATTTTTAACATCTGTAAACCTTAATTTGTTTGAACTTGTTCTATTTGATTATTCATTACAAGGTATTATTTTTGGATCAACCAAGTCAACCCTCTGTGGTAGAATAATTAACCAACACCTGATAATGAAATGGAAAAGTCCATAACATAAAGTACACACGTAGGGATCGGCCATGTGCCATTTCATATCACAGGTAAATTATACAGCAAGCACACAACATGGCTTTTCGCAGTAACGAGCCACAGTAAGAACCTACAAAACGGCAAATTATTTCATGTAAAAAATTGTTTAAAGAAGTAAAATACACCTCCACTTTACTCCGCGGGTCCTATATTTAGCAGATATTTACCCAAAAACCATTTTTTCAATTTTTTTTCACGGATGTTGAGGATTGGCTTCGATTTCTGGAAATATCCTACACCTTTATATTGCATTACAAATTTGCTGATAACAGATGTTCATTTACTCCACTAATGATATCCGTACCCACAATTCCATGCAAATCACGTAAATCACGTTAAAATTACAAAAATTCGAGATATATAAACCATGGTATCCAAAAATCCAAAATGGTATATAACCATGGTATCCAAAAATCCAAAATGGCGGACGGCAAATTTTCGACGATCACTCGAAACGATGCCAAAAGTTCCGAATTTCAAAGAAAACTTCATTTGTAACAAAAATACTGATGAGAATGAGGAAGTTAGGGATCTATTCATGTTGGAAATGTAACAAATAGTAATTTTGATGCATGCAATATTTCGATGAAGACAGATTTTTTAGGGTTAAGACGTTACGATCTTCCTTAGATGGACCTGGGCCTGGGCCTGGCTGTAGTGTTATGATTGCAGCATAGTTTATGTAAACAGTTATGGTCTATATGTAGCTAACACAGTAACAGTAACACTACTACAGTTAGATCTACAAAGTTACTCTTAACGTTAGACTTAGAGCCGTAACTAACTTCGAAACTGAGTCTGAGAAAGGCTTATGCTTTTGTTGGCTTTGACCAAATGATGAGTTCGTCCTATTTCACGCTTGATTTACATGTTTAAGAACAAAGTAAAATCCTACAAACTTACCCTCGAAAATTCCAGTGAGGTCTTCTAGGCCCCACTCTTTCAATAATTCTGCCAACTCGCCATTTTGATTGTATTTGTAACATAAAACACGTATGTCGTCCGCGCGCGTCGTGTATAGCACCAGCACGTGCCGTGAGCTGAGTACTAGTATAGTGCATGCAATGCACAGAGCTGAGTACTAGTATATCATATCGCTTGCCACGCACGCGCGCCGCACCTAGAACATGTCCGTACACGTTTCTAATCGCCCGGCGCGGCCGCGGTTGCCATGTAAATGCTAGAAAGAAACGTAAAAAAGGTATCGCTTTACATAACTATGGTGACTTATTACATTTCGTGAGAAAAAATTTACAAAAAAAAGAAAACAAAAATCGAAATTTTTCGCATTAAACACAACAGTAGGCCTTTTTTTCTATTCGAAACATAGACATAACTTACGGAACACGACGCAATGTGCACGACACGGGGGAAATTAATTAGGTATAAATGAAAGTTAATCAGTTACAAAACTTTTGCATATCTTGTGTCAAAAATACAAACAGCTTACAAATCATTTTACTTAATGATGTCTATTACATTGCATGCGCTAGTTTTACAGGAAAAATATCAATTCTACTTAACACATTTTACATAACAGGCAACCCATGTTTTTTCTTTTTTTCTCCTTTTCTTGTTTTTTTTTCTTTCTCCCCCCCCCCTTTTTTTTAAGGGGGGGGGGGGGCGGCCAGGGCAAAGAAACTCAGTGCTGATTGCATTTCATAGGTTTCACAAGTGAGGCCCGAGGGCCTATCTGTGAATAGGCCTCACGACTTAGCATTTTGCAAAACATTTTTGAGGATATTTTACAGTGTTGTAAACATGGTGATCGAAGTTTACATAATCATAAACATAAAATTCATTCTTTACAAAACCGTTTGCAAAACATTTTGACTTAATGACGACAAATTACATTGTGCATGTTAAATAATCTTAACGAAAAGGGCAATATTGCAAAATCTTTATGAAGAAATATCTTACAGGCAGCGTTATTTTGCAAGATTTGTTCAGTCAGTTTTACATAACTCAGTGTATCAAAATCATGTTGTCAACTGACATTCGTAAAATGTATTATATACACAAGAGTTTACAAAACACTTTACTTAATGACGACTTATACCATTTTGCATGATAAAATTCCCTTTAAAAAAATTACTTGTACTTAACACATTTTACATTATAGGCATTTTTTTGCAAAATGCATTTTACTTAAATAGTGTTAAGTAAATGTTACATAAAATTTCACATTTTGCATGACACATTATATGCGAAATGTAATTCATTACAAATATTTAGTAAAATACTACATAAAAACATTCATCTGAGACACTTTTACATATATTAAGTAAAAATTTTACAAAAGGAAGTTTACATAATGAAAATTTAGTAAATATTTCTCTCTGTGTACGGGATATTTTGAAATAGTAATAATAATAATGCTACATAACATAATATTGCACTGAAAAACATCACAGAAATACTTAACAAGAAATCATAAAGTACTTTGGAGGTAAAAGCTGTATTTGAGAGTAACTTACGGCAGGTTAGTGTATGGAAGTATATATGTCATAGGCCCCCTTGGTGGTGTTAGCATGCTGTTTCCTGCATCTAATGGTGCTGTCTTTGATGGCATGTTGTTTGCCACATTCGATGCCCCGTCCATATCACGATGTGCACCCTTCTCCTGTGACAGAGACTGTATAGCTATCAAGATACGCCTTCGTTCTCCAAAGGAAGAACATCTAGTTCTTTTAAATCACCATCAGTGATTGTCTCAAGCACTGACATGTCTACTTCATTTTCTGAAGAAAAGATATAATGAATTAAGCAGGTTCATTTATTTGTATGATTTGAGGCGGGCCGTTTTGAAAGGCCATTTTTGGTAGTCGTTTACTCGGACATTTTTTCGGACGAGTAATCGACTACTCGGTATATTGATATTGCCAATAAGACAGGCCGACCGCTCCGGCCCCGAAGCCCGCAACCTTTTTTAGGCCGGAGCACCAGCGTAAAGCCATGAAACCAGTCCCAAACTGCCTGTGCAACTACCGTAACTAATGTCCAATTTCCGTATTTAAATGTTAAAATTAAACAAGTTTTAAAACGATCAGTGTTGGTTATAAAATTCAGAGCAATGCAAATTATCTCCTCCTACCTACTTTCGTGAAGACTAAATTAAAATCAAGGTAAAATAAAGCGAAATAGATCGTAATTTCCTTCCCCCTTTTCATCACAGTCGTAATCATCATATTGCAGTTGTTTATCAGTCGCCAAGAGGTGGCGCTCGTACCCGGAAGTACAGTTGGGTTCGGAGCGTTTTAGTACACGAAATCCCATTCATCTTTCTCCGTATTGAAATTGTGCACATTCTGAGCGTGCGATCGACATCAAATTCAATGCCCTCGTCAAATCGACACGGGCATGCCCGTGCATGACCCGTCGGCAACGAACAAGCGCGCGTTAGCAAGTAAGAAGTATTTCAGTGTCGTTTTGTTTTCATCTATTGCTATCTTGAAAATATTCTGTGCTGATAAGCGTCCTTTCATTTTTGCAAAAACTTGATAGGAGCTCGCTTACACGGTGAGCTATACGGTGTATACGGTGACCGATGTGTGTGCGGCTGGCTCACACACCCGCTTATATAACTGCAGCTTCCGATGTAGCGGGAGCATACATAGCCAGACTTTGTTTTTACTGCTCGATCCTCGAGAACTTAGCTACCGAAAAGAAACACTCTCGTGTGAATTTTATTGATTCAAATGACATTAAAATATCTTAGAACTAACAATTAAGTGATAAATTTCTATATTTTATTCTGAATTAGAGGTTTTGGGGGGTTATTCACAATTTCCAACTATGTTACCGAGTAGTCGATGGAAATTTCATTAGTCGAGTAGTGACCCTATCGGGCGAGTACACGGTTAATCGAGTACTCGAAACGGGCATTTAAGCACATTCAATTATTTATAAATACTGATAAAGCGATTTACATTATTTATATATAACAATTTACGTTTATTGGACTTAATGCATGTATTTCAAAGTAGTTAAAAGAAATGATAACTATTGACCATAAACATAAGGCGTGATCTGCAGGATTTGTAGTTTTACCAATCATTTCTAAATACATGTAGTAAATAAAATTGTACAGTTTGTACTACAGTCTGTATATTTTTGAAATAGCGCCAAAGAATCGATTATTTTATACCAGCGTAATATTGCAAATTTAACACCGTGGTTCTTTGCTGTGTGGGTATCACCTGAAAGAGCATGTCGAAATCCAGCTGGTGTCAATAACTTAGTACCCCAAGATATCCGTTAAAGCCATTTTGGCATAAGATCGACGATTTTATAAATGATATTATGTGTTGTCTTTAACAGAGAGGCTTTCGGTGATTTACATGGTTTTGCCATTATTGTGAAAGTCATTCCTAAGATTTTCTTGTACACCTGTAATGATTTTATTTCATTTTCAAATTTTCAATCTTTGATATGATTGTCCTTGATGATTTGATAACAACTTTGTACTCTTAATATTTCATCCCGCTCTGTTTTTGTTACTCTTTATGTTTTACATGTTATCTTATACTGTATTTATTTATATGGATTGACTTAAGTGTATTGCAAGTCGGAATGGGGAACCCTTAGGTTTCGGTGATTTAGTTTGCCTGACTCACTCCTGGCAACTTGACAAAGCACTTCGTGGGTCAACTTATAATCATATTTTTAACCTTCCGGTATTATATGATTTGTTCTTTGTATTTCCTATGTACTTTGGTTTGACAAGTGATAATGGTGTTAGTAATAATAACACTAATAATAAAGACATTAACCGTTTGAAATTATATGCTTAAGGGAAAGAAGATTCCCATTTTGTGAGCATGTTGTGTGGTGAGTGCATGCACATGTAATTGTCAATATTGTTTTTTCAATGTGTTGCCACTTTGATGTTCACATCAAAATTTCAGGTTGTGAAAAACATGATCGTAAACGTTTTTTCAAGAAATCAATCTGAAAGCAGTTCAGCCACCTAGCACATCTTTTTTGTTATATTCAAACATTGCAGCGATTTCCAAACTTAAAAGATCGCAAAAATAAACCTCAGGCAATTTAGTCTTTGTTAAATAGTTTATAAGGACAATGCGACGAGGAATTGAAATTAGCTATGAGTTGATTTCTTTTTAGGTTTTTTTTTTAAATGAAGACAGTAGTATAAGTGTACGTATAGCGTCATAACTAATCCTATTGTTCTAAACAATAGAAATATTAAATATAATCCGATTAGTAAATATTAATCCGATTATAAAATATGAATTATGAAATATAAAATATGGATTAAAATATGGATTATGAGATATGAAATATGAATTAAATTATGGATTAAATTATGGATTAAAATATGGATCAAATTATGGATCAAATTATGGATTAAATTATGGATTAAATGTATGTAGACGGATACGGGGAGGGGAAGGATGGAAAGAAATACATTTGGGAATGTTTAGGCTGCTTCTATCACGGATGCCCCGATTGCTTTCCCAGACCAGAGTTCAAAAACACAAAGTTAAACAAAACAGCGGGACAATTATACAAAGAGACGATGCATAGGATCAAACTCTTGAAAGATGCAGGGTATACCGTGTGCTACACGTGGGAGTGCGAATGGAAAGATATACGGGAAACTTCCCGATGTCCACCCTCACATTGCACATCTCCAAGACGTCTTTAAGAAGCCACTCAATCCCCGGGATTCTTTTTACGGGGGAAGGACGGGTGGGTGTTCACTTTTCTACCAAGCAAAACCAGGTGAAAAGATTAAATATTACGACTTTACAAGTCTCTACCCTTTTATCAATAAATTTGGCAAATATCCCATCGGACATCCAACCATTATACACTCGAATTTCCCTCCCTTAGAAAACATCTTTGGCCTCGTCAAATGTAGCATTCTACCGCCGAAGAAATTGTTTCATCCCGTCTTACCACACCGTTCGGGGGGTAAGTTGACTTTCACTCTATGCAGAACATGCACTACATCTTTGAACCAAGGCCCCTGTTCCCATAGCGACAGCGAGCGCAAATTAAAGGGGGTGTGGGTGTCCGAGGAGTTAAAAAAGGCAGTGGAAATGGGGTATTCTAATTTGAAGTTAGAGGAAGTGTGGCATTTTGAAAAGACTACACATCAGTACAATCCTCAGACGCGCGAAGGCGGGCTATTTGCCCCTTACATCGATGAATTTATGAAGATTAAACAAGAATCCTCGGGTTACCCCGCCCATGTCCTTACAACGTCAGACAAGAAAAGCTACATCGCGAGATACCTCGAACACGAGGGTATCCTTCTTGACCCCACAAAAATCGAAAAAAATGCCGGCTTGCGCGCAATTTCAAAAGGGATTATCAATGTGCTTTGGGGAAAGTTTGCTGAAAGAAGCAATTTGAGAAAGACCACTTTTGTCAGAACAAGCGCGGAATTATTAGACATGTTAAATGACAAGTCTATGGAAATACAGGATATTATTGTTCTGAATGAGCATTTGATAGAGGTACACCATACTATGGCAAGCGGTTTTGTTGATCATAATGTCAATACAAATATCATAATAGCCTCATTCACAACTGCTTTAGCTCGTCTTAAACTGTATTCTGTCCTTGAACAATTAGGCGATAGGGTTTTGTACTATGATACTGATAGTGTCGTTTTCAAGACGGACCCTCTTGTTCAACACCTCGATCATCCCACTGGTGATTTTGTAGGGGACCTCACGAATGAAATCGATGAAAATGATGAAGAGTTCATAGAAACTTGGTTATGCGGGGGGCCTAAAAATTATAGTTACCGCACCAACAAAGGAAATACGGTCTGCAAGGTAAGGGGCTTCACCTTGAACGCAGCCAATTCCATGATCATCAACCATGACACCATGAAAGAACTTATTCAGGGAGACCCTGGCAGTATCAAAACCATCTACGAATCTAAAATATTAAGGGACAGTAAAAACAAAACAATCTACACAAAACAGACAAAAAAAGACTACAGGGTTGTTTTCACCAAGAGGGTCCGTCTGGAAGATGGCAGTACACTGCTTTATGGACACGCCGACATTCCATGTATATAACTTGCAGGCGTGAGTATTTTTTATCACTTGTCAAAAGAACTCTGTAAAAGGAGGTACACTTTTTTTCTCTCTGTCACAATAATTAAGCTTTATTTTAAAGAAGCGAGATGGATCGTGATCGTATGGTAACGCTACAAGTACTGTTTAGAAAAGCAATGAGGGGTAATAGTACCATTCGCAATGTCTATGTGTTGGCATTGTTCATATTCTTATTTTTCCTATCGTTTTATATTGAAATATTAATTAACGACAGCAATGCGCTGAATGAAACAGATTCTGACGTCTATTTAAACGACTCCTATTTTAAAGGTCATGTAAAAGTTTTGGTAAGCCTCGAAAATTGTTCGTCAGATTTCTTCAATTTTTGTTGATAAATAGCAAGATACTAGCAATACTAAGACACTGTGAAGATTTCGCCTCCTAAAGTTTAATATTAAACAAATAAGAGGCAAAAACTAATTTATGTGCCGGGACAGGCACGTAAAATCCCAGCAAAGGCAGCATGTGCTATACACTGTACATCCACATGTAAAACCAATGATGAGTAGCTACACACAGTGCACACACGTTGTCTCTATGCGAAGCTCCAAGATTGCTGTGCGGCGAGCCGTCGGGGTGGAAGGGTCCTAGCATAATAGCAGTGATCAAGCATTCCTTACAGATATTTACACTGAAATTCACCAGAAATCGTAGATGGAATACCAAATGATCTCTTACAGACATCTTTTGATACAAGGAGAACAACATGAGACTATATTTAACATGTTTCTTTCCAATTTTCTTTTTGCTACCAATACTGTACATGAGCTTTAACGAGAGCGTTAGTTCTTTTTCGATTGGATGAGGGATAGGACCTCCGATTATATTTTACCTTTTGCACGATATCTTTGTTTATTGTATTTTACTTTTATCTCTTACAACTATAATATTATATTACTACTTTTATCTCTGTTCTGAGCATGTTATATTTGAATTTTTTTTTTCTTGTTGAATAGGGTAGTTGTATTTCAGGACTATACCCACATCTCTTATACTTTATTGTGAAGCATCACGTTCAATTTTTACGTTTGTTGATAAATCCATGTGCCCTAACCTTTATCTTTTTTCTTGTCTTTTTGTGTGGCAGCCTCTTTATACATTAAATATTCAAAATACAAAATGGACACGCGCTTAAAACATAGTTTTTCATGCATGGTGGTTGGACCGAGTTTTTCGGTGAAAAACACAATTGTGAAGCGGCTCCTTGAAAATGCATCAAAAATGATCGATCAACAACGAAAAAAAAAGTGTGGTTTTATAGCGAATACCAACCTTGTTATACAAACATGCGCCGGTCCATTCCAAACATTGAATTTCATGAAAATTTACCTTCTGACTTTAACGCTTTTTCATCGGCCGAATGGCCGACCTTATTTGTCATAGACGATTTGATGGATGTTGCCGCCGGTGATAAAAGGGTGTCCGCTTTGTTTACAAAAGGTGTCACCATAGAAACGTCAGTGTCATTTATATCACTCAAAATTTATTTCATTGGGGTAAGGAATCGAGGACCATTTCCCTCAATACGCAATACTATTGTCTTTTTAAAAATTGCAGGGACAAATTACAAATCACTTGTCTCGGAAAACAAATGTATCCGAGACGCACTAAGTTTTTTCAAGAAGCATATAACGATGCTACGAAAGGCAAATGTGGGGGTATTTGTTTGTAGATCTTAAACCCGATACACCGGAGGACTTTCGCCTCCGTACCAATATTTTTCCTGGAGAGACTCAATTCGCTTACGTTTCAAAAGTATAAAAATTGAAGGAACTGTACTTGATGTTTAGTTTAGTAAACATGTCTCGAAGAGTACGGACCCATGCTGTTCTCCTGAAGACATTGGCTCACTGTTCAGCGAAGCAAAGACGTCAACTCCTCAAGACTGCGGACAACGGACTCATCGATGCCATCTGCGAGTGTGTTTTCAACGTGCTCCGTGGTAATGTCAAACTCTCTCCTACGCATAAACGTTCCCTGAGTAAACACAAACATCATCTTCGAAAATTGGCGGACCGTAAGACACCGATAAAGGAAAGAAAGCGAATCATCACGCAGCGAGGCGGATTTTTCATACCTCTCATCTCCAGCCTCGTGGGTCCCGTCTTGGGTGCTCTTTCGAACCTCGTCACCGGCGGTAAGAAATAAAGACTGGACTATACACAATGGAAAATGCTCGCAAAATGGTGCTGGTTCCGCAAGAAACGTTACGGACTTTGCAATCCCCACATCCGACACCGAAAGAAAAAGAAATCAACGAGCTGGATGAGCAGATAAGAACGGTACTTGAAAGGGACGATTTAGATCTTCATGGTAAAGCTCAACTTTATGCGCAATACCTTCGTCAGTACCTGAATGCCGCCGATTCTCTGAAAAAGCCACTTTCGATCGAAATTACCGACAGTTCTGCTTCCCAGGCGCCATCCACGACGACATCGAACAACACCCCGTTTTGAAAAAATGAGACTACGGTTGAGCGGGACATTCTGCAACATGTGCCTAAAATTTATGTGAAAAGAGCTTCGCAGCTCTTACACAAAATGAAACAGCACGACAACATTGGTTGGACAGATGGCGGAGAACTCGTTATTAATGGTCGACAACTGGAGGGGACGAATATATGCGACCTGGTGTACGATTTATTCAGGGAACGTCGAGGCTACACACCGAACGGCAGCGAACAGTTTATTCGCGGTTTAGCGAGTATCAACCTCCCGGACACGATCCTGAGCAACGGACAGCGGAGAAGTGAACTCCAACGCTTGAAACGCGGGATGGATCTGGTCAGCCCTACAGCGAGTCCAAGTGTATTAAAAACCCCCGTTTCTAAATCTCCTAGCAGCCCCAGGTTAAATCGAAACGTAGCGAATTGAGTCCTCGATCCAAAAAGTGGGTGCCTTTTTAAAAATGTAGACTAAGGGAGCGAACGTTATTTTAGATTTTTAAATGCGTTAGAAGTTTATCTTGGAAGTTATTTTCCAAGAATATTTTTGTCGTGAATTTCAAGATGATAATTTTATATGACTGTTTTTAAAGTTATTCTCCAACAATATTTTTGACGTGAATTTCAAGAGGATATTTTAGCGTTGTTATATTTATATTCATATGATTGTGTTTGTGCGATTGTTTTTTTTTTATACCTCGAGATGATAGTTTTCTTTTTTTCAATAATTTTATTTGAGTTTGATATATTAAGGTGGAAGCGTTCACAATGAAAATATTTTTTGAAGGATTTTTATTTTTCATAACTGATCCTTAACAAACTGAACAAATTGAACAAATACCTATAGCCAGAGTTGTTTGTAAATAGAATATTTTTTTCTTTGAATTGGAAACGGTCTTTTAGTTACAAATGTTGTTCCACCATATACCAAAGCCTGTTTGAATGATGATGTGTATATTGGTTATTTTGACGATGACGTCTGATATTCATTCTTGTATTACATGGCTCATGCTATTTCACAGCTCTCTCTCTCTCTCTCTATCCCTCATACTTTCTCTCTCTATCCCTCATACTTTCTTTCTCCCTATCTCTTAACTTTCACTCGTTTTGTTGTACAACTTGTAAATAATACACAGTGTGAAGAAAAAAATTCATTGACAAACCATGATTTATTTTCACAAAAGTATGAATAAACACACATATCGTTTCACTGTACAACTTCTTTTCTACTTTATTTTTTCTTGGTTACGCTTTTTTATAATTACTTTAAATAAAATAGTGAAAGTGGGAGAGATAAAGAATAAGAGATGCTCATTACAACATGGAGAATCATAAATAATGAACGTATGAAGTGTGTGTGTCGTGCAAGAGAAGAACGGATAAAGTGTGTAAAGAAAATTGAAGTGTGTAACGATGAGCAAGAAGCGATAAAAAAATATATATATAATTTTAACATTGAGAGGTGCGTATACGAGAAGGACAGATACGGTCGGTAGAGAAAAACAAAGAGAGTGAGATAGTAACGACGAGCAAGAGGTCAGCGCTCGGTGTGTAAAGAAGAATTAAGAGAGGGAAATATTAACGGTGAGCAATTAAGAGGACTGGCAATATAAAGATGAACAAGAGAGGGGAAATAGTGTGCAATGGTATGTGTAAAAAAGCGAAATAAAACATAATTTTGATAAAATGGACGGAAGGAATGAACATCAAATAAAAAAGCAGAATATATATATATATTTAAAAAAAACAACACTGCAATCATTTCTAACAAAATATATAAAAATAACATCAAAATAAATGCTCATACAGATAAACATTGGGCTACTTGTTTAAGTATGAATGATACATCCTGCAGAGGAAATGAAGAGCCAAAACCTTGATTAAACCAATCATTTATCTTTTGATCGTGGGCCGATCATGGAGAGCACTTTACTTTCTGCGATGAATTCATTCCTCTTTTTCAACCCGTGGTTGACATTTTCAAAAGTTTGACGAGGATTCGAACGATCCATTTTCCCGGCTGTATCTTTGTAGTAGAGTTGCTGGGTGAGCTGAGATTCTTTCGTTTCCTGGCCATAATGAAGTAGTGTCTCGATCATTGCGCGATAGGGATAAGTATTGGAAGGTTGAGACACGAGCTTCTCATTGAGCATGACATCGACCTGGCTGAAAAGCGATGGGAGGAAAAGGTTGACGGGACCAACGGTGGCATCGTTTGCGAGCTTTGTATCGTCGGGGTTGGTTACTTTCACAGTCACGGAAAGCATCGTCTGGGAAAGATCCACATATTCCTCCGCTGTTCCTGTTACGTTGAACTCAATAGGGCTTGAATCCGTGATATTGCTGACCGGGTGGTACTCTACCCAGGGGCCTTTCAAGATGCTCATTTGTGTATAAGGAAGTGTGAACAAGTCCAATTCTGATTTGCAACAGACATCACCTTTATCGTGTAGAAGAGACATGATGTATAAAATAGGAGAGAAATAAATTAGTCAAAAATATCTTGCAGGCGAGCTCTTTTCGCACGGGGTTCCTTGGTTCGAATGAGACGCTTTCTTCCTTGTCCTCTGTTTTTAACCTTTCTCATCATCAACAGTCGTGCTCCTCCTTGTTGAGCTGTCTTGGAAATCTCGTTTTTGATCCCTGTGAATGTCTTGTTTGCCAGACGTTTTCCTGCTCTTTTCACATTTTTCTTTGCGGCGGACTTTATAGAGTGCCCTGCAAGAGTATCTTGCACAATATTCATCCCCGTTTCCATGGCCCCCTTCCCCAAGGCCATCGCCCCTTTCTTCAAAAGGGGCGTCGCGGAGCGAAATAATCCTTTCACCAAACTCCCCAGACCATGACCGCGTTGCATGGGTGCTCCTCGAAACACGGGAAGGCCGAATCCTGCACCTCTCTGACAGACAAATGGGAGCTGATGTTTTCTGATCATCGTTAAAGTTAATTTGTTACAAAGCTGGAGAGCGTTCTCGAAAATGAAGTTTCACGATCAACTTTCCACGTTCAAATGGAACGACTTCCCCGGTTTCCGTGGTTATTATAATATCAATCGTTTCAAAGTGGTAGAGTTTGAGAGGCACATAGTGGGGTGATATATAGGTGTTGACGATATTGTACTGTTCTTTTGTCGGGGTAATAGCCACCGTACGCAACAATGGTACAGATGCTTCACCTACATTTTGAAACTGTAAAATATCTGAATACACATAGAATGTATGGAAATCCATGTGGGGATCGACAGGCATGGGGCTCTCTGTGGATTCGTTCAGGTGACATTCTCCTTCAAATCCTAGTATCATGGCCAGGTTGCAGGGTATCAACACTCCAGTATCTTCTCGCAGTTGAACGTACACTTTTCTGGATGATCTTTTGTAGAAAATTCCTACTTTTTGACGGGCGGTAATATCCATCGAGGCGTTGATCATGTCCACCAGCTCTTCGCCCGTGTAGTAATACCCGCAAGATAGTTGGATCTTTTTCAAAGTGGGTACTCCATCTCCCTCCGTATTTTTGTTAAACAGAGTGAGCGTTTTGTTATGTTCCCGTACATTATACCATGTGCACTGAAATTGAATCTCGGCCAAGGCCACATGGCGTTCAGAGATAGGGGTGTGTGTAATTTTGTCGTAAATTTACATGTCTTGTTCGTAGGGTAATATTGCATGCTGCTGTTGCTGGGCAATGACATGTAAAAATGAGACCCCATGATGTACCACCTCCTTCTTACTTCAGATAGTATAATGAAGTTGATTTCAAACTCACTCTGTTATTTAACGTTTCTCTACCCGCTCTACCCAACTATCAAATTCTTTACCATACCCCTTCCACCTGACGAGGTATTGTTTCTTTCCTTTCTTTGTGCGCTTACGTAATACTTTATCAATGGAATAAAGGGTGGTCTTTGGTTTTACAATGCGCTGTAGCTCATCCTCGTAGAACGTGCCACGTAGCTGTTCACCGTTATAATCTTTCAACCTGTACACGGGAAGCTTTCTTTTCACACGAGCGCTGACGGTAAAGATTTCTTCGGACCAATTTGTTTCATACCCCTTTTCAAAACGCATTTTGGCTTTGCTGATGCGTACCTGGTCTCCTCTGGCATACCTGAACGGCCGTGTTCTCTTTTTACATTTTTTCTTTGTTTTTTTTTACCAAACAGTGCTTTCATAGCGCGCCGTTGGTTCTCGATGGTAACCTTATTGGGTTTCATACCGATGCTAGAGTGGACAGTTCCATTATACCCTTGCATGATCCTCCCCAAAACATCGATATATCTGTACGTGTTGCTAAATGTGAAATACCGAAAAATCCTCGTCATGATCGTACGGTTCAGGCGCTCAGCCACCGCACATTTCACGCTGTTCTCTGTGGTGAAAAACTGAATGCCTTGTTCTTTGAGAAAATCCTGAAATTTCTTATTTAAAAATTCCTTTCCCTTGTCCGTGTGTAACATGATAGGACAACGCCCCTGTTTAAGTATTTTTGGGAAACCTTTTATGACGTCCTCTGACGTTTTGGTTTTGAGAGGAATGGCCCATGCAAATTTAGACAACACGTCGATACAAGTCAAGATATATCGATGACCCTTGTTGAACTTTGTCAAATTTTGTGCGTCGATCAAATCGGCTTCCCGGATCTCATCCATGCATCGCACTCGAACTCTATTACGTTTAAATTTCTTTTTCACAGGGGCATGTAATGTGTAAGCATCTTGCTTTTGTAACCACTTTTTCACCTCTGGCAACCCTACATAACGACAATCCTTTTCTTTCACAGCCTGCCATAATTTTCGCACACTTCCAAAACTCGCCCCGTGCTCTGGGTGATAATAAATCTCTCTCAAAGTTCTCTCCAACCCCCTCATGTTCGTTGTTCACCTTAGACCTGTTTTCACTATCAATGGCTTACCTCTCACAAAGCATGATTATAAATATTCCCCACTAGAACGCATACACATACACACAATCACACATTGATGCATTGGCCAATTATAAGACATCGAAATGGTTCATTTCACTGTTTCAAAGCGTTTATTAAAGAGAATTTATGACTATAAAGACAATCATCAAACAAGTCTATTTACATCAGTGTTACACATGTACAGTAGCGAATACAGAGCAGTAGGAGTCATCAGCCAAGGAAGGAGTCCATACAATGATGCGGGCGTGGCTTTGACCCAGGGAACTTCGTATTTCGCCAGTCCGGTGACAAAGAGTGAGAAAAGTTCTTTCTTCTTCCGCGGCGAGATGTCGGCCATTTTGTAGATGTTGTCAAAGTAACAAAGCGTTACCAAGGCTCTCGGTAGCAGGTGAGGGTGGTCCTTTTGTTCTAAACTCTCGGAGAGTAAAATGTCTACAAACAATGGAAAATCGTCAGCCTCTCGTAGTCGGGTGATTGACACGCGTTGAAACTCGTCGTGATGGTTTATCCTTTGGCAGAGCCGGGTTATCTTGGATAGCTCTTTCCCCGTAATCTTCGGGCAGAGTTCTTGCACAATCCGGTCTATGAAAGCGAAGGACATGTCATCGGGGGAAAGCCCCTGTCCACGTCCATGGCACGGTAGACAATCTGCACCGCCGCTTCGATCCCCTCTAGATAACGGGCTATATTCTGCCGCCTCGCCTCCAACTCTTCCTCCGTTTCCCCTTTCAAAAGGGCTCTCAGGTAGTCCATGTAGAATCTGCAATCCACAAGATCGGGTTTCAGCCATAGCACCCGGGCCACGTGGGGGTAGAACTGCTCCACTTTCTGGGGGTCCAGGTAATTGACGGTCTGATGTACCATGAGCTGTGGGTCGGATGGGGGTAGGATGCTGGATATATCGTCTGGTTGGTTTTTGAGACTCCATTGAGTTTCGATGATCATAAGGTATTCTGTCAGCATCATCAGTTCCACCTTCTCTACCGTGGTCTGCATGTCGCGGTACCATTGGTCAGCTGTCTCGTTCATCACGAGAGATATGTTCACTTACTTCAGAGAAAGGAGTTCGGTAATGAATCTCGATGTGTGTGTGCGCGTGTGTGTGTGTGTAATTGGGTTTTTACAGACGTGTATCAATCAGATATGATTATTTACGTCTGGGGACCGACCTTTAACGTCACCATCCGAAAGACGTGACTCAGCTTCGAACCTGGGTCCGCTGAATCAGTTTATAACTTCCACTGTTAGCTGGATTACAGGCGCACGCCACAACGCCCAGTTGTGGACATGTGTTCCAGCCCTTCCCCTTTATACCTTCGTACGTCTGTTTTTCGCTTTTTGAAAATACTTTTTTTTTTTATCGATGCACAAAGCCCTGACGTCATTTCAATATTTTTTTTCGTATTTTAAATCCTTTTGTATGCGCTTGGACATGTCCAAGACAAGTTTTCTATTTCTTTACTTTGTTTCGAGGATTTTCGATATTGCGCAAGAGACCGTGACGTCATTGTTTTGATGTCAGTGTGCGCTGAACCGTCTGCCTTCCATACGTCATCGCCATTCGCCATGATGACGATCATCGTCATTTTGAAATTCTTAATCCATAATTTAATTATTAATCCTTTATTTAATCCATATTTTAATTATTAATCCTTCATTTAATCCATAATTTAATATTATTTGATCCATATTTTAATCCATAATTTAATCCATAATTTAATTCATATTTCATATCTTAATCCATTTTTTAATTCCATATTCTATTATTTCATAATTCATATTTTATATTTCATAATTCATATTTCATATTTATATTTCATATTTTCATATTTCATATTTTCATAATTCATATTCATTATTCATATTTTATTTTATATTTCATATTTCTATTGTTTAGAACAATAGGATTAGTTATGACGCTATACGTACACTTATACTACTGAAGACTAACATGTTTGCTCTTTTCATTTCTTCGTTTAAATCCTCCTGCCATACGAGACTTTAATATTATATATATCCTGATGTTATAAATTATGAAATGGTGAAGTAGATCCTAATCAAATGATTGGCTAAGAGCGTACACGTGACCAGACATTCATTTTGTCTAACATGTCATTTCAATAGTGACCAGTCCTTACTTAGGAGAGTATAATGACTGGGTATTATACTTCCCTAATGCGTACATGCGTACATCACCCTACATGTTTGCTTCCTAGGAATTCAATGCACGCACTCATGCAGTTTAACTATACTGCTAGAGTGACGGTGATTTATCAAACAACAAGAATCTACCTCAACATTTACAAACAAATAATTATTTTTTGAAACAATCCAAACGCCCTCGGATGTATCGAGCTGTTCAAAAGTTGCCTTTTGATGATAATCCATATCATAAAACGGGTTCAAGAATGTAGCCATCCTGATTGGTCAAATAACACCACGTGACCGTGCAAAAAAAAAGTACCAACGCACGGCGAGGGGACTTACGCAAGGCTAATCCGGATCAAACCCTAAATATCCTCTTGACGCCACCTCTTCTAGCTAGTCGACGGATGGCAGGCTAGGCGTTGTGGCGTGCGCCTGTAATCCAGCTAATCACAGCTAACGTAAAACTGATTCAGCGGACCCAGGTTCGAGACTGAGTCACGTCTTTCGGATGGTGACGTTAAAGGTCGGTCCCCAGACGTAAATAATCATATCTGATTGATACACGTCTGTAAAAACCCAAATACACACACACACACACACTAAGATTGTAAGAAAACACTAAGATTAGTTGTTCTCTGTAGGTTTCCATGGTGAGTATTCACAATTGAAGGTTTTCGGTAACACCATTTGGGAGCCTCTGTGAAAAGGCTGTTGATATATTCTTTCGTGAAAAAATAACCCATTTATGGGGCGTTTAGAGGAATTTAGAAGAAGTGAAAGGAAAGGAAAGAGATGGAAATGAAATTAAATTAAATTAAACACTTACACAAGACTATTTTTGGTTTTTGTTTTCGGTGTTTGTACACCGAAAATGAAGTGAAATGGAAAGAGGAAAGAAGAAAAAGTAAGAAAGAGTGATCGAGATCAGGAAAGTTCTGAGTAGGTCACAGAAGTTGGGAGACAGTAGTTCTGAAAAGAACTGTTTGTATTCCTCTGTATAGTTCTGAAAGAGAGTTTCCGAACTATGGTATTCTTTCGGTAAAGGAGTATATCTGTCTCGACGCGTTTCGAACAGTGTGCTTTGTTCATCGTCAGGAGATTAACTCGAGGAAAACTGCAGTGCGGCGAGTATTTATGCAGCTGTGCGGACCGGGGTACCGTTACTGTGCGAGCCCGTGTTCGCCATTCCTGGCCTCTGATTGGTCCGTTAACGGAAGTGGGGGTGGCTTGCGGTTGCGTGGTCTAAATGTGTGCCTGTGTCGGAAGTTTGCCGCGCAAATGTCTGAGTCTAGTCTAATGACTAGTCCGCTGTCCTGTGGTACTGTGTTGTGTTGTTGTATTTCGATGGCTTCTCGAACTCGTCTGGTGTGCCAATGTTTGATGGAGGTGATGAGTTTCGTATCGGGCCAGTCGATAGGGTGATTGAGTTGCTGGGCGTGTTTGACAATTGCCGACTTGTCCCAATCGCTGTGTTTAAAGCTGATCTGATGTTCCTTAAGTCTGGTTTTGAGGCTGCGTCCTGTCTCTCCGATGTACAGCTTGCCATATTGGCATGGTATCTTGTAAACTCCCGGGTAGGCGTCTGTAGGTTTCTTGTCCTTGTGGGTGAAGAGTGTCGAGTCAAGTTTGCTGAAAGAACGGTGTCTAACCTCGATGCTGACATTCTTGAGAATGCATTATATTTTGTGAGATGTGTATGGGAGTATGGGAGTACGACCGTGGCCAGCCCGAGGTAACAGTTCTTTTCAGAACTACTCTCTCCAAACTTCTGTGACCTACTCAGAACTTTCCTGATCTCGATCACTCTTTCTTCCTTTTTCTTCTTTCCTCTTTCCATTTCACTTCATTTTTGGTGTACAAACACCGAAAACAAAAACCAAAAGTAGTCTTGTGTAAGTGTTTAATTTAATTCCATTCCATTTCCATCTCTTTCCTTTCCTTTCACTTCTTCTCAATTCCTCTAAACGCCCCCATAAGTGGGTTATTTTTTCACGAAAGAATATATCAACAGCCTTTTCACAGAGGCTCCCACATGGTGTTACCGAAAACCTTCAATTGTAAACACACTAAGATTGTGGACCCGTTTTATAAAACTATTAATACATGGTTGTGAGTTCGTGCGTAAGTGCGATCCGGCAACACGCAGGTTTTTATCGTGGTGTCTCACTCAATCGCAGACCGGTCGCAGGCCAGTCGGATCGTAAGGTGTGCGGTGGCCTTTACACACTCGGCTACGCCTCGTGCGTTAGTACACCACGATTAAAACCTTTGTGTTGCTGGATCGCACTAACGCACTCCCAACTATGTATTAATAGTATACTAACGCCCTCACTGCTGTGTATTAGTTTTATACTGATACCCCAGTCACACTGTCAAACCGACAAATCCTAGGCCTTGTGGGTAATGTAATTTTGTGATCGATCTATTGTCTGTGTGGTATCCATCGAGATGGACACATGTAATTCACATATCTTTGCTACTTTCTAATTTTTTTCTTCTTATTTTTTTAAAGAAATGTAGAATTCAAATCATTTATTAAAAAAGAATGTTGATTAAGATTGATGTGTTATTTAGCATATGAGTTTTATTGCATGCATGTGTAAATATTAATTCTTGTAAGAATCCTTTAATGATTATGAACTTATTCATATGATTTTCATCTACCATGGTCATGATGGTGATGAAAAATATTGTCTTTTTATACCAGGGGAACATAAATTTTGATAGATTTAATTATTTATATTTTGTGGTATTTTAGTGGAAAATGCAAGGAAATAAATGCGATATTGATGAAAGATATGAAATATATTTTTGTTCTGTTGTATGTGGTTTTATTAACGATTGGACAGATCAGAGGTGCTGAGCGCGAGATTAATCGAGGTTGATACTTGAGAGAGTGATTAAAATACATTAGGCATAGAGTGGGGGAGAAGGAGAAAGAGAGAGGGAAAGTGAACGAGAAATATTGAGTTTTGGGATATCGGAGCGAAAAGCGACTTTTGACCTATAGAACAGTTCTTTCCAATGAAGTTTTTTGTGAATTTGTGATCCCATGTGGTTTCTGAACAATTACAGCTTTGTTGCCGAAAAATGAACTTTATGCATTTCGCAAGATTTGCATATTAAAATGCAATGTCTTCATCTTGTGAAATGCATTATGCCATACAACGAACGTAGGTTATGTCTGGAAATTGTATTTTATCACAGGTTTCATTGTACACAATTAACACTGTTTTGGTTGAGTGCAGCGCGCACACTATGCGTAAGTTGTGCGCTTTTCAATATCATACCTGGCAACTGTCCCTATTTAACAGGGAAAATCCCGATTTTTGGTAAAAGAAAGAGCCAGTTCTACCACTGTGTCCCTAGTTTTGCAAAAATCTGTCAGTTGTAATGTATAGGAAACTCAGAAATGTCCCTATTTTCAGCCTCTGCCTTGTCATTTGTCCCTATTCCTTGAGTGTCAGGGTTGGAAGGTCTTCAATAAAATTATATGCCTATACCATGGTGGCCATTTGAAAATTATGCAAGATGCCCCTAGTAACTTTTTCGGTAACAAAGCTGAAATTGTTCGTAGACCACTTGGGATCACAAATCCACAAAAAAAAAAACTTTATTGGAAAGAACTTTTCTAGGTTCATGAAATGTCAAGTCGACTAAAGGTAGGACATTCACATTTTCTTTATACAGTGCAACCTTGTTATAAAGAACACTGTTATAACAAACTCGTTTCAACAAGGTAATTTTTCTGGTCCCATTCCTTTGTATTTAATTTTTTTTTTAGTCTTGATACAACAAGGTTTCAATATAAGAAGGAAATTTCCTTGGTTCTAAGGAGTTTGTTATAACGAGGTTCCACTGTATCATAACACATGCAGAGATGAGGGAGTACGCTCAGAGGCTGTGGTTAAAGGTAAACTTGAGTTCTGGGCCCTCTTGCATAAAAAATTACGATTAAACGCAACTCAAAAAATTAAACGCAAGTCCAATATACGCGATCTTGATTGGTTGAAATTCAAGTTGCGTTTAATTTTTTGACTTGCGATTAAACGCAACTTTTTATGCACGAGGGCCCTGGTCATGCAATTATAATGAGAAAGGAACTGTTCAAAGCAATTTAAGTAAGATTAGTTATATAACTTTGAAGATTTGGTGAGATATGACTGAATTGATAGAAATTCACTAACTCTTCCCAAAAATGTTCTTACACTGCACACAGATACGAGTATATGGGACCAGAGACAAATCTGGCATCAATGTTCGGACCGAACTTTTCACTTATTTCTTGTCATATTTCTAATATGAAGGTATTTGAAGAGCAGTTCTGTCTAGGGGACCTTTTTCTTATGGTATTCTTCCTAACTGACACGAAAAGAATGAGAAAGCTCACAATTTTTTTTTTTTTCATCTTTCCCAGAACTCAAGATAACCTTTAATGCGATATTGATGAAGGAGATCAAGAATATCTTTGTTTTTTCATGTGTCATTGCATCAACAATTCAACAACGGAGTGATGAGAGAGAGAAATAGATAAATGGATATGGATATGACCGAGAAATACAACGAGAGTGGAGCAGGGATTGCTCTTCAAAATGCCCTCATATTGGAAATATGACGAGGAATGACTGAAACCTTTAAACCTAACAATCAATCAACATGAATCTGCAGTCCCGTATATACTTTTCTGTGTGCAGTACATTTGACTTTCAGAAAGATTAAGTCAATTTTCTATCATTTTGATGATTCCCAAACCTCACAGTATATACCGATGTAACCGATCCTTATGTATTAAGGTGGATCCTATTTCCGAACACTTTTCAGAAAATCAACCATAGCAAATAAAATATCAAATGAATATCTGTCAGCTTAAATAATGTATGCTTAAAGTCCTACAGAAAAAGAAATTGGTGGAATTTGAAAAAGACAACGTAGATCTAATACGATATTCCTTTCCGAGCGAACCCCTTCCCAACGACGCGGCGGGCGTTTTGGTCCCTTGAAAAAGGTATTATATTACCGAACCTGTGCCACCTATGGGAAAAAGACACATCCTACCCCGATTTGGGGCCAACGGGATGAAGATTGGGGGTGACGAGAGAGCAGGTTATAATTTATTGCTTATATTTTTGCCTCATTTTATGATCTTCTGCCCTGTGTTCTGTGTGTCAAATAGTGTGGAGAACATAGCGGTTGGTCCCACGCATATTATGAAAGCCATTTTAGGCGCTTAACTGTACGCGTTCGGTAATACAATACTGTTCGGGAATACAATCCATGACTGTACTACATAATCAATCTTTCCTACTTTCTACAAGACAGTTTTTCACACTGTCATCGGATGACCAAAATTCAACTTTATTTTGAAGCAGGCAAATGGAGAGGACGTAGGGCGTACGTTATAGGAGAGCTTTAGAGAGAGTGAAAGTTTGGATACAGCCAGGGCACTTTTAAAGCAGTGTAGAAGTGCTTGTAGAGAATGTAATATGTAAGATTACGAAAATAGTGAAAGAGAGACGAAGAGAAAACGGGGTGAAAGAGAGATGCGGGGAAAATGAATGAATGAGATGAGACCCCATAGAAAGAAAGGATGATGGGCTTTGTACATTTATTGTTTTAGTCGCCTGTTATACAGTACTTCAGCCAATTATTCCGTTGGCTCTTTTCTTCCCCCCCCCCCCCCTCTCTCTCTCTCTCTCTCTCTCTCTTGACACATTATGTTTTGATAGCACATGGTTACGTATTTTCCATCCTACGTTTTAACATCGTTCTTTTTTTATATATATAGCTGCCAGATTTAACAAAAAAAACTGTTGATAAACCTGATATAAGAGAATTCTCAAAACAACTTGAGTCGGAGTCGCCTGACTAATAGCACTTAGGTCATTTAATGCCTCATCGAGTATTGCGTGTCGCCAATGTTAACTGTCACAATTTTTTTCATGATCTTCTTTGGGTTATTGAATGATTCATTAACTGTAAATGTATAGGACATTCTCTGAAAGATAAAGTGGAGTTTTTGTCATGCGATTACATTGTGAAAGAAACTGTCTGAAAGCAATTAGGAAAGGTTGATCATGTCTACATAAGAATTGGGTATACTGTGAGGTTTTCTTACATCAAAATTATAAGAAATTGGCCCACTCTTGCTGAAAGGTACATGCACTGCACACAGAATGTGGGACTGCACACACATATGGCATGAATGTTTGGCCCGAATACTTCAGCTATCATGAGTATCGGGGCATTTGAAGAGCAGTCCTTGTTCAGGGGACATTTTCTACTGTGATGTTCTTCCAAACTGACATAAAAAGAAAGTTAAAGGTCACAAATTATTTTTCACCATTCCCTGAACTCAACCTTCTCTTTAAAACCAATGACACTTAGACATGTATGATGTTAGAAATTCTGCTTCTCCATTTAACATTTTATTTACAATCTGGTCATCATAACTGATATTTACGGTAGACACGCCTTTTGGGATTTCGAATCTCAAAACTGTCTGGTTGATTATTTTCAACATGGCTCTCTTTAATCGCTTAGTACGTTATGAATAAAATTCAGTACACAGCAATATCAAATACTTACATGAAAATAGCACTAAGAAGTGCTTCAAAAATGTGTCAAATTGAGTTGAAAATGTTAAAATGTGTAACCTTCTGGGAAACCCTTTAAGACCCTTGCAGGGAAACTGCAACAAATCGACCTCTTGTTCATTCTTCAGTGTTGTCAAGTATCTGTTTAACTTTCAACCATTCTCTCCCCACATGTAGGCCTTTTGGGAAAAAAAATATATGAATTCTAGCACTGATAGGAGCTAAACAAGCTTGTACTTGTTTGATCCTGTGGCGGACGAGACGTAAAAAGGCTCTGGCGACGATTGCTCCGTGGTCATGTTTTTTTTTTATAATAGCCGAATTCCTAGTTGACTGATGATTGATGATTGATGCAAGGTCTATTTCATTTCATTTCCAAATACAAAACAATATGATTTACGAAGTACAAAATCATGAAATGAAAAAGGAACCTACTGGAAAGCATAGCTTGTTTGTGTATGTTCCCAAAAATAAATATAACATTAACATATTAAACACGATAAAAACTACTTTCGAAAAATAAACTCAAGGGCAATTTCAAAGGCCTATTGTACTGCCCATAGAAATCAGGTTCGGATTACGTAATACACCATTATAATGTTCGCACATTTCTAAAGGTGATAGACAGGGCTATTGAAATTGTCTTGAGTTTATTTTTCGAAAGTAGTTTTTATCGTGTTATAATTATCTTTTATAACATGGAAGATCGGAAGTGAAATACATATTTGAAAAAAATATATATATATTATATATATATATATATATATTGGCATATCTCTCATAACAACATAATTAAATAGTCACGAATCCTGTATCAATAATGATTAAAATTTTCATAGCAAGATGCTGTACACTAAAGAACAAATGACAAGACAGGACTAAGAGGGCAAGAAACTGACGAGATAATACAAGACAGAACAGGACAAGACAAGACAGGGTAAAACTAGGATAGGACAACACAAGACAAAACAAGACAAAGAAAGAAAGAAAAGGGAAAAAGGGGAAAGAAGAAAAAAAGACAAGCAAAAATCAAGAAAAACAAGACAGAAAAGAGAAAAAACTGCACTAGAAAAAAAGAGAGAGTGACTTTAACTCATAATAATAATCAAACATTTTTATATAGCGCATTACACATAAGCAAAATTGCATGTCTCTATGCACTTTAGGAGAGGAAAGAAAGGAAAGATGCACTGGGTTCATGATTCTGATTAACTATAAAGTGGTGAAAAGGTATGTCTTTAGAGAATTAATGAAGTTTTCATAGGAATTTATACTTTTCAGATATTCAGGCAACTTGTTCCACAAAAGAGCGGCAGAATGTGTAAAAGACCTTTCCCCGTATGATTTTGTCATTATTTGTGGAACGCAGAGCAGGGACTTGAAACTGGAACGTAACATTCTATCGGGTTTATATGGAGTTAGTACTTCAGAGAGATAAGTAGGAGCCAGCTGATGTAAACATTGGTAGGTTAACATAAGTATTTTAAATTGGATACGGGACTTGATGGGCAACCAGTGTAGATCTCTTAAGACTGGAGTTATTGATTCATGTTTCTTCGTGCGTGTAACAAGTCGGGCTGCAGAATTTTGAAGGAGTTGTAGTCTTTGAATTTGAGAAGAAGGGAGACCAGAAAGCAAACTATTACAGAAATCAAAATGGCACATAACAAAAGCATGAATTAATCGTTCAGTGGTTGGTTTGTCTAAAAAATTGCGAATTTTACCTATTTTGTATAATCCAAATGAAGCTGAGCGACACTTTTGTGAGACAAAATTTTCAAATGTGAACTTATCATCAAAAATAGCACCTAAATTTCTGCAAGTTCTGGTTGCATGAACAATTGTACCATTTATGTTCAATGTTGATATGAGGTTGCTTGACCTATGGCGTGAAGAAAGATGAAGAAACTCAGTCTTTGTATCATTGAGCTTTAAACCATTTACCTGAGACCACTCTTTGATTGATTGCACACACTCTGATACCTGTGAAGTGACATTAATATTATCAGTTCTCTTAAATGAAATGTACAGTTGTGTGTCATCTGCATAGAACATCTTATGAATTTTGTGAGTATCAATAATATCTTCTAAGGGAGAGGTATAGAGGGTAAATAGGATTGGGCCCAATACGGACCCTTGAGGAACCCCTTGAGGGATGATTCCTGTGGATGACCGCTCATTTCCAATAATAACAGTGTGAGTGCGCCGAAACAGATACGACTCTATCCAAGCGAGTGCTTGACCACTTATACCAAAACGAAGTCTCAGACGTTTCAACAAGATGTCATGCTTAATAGTATCAAACGCGCAAGAAAAATCTAGCAGCACAAGGATGACTTCTTCTCCTTTGTCTAGAGATAAAAGAATGTCATCCGTTACTCGCAGAAGAGCTGTTTCGACGCTATGAAACGAGCGGTAACCAGATTGTGACTTTGCGTATAAACTGAATGTGTTCAGGTACTGTTGAAGTTGGAATGAAGCTATTCTTTCTAAAAGTTTGCCAAAATATCTCAAGTTTGCAATCGGACGATAACTTTTCAGATCTTCAACATCAGTAGCCGAACCCTTCAGTCTAGGAATAACATTTGCATGCTTGAAACCTTCTGGGAAAGAACCAGTCATGAAAGAATCATTAGTGACCTGTGTCATAAATGATAATAATTCTTCACGAAATTTTTTCAGAAATGAAGTTGGGACAGGGTCAAGTTCACATGTTGTGGAAGAAGAGGTAGTAATGAACTTGGCAACCTCATCTTCAGACACTGATTTGAATTTGCTGAATGATGAGGTTGCAAGCTTCTCAGGAAATTCCCTACTATTATCAGCCGCTGATGACTGTAATTCATCAGTGATTGACCGAACTTTCTCTGCAAAATATCTCAAGAAACGCTGTGGTAGAGATATATCAAAACTGATATTGTTTGGTAAGGTTTTTAACTGGGGTCGTAACAGGTGATCAACCTTCCTGAAGAGATCTCGAGGAGAACAATTTTTCAGTTGATTACGATGATAAACTCGTTTGGCTGAAGTGAGTTGATTATTATAGTGATGAGACGCTTTCACATAAATTTGCCGATCAATTTCAAGACCACACCGAGAGAAAGCTTTCCGTTCGAGAGCACGAAGTTTTTGCTTCAATTCTCTAAGTTCATCTGTGAACCATGGTGTGTCTGGACGATATCTAACAGTTCTAGTGACTTCCGGAGCATGCTTATCTAGAAGCAAGGATAGAGTTTTGTTAAACTGACCAACTCGCTCATTCAGGTCTGGGCTTGGGGAAGAGTACAGATCTGACTTGAGGATGTCACTGGAAAAGGCTTCGATGTCGATGCTGTAGACCTTCCTTGTCTTTATCTCCAATTTCAATGGTGGAGGCTTTCGAATGTCTAAGCTGCAAGAGATAGCAACATGATCCGATGGGAGATAAGACGTTGAGCTTAGATCAGTGACAAAACTGTCCGTGGCTCTGGTGATGATGAGGTCAAGTGTATGGCCAGCTCTGTGCGTTGGATGAACTGACTTTTAAAGTTAAACTTTTTAAAACCCTCTACTGAAACTAAAATGTGTGGCTTTATTTCTGATTGGATGTGTTAACATTTGACCCCGTACCAAACACTACACCTAACCCTAATCCTAAACCTAACCTTTTACCCAATTGCAAGCTTAGACCTATATCTTTGATGAAATAATGCCCGGAACAATTGTCGGGTCACTATTTAGGGGGCGACTCTTTTAGTACGTAGGTTTTGCACATTCCGCTGTTTAACCTTTGTGGACGCCCCTCTACTTATAAATCCTGGATCCTTGACTGTTGATCTGTGCATTGATAATTATTTTCCTTTTTCACATGGTAATATTATTTTATTGTTTTTATTATGTCCCTTTTCTGATATAATTCTGTTACAGTCATTGGTTTGATGGGGGGTGGTACTTTGTTCTGTGCATAGGATTACGTTACCTCACAATGATTATATTAAGCAGTGACACGTGATTCAAGCTGTGAGAAATAGAAAGAGAAGAGGTGTGTAATCCATTACCGCCCATATCATCCAAGGTCAACCAGAAAGTTCCTCCAAAGCAATGATGCTGTCAGCTAGGCGTTCCTATGTTTTCATTATGAAAGTTAGCGCACATGAATTCGCAGAATCACGGTTATCGTGCCACCGTGAGAAACGTGCGCCCCGCAGAATTAATACGATGACGACAGAACTACCAATCAACGGCAGCAGTGCCTACAACTTCACAACAAACAATTAAGCACTTTATCCCCAGCTCTACATAGCGTCAGAGGCTCGTGCACCGAATCAATCATGTTCATTAGGTATATGTCCAGTGAGTCAAATGCGTGATGGCTCTGATTGTAATTTGCTGCAATGATAGACCACTCATCTAATGCTGATATGAAACTATCTCCGAGTGCACTGCGCTAGCAACTATACCTCGTCGGCGATTCTGTATACCTCGTCACATCTCTATTTCATGAGCAAAGCCTGACATGGCGGTTGATAATGTCTCCGCGCTCCCCGTGACAATGGACAAGGGTGAGAGGCTGGAAAGTTTCGACATCGTGAATGCTACAGTCATCATCGTAATCGCAGTCGTGGTCAATGTGACTAATTTATTAACTCTCCTGGTCGTTCGTTCCTACAAGTACGTATTTAATCCTAACATACTAATCGGTGGAAAAGCCTTAGTGCATTATGTATCGACGTTATCTATATGCCCTTTAATAGCCTACACCTACTTAGCTTCGGAACCACTTTCCCCTCTCATTTGTGATTTATTCGACGCTATGTGGACATTTTACCAGCTTTTATCAACTTCTATCATCACCCTCATGGTCTTAGACCGTTACATGGCAATCAGAAAACCTATTTTGTACAGGACTAGACTCACTGGTGCTTTTATGAAGTACGTCATGGTGTGTGCTTTGCTGACTTCCATACCCTTGTCTTTTACACCAATTGTCGTCAAAATATTTGAAGACGATACCGAGGCCGAACTTGCGCGGGAATTGTCCAGGATGAAATATTGCATCGGATTACACAATCAGCACTACCGCGTTCACACGATTCTTATTCTCTCCATTAATAGTATTCATTTACTGGTGGGTTTATTCTGTTACATAAGCTTCTTGATTGGTGTTCGGAATTTTGTCAATCGGTGGTTGGCGAGGTTCTCAAGTCAAAACTCATCCACAGTGGACCCACCGGATGTTGAAACATCTTCATGTTGGTGCCGATGTGTAAAGGAAAAGCCCCAGAAGTCGCTCTCGAAAGAGGAATTGGTAGAACGAACTCTACATCTTATGAAGAGCCTGCACGTTAAACGGTGCACGAGAATATCAAAGACAATCGCAGTAGCCGCTGGACTCTACTCTATACCATGGCTATTTTCACAGGTAAGATTTTCTCTGACCCTATTCTTTGATTTTGTTCAAATTGAAAAATAAAACAGATATTGAATACATATATGTTTTTATAATGTATAATAATGATGTCTCAATACGTTCAAGGTTTCTATAGACAATTCTATCTTCTCCACGTTATATTATGTATGACCCTTCATTTTAAAAGTAGACAACATTTGAAGTATTTTTAGTAAACATACCACCTCCTAGCAACTCACTGATACGTCAGTGAGGTGCTCGGACATATCCTCCGGCGAAAACTGATATGTACTTTATTTCCTCAAAGACTATCATGGGAATAGGGTTAGGGTTAAGGCTGCGATTGGGTTTTGTGTTAGGTTTAGGGTTTTAGGGTTGGGTATATTTTTTGGTCTGGGGTGACGTTCATGATTCGGTTGGTGTACGAAATTGACTGCGGAGAAGACGTCTCCGGTATGTAAATTAATTTGAATATTTAGATAAAAATTAAATAAAACTGCGTAAATTTACATAAACCATGGTCTAAACCATGGCAACTAGCGTGAATTTTGTGCCCTTTACCAAACACGCGCGTTCATTATTAGATCTTCCTAAGTGTACGCGCGAAATCAAGTGCACTTATACCACAAAATCTGCATAAACTATGGTCTCAATTGAGTCCACTTTCGAGAATACGGGCCATTATCTTCAACTATTATTATTATTATTATCATTAAGTATTTGGCGTCACCTGTGCCTGGGAGGGGAAAAGCGAACTGAATCACCGTAACCGTTAGGTCTCTCCCCCCGATATAATTGATTGGGATGTGCAGGTGTACCACTACACCGGGGTTTCCCCTACTCTTGTTCGAGTAGTGCAGTGGGTTATTAACGTGCAAAGGTGGTAACTGTCCTCTACACGGGGCCTCCAGTTAACGTCCTATCCTAGGGTGGGAGTGTTTTTAGCTGTAACATAGCCTGCGTTTATGAAACAAGGGTGGGGCACGTTGACACACAACCTAGGCTTCAGTCATCCGCCCGGGGTGGATTCGAACCCTTTGGTTCGACAGGCAGACGCTTTACCGACTGAGCCAACTCTCGCCTCATGTGAGCAGTGACTGACAGAGGGGATGATATTGTCACAGACTTACAGATATAATCGTCTACTTGGTACATAGCACTTTGCTATCTTTCTAAAAACAGCAAGGCAACTTTCAGTAGAATAAACTACCGTTATTGGCGGGCAGTTCACACGTACAGAACTTTGGGAGGAGAAAGAAGCGGTGATTTGTAGTCTTACATTCAAGAAGTAAGTGATTTTTTAAGCCCCTGCCATGACGTCGATTTTTAGAGGATGCAAAGGGGAACATATGATTTCATATTAAGATTTTTTTTTCTAAGTCCATATTTCCTGAAGGTGATTGCTTAAAATCAAATGACTTTAAAGATGCATAATGACGCCATGTGCTTTGTTCTTTGTGTGATAAAAAACAAAGTAATGTAATCATTTTTCGCTGTGATTTTGCTTCAAATACGCCTTGTAAAATTGTTACGTAGCTCACTTTGACGGTGTTAGCCCACGACAAACATGCTTTATAGACATGATAGAACAACCTTTTCCCATGTACAGTGATGTTTCCCTGATGTGTATATGAAACTATGTGATACTCCTCTACATTGGCGTAGCTAAAGGGGGCACGTGCACCCAATCAAATGGCAAAAATAAAAATAAAAAATAAAAAAGGGAGGAGAAGGTAACGTGAAAAATGTCCTTTCCCTATTCGATGGCCTTGTTTTGTCGCTTTTCATTCACCGAGTAAGACCGGTGCCCCCTTTGAAACCAGCGCCCCTTCAATGGCTAGACACACGATACATCTGCTCTCAATGAAACTGGCCCGTATTCCAAACGCCAGTTTAACTTTAAACTCCAGTCTAAGTGTGGTTTCACTTTGTAAAGAAATTCAGACTGGACTTGCGGTCTAAGTCAGTTTATTAACTTCTGGATTAACTTAGACTGGAGTTTAAGTTAAACTGGCGTTTGGAATACGGGCCTCCGTGTTTTACCGATTCTGGAATAGGTAGGGTAAATTCCTCCTATATCTAATATTCCCATTGATTTTTTTTTCTACACCATATTACAGCTCAATCTCACTGACAGCAGTGAGAGCTAGGATCCTATAGTGGGGTGGACGAGTGAGATAGCTACATGACTAATCATTAGCACCTTCATACCTCCAAAACCTTATCTCTAGTAAAGCTCCAATTTCTCGCAATCTTAGCACTTCTTCTGTCTCCTGCACCTCGAACCCATAATCGCTTTGGTCAACGTGCCTTTATTGTCGATGCTCCCAATCGGCGGCGTATCTGCGGGGGGGGGGGGGGGGCAGTTGGGCAGGTGCCCCTGGAAGCATTTGAAGAATGCTCAAAAAACGCAATGGAGAGAAAGCAGAAGAGGAGAAAATGAAGAAAAATTATGATCACTGAGGATTGAAAAGAAATATTGAACTCGATCTGCAAACAATATTTGACTCGTCTTAGACTCGTCCAAGATATATTTTCATACCTCGTCCAATATTTCCTTGTATTGGCCATCCAATATTATATAATTATCTGATTATTATTATTTAAAAGCTACATAGGAAAAATCGGCCACCCACACATCCACCCTTTTCAACCTTTAGTCTACGTGCACTTTAGCGGTTTTCAAGCATCGTCCCCACGCTCCATTTTGACAATTTGTGGTCAGCCCTAGAACCATGCATAACATTTTTGTCTTTACCGTTTTCCACCAGACTGTCAGTTTAAATGCTAATCCGAAAAAGTCAAAAAGGTTGTACGCTTACCGGTGAAAAAAAGTTGACCTTAGCATTTTAGCGGGATCACTGCCGTAGCTGCCATACCATTCGTGATTGATTTGAAGGATTTAAAAAAAATAAATACCATTCTCGCATTCCGAAGCCTGAATTTCGAGAGTGACTACATAATGTAGGTGATAAAAACAATCATACACTACTAGACAATGATGGAGTACGTCATTGCAATTTTTTAAAAAACAGTCCAGACAATGTTTATCAATAATTAACGAAAGATTACATTAATAAAAACGGTTATAATCATGTAGTACCATCAAAAGACGACGAGATTTCAAATTCACTAACACAAATTATCACCGACTTTGTAAGACTACACATACGTGGCATATGTGGTGGTAGAGAATTGATTTTTTTTTATCGTAAGAGTAGAAATAATTGGAATGCTCACTATTCGGTGGAGTAAAAGACTATAGCACTAGCTATCAAATAAAGAATGGATATAGTTTTGTGTTTGGTATCTTTTAATGAATCTTCATTGACATTGACAGAAATATTTTGTTTTAGTATGGTTTGTATTAAACTCTTGAAATGTTCTGAATAGGAATCTTGACAGGAAGTTATTTTGTATGTTTTTTTTCAACATATTTCTAAAACAAAGTAACTTGCAAAGAAAACATATGTTTCCATGTTATCATCTGGCTAATCACAAGCAAAAAAATACATCACTGATGCATATCTTGCATTTTACAAAATCATTAGTATTGCCAAAATGTTACAAATAAATTTGAAATAAAAATCGGTTACCAATTTGTCCGTAATAAATCTTAACTTGAAAAGCCAAACATTTGAGTAGTAATATGCCAAATTTCCTCACTTCTAGACTCCTCAGCTCTTGTGTGGAATAACTCGTCATAATAATGCATTCTTTTTCACTGGTATCCGAACTTTAGATTTAGACTGCATATACATCCTATTTTAATAATAAAAACTATAAAGAACACATAGTATTTGAAGGGATGGTACATGTTTCGGAGTCATGCAAACTCCATCGTCAGCATGAAATTTCACAACAGAATCAAAATTATAATATACTCTCTGATTACAAAGAATATCTAAACCATCATCAGTGACTAAAATTAATATAGGGTATGTAATGAATCCTATTTTCTATATTCCTATTTCCATAATTGCTGAATGGCTCATTTAAACCCTGCATGTTATCTTTGAATGAAAATAATGATATTTTACAAGCCCACTGATCCTCTGCCATTCATAAAATCTCCCAACAGCAAAGTAGAATTATTTTCAATTCGTATAAAGTATCAGTGTCTTCATTTTTATTTAGTAGAAGTTTTAGAAAAAAAGCTAGATGGTATTGATTAACTAAGGTTATTGATTGGCCTTTCCTTTTCAGAGGCCAAAGTAGCACAGTGCAATAAAATGTAATAAAAATAATAGAGGATTGTGATTATGCGATCAGTATTATTGCCGCCTGGTTTAATCCATTCAGATTTATTGCCTATTCTTTTAAATATTGAATACAACGGAATAGCCCGATACAAACAGGTGGTCTGAGATTTATCTGACTAGTCTTAATCTAAAATATCGATACTTATCCATTCTCCATTCGACGTGTAGCAAGGCCCATGAAATAAAAAGTTTCCATTACACTGTGTCGGAATGCACTGACGTCTGCCATTAGGCCTCGTTACCTTGCAATAAAAAAATTGAAGAAAAAAAAATGATTCTCTTCATGAAAACATATCCAGTGTAACAGATGAAAATTCTTATTTCGGTATAAAGAAGATATTTTGCTATTTCACGGCATAATGCATGTCTTTTTTATATAAACACAATAATCAAGTTTGATTTTGAAGAAAAAAAGCTGATATTTTCCTTTGTCATCCATGTTGATAAGAATTATACTCAACAAAATCATTACTATTGAACGAACATTTCTTTTTATGGAAAGTAGTCCATTTCTTCATGGGATGGCACTGTTGCACAGGCATCTTTGATAAAATTTAATAATAATCAAGGAAGAACTAGTATTTTAGTGCAGTATTTTAAATTGGTATTGGTTCAACCGCTGGCTAGAAAAATGCATGCGAAATCAGACAGTTGGATATAACAATTAGAAAGTTTGAATACAAAGATCGCTTTTTTTAACGAAACTTATGTTAGTATACAATGTCACTTATGCACGGGTATAAACTATTGGACATAAAAAACATTAATCACATTCTTCAATCTTCGACAGAAGTACATGTGCATGCATTCTCGTGCATTAAGTAGATGCATCTCTCGATTGTCTAATCAGATACACACTCTTGTTGTACATCTCGTAGCTTACATATAGGTTTTCATCCATTTCAATCTAATGTATCAATTTTCAATATGTTTCATGCAATGATATAAACAATAAGACAAAAAACATTTGACACGAATTTTGTACGTAATGCACAAATCATTTCAAGATGCATTTCGTTCATACGAGGCTTCCACACTACTTATTTCAGTTTTGGTTTTATCGGATGATGATTGTTTCGTTTTATTGGGTGATTATTATTTTATTGGGTGCTTACAATATCCGCCGAAAGCTGAGGATTACACGAGTGCAATCACTCTCATTGCCATCGAACCCTTACTACCACGGGCATCACCAGATGGTGTATTGGGGTGTGACACCGCCCCTTGAACTTTAAATCTGATTAATCTGATTTCATTAAATTGTTTTAGTCTAAGAGCCTTGTTGACAATTAAAAAAAAATATATCTTTTTCTCCCTCCTCGTCCTCTTCTTTTCTTTATTTTTTATTTTTGTAGCTATTCAGAATTTTTTTGAGCCTTTGTCAATTTTGAAAATTTGAAAATTTGAAAATCTGACGACATTTTGCCTTTGTAGGCAAAAGCTTTGTAATATTCGGCTATCTTGTCGACAAAATTTTGGTCAACTCCACCTTCCCCCCCCCCCCCCCCCACCTCCCCTTCCCAAATGAACTAGCGATACCCCAGCTACGGTGGCGAAGATTACCATTAGGCATCAGCCATTCATAATCACAGTTTCGGATGCAATAGGACGATAATTTCTGCAAATGTTTCTGACCTTGCTTTGCAATGTATATGAATGTTAAACTATACGATAGATAATTGGCATGATTGGTAGATGGAAAGCACTAAAATTACAGTCCATGTGAAGTTTACATTTTGTCATTCTTATTCAAACATTTGTCAACATTAATTAAGCTTCGCTCATTCTGCCATCTATTCTACTTAGCCTTGTTTGTCATGTGAAGTCAATGCAACGGGCCATAATAAACCTTGAGAGTTAAGCGACTGTTATTTATTAATTAAATTCGTTGACGTTATTGTTTTGAAGGCTATGTAATTAAATTTATGAATTATATCTCAGACAGGAAATTAACTAAAGGGAAAGAAAAAAGGTCTATCTTTTTTTCTTGAAAAACAACTTTAGTTTGATATTTGATATTTTACGATGATATGAACCACTGATATCAGCCTTAACATCATCATTGCCATAGACCTCAATTAATATTTCCTCTTTTTGTCTGTCTTTCTAACTCTTCATTCTCTCCTTTCTTCTACGTTCTCCTTTCTATTTATTTCCATTATATTGTGAATCTATCAATTTTCTGACATATAACATTATTCGTGATCCCTTTGCTGTCATGTATCTCTCGACTCCTTTTTTCTTTCTTTTCTTTTTTACCGTTTCTTCTCTTTTCTCTGATCCCCTTCCCTCCTTCTCCCTCGCTCCTCTTTTTCTTGTGTGTGGGTGTGTGTGTGTGCGAGCGGGCCTCTCTCTCTATGTCCCCCTTCTATATCACTCTCTCTCTCTCGGTTTCACTGTTGCTTATCCTCTTCCCTATCTTTTCTTATTCTCTCTCCCCCTATTCTTTTTTTTTTTCTTTTCATAATTTTTTTATTCCTTGATTCAGTTTTTCAAAACGAATAATTACAAATTGAGCATTAATTACACAATATAATTCAATGGCAATAAACACAATACAAATTATATATTTCCATAACATGCCATCCATAAATAAACAACAATAGTACAATTTAACTGAACAAGGTGTAGATTAAAACCTGATAGGATTAAATTCAAAGTATTCCCAATGTGACTTTCTCTCACACACACCCCCTCTTATAACACACACACACGCACACACACAGCCCATATCTAGTTCTGTATAAATATGCCGTTGGTTACAATTAATTCTAGGTTTTTTGTTTTCTTTGATGCCAGTCATAGATTCTGCAATTGGATAGTGATATTTTGATTACTGTAATTGCCTCTCGTACTATTGTTACAGTGAGGTGAAGGACATGCATGCCAGTTAGTGAACGATCTGAGACACAAATCGATTTGCGTTCAGAAAACAATAATATGCCCATTATCTGCGGATATATCTGGAACAATAGAATACGAAATATTTGGGGGAAAAAAATAACCCACCAAATATTGGCAGCAAATTTACGTTGTTACAGACCTACCAACAGAATGGATCGATAGAAAAATATAAATTTATTTGTTATAACAGTGAGATTTGGATTTCTATATTAGTTGTGCACATCTCTATGCATGCTTTGCCAGTCTTACGCATAATGTGACCTCTACCAACTGGATGTTCTTGTTGAAAAATTTGTTGGTTGCAATTTTATTGAAACGGGGGGGGGGGGGGGGGGGGGGGGGCCTGACATATTTTAACAGATACCTGACTGTTAAATGGTAGACCCAATATACAACATAATTTGTATTGACCTGTGTGAAAAAGGTTACTTTTGATTTTCCGAAACACTGTTACTGTGAAGCACGAAAGTCGATATTAAGGTTACATAGTGTTTTGATTGCCTGAAGAACTCTCTGAATTGCCAGATGTTACTGCCTTCCTGTTGGGGAATCAATAATGTTCATAGGGGATCTCTCACGCTCCAGCGGGAAACTAACCCGCCACATGCAGAGGCATCCTAGCTAAGACAGCTGTCCCCTTCGAAACACTTCAGGAAAAACTCAATTTTTCGAGAACCACCGCGTGATACATATCTCTAGCATAAAGTTTGACATGCTCTAGTAATGAAGCTGTATTCTGATTCAAGGAATGCATCACTACACTCCCCTTGGGGATTCTAGAAGATTCTGGAAGAATTGTATTGACATTGTGCACTAGCGAAATCAGTGGTCCGCATGGTGTCTTGTCATGGAATAAAGACAAATGAAACAAATGTGCAAGTCTACAATGATGTCAGCCAATTTAGTTACCTGCGTTTTAAATTTTAATTAAACGTAATGTCTCACATTAAGCCCCCCCCCCCCCCCTCCCGAAAATGGTCTTGTTTTACACCACCATAGTTATCTTTTATGAATATCTTACAAGCCAAAAATGGTCCTCAAGTTTGACCATGGGCATGGGGCACACTTGTGTATCTAAGAGAATCAACAAATTTGTTGGACCAGGGGTACGTACCCCCTGTACCCGTCTCATATGTATCTGCTATCCGACAGGCCGCATGCATTCTTTCAACCCGACGTACGTGCGCGATTATGGGAATACGCTGGGATCAGATGGGGTTACATGCACTGAGGGTTTATAGAAAAATGGGTTGTTTCAAGAAAATCACCGCCAAATGTTGAAAATAATTAAACTAAATAATTAAATTCTTGAATTATTATTGAATTATTATTTAACTGTTAAATTAATATTTAATTATTAAATTAAATAATTATAGACTTAATCATGTTGAAAAATGTTGTTTATCACTTAGAATTTCCTTCTTTTTTTTCTTTTACCGATTCACGTTTGTGTTCATGTAATCCTTTTAATAGGCAACGTATCAATTAGGGTATTCTTCGATTCCACGGAACGAGGAGTATGACAAAAGAGGCTGCAGCCGCGAAACTGACAATGATTGTCTGGTAGGCCTCCTGACGACTTTTCTGAGTGTTCAAGAGACCGACATAGTGGGTTTCATGGACCGTCTGTCTCGTGGATATCCTGGGCATGGGTTGCCACAGGGTGACTGACAACAATATGATGTTTCGCGTTTATACCCCATTCACACGAAACCGACATCATACAAAATTTACAGTAACCTCGGTGGCCTAGATTTTTTAAATTATAGTCCCTCTGTCAGTTTGGCTTGATGGAGAAATAAAAGTTCATAAATATATAATTATAATCCCTATAATGTTTTGCTTCAATTCTGTTTTGTTTTCGTCACATGTTTTATTTCAATCCTTCAAAGACTTTGTATTTGAGCCAATGAAGCGAGGATAACTACGTCAATAGACCTGATTAAAAAAGATCTATGCCCTCCTGCGTTGCATAGTTACAATGATTACTATGGCTACCGCGTATGGTATAAATCCAGCCTATTTATGAAGCAAAACACTTAGTGAAGACTCATATGCTTCTAAATTCTATTATTTTTAACAATAAGAGGATTACCTGTGTGAAGTAAAGAAACGCTCTTTTTACTATGATGATGTGATAAATATTGATGGCTATGTGCATTATCATCTGATTAATTTGGTGAGATGAAAAGTAGCGGCAACAGGATTTCAAAAAATTGGGGGTGGGGGAGGGGTGAATCTGACGAGAAGATGAAATGTTGGGGTACAAAAATGAGTGATTTCATCAGCCCTCCAAAAACACGGTGAAACTTTTACTTTCAGTTGGGAACGAGAAACAAAAATATAACCAGGAGTGGAGCCTGCGGCTTAATTTGACTCAACACGGGGAAAACTCACCCGGCCCGGACACAGTGAGGATTGACAGATTCAAAACAAAAACAAAAAAACATGATGGAAGGAGGCAAGGGTCCCAAGAAGCACATGGCTTGTCGTGGCGTCGCCTTTACAATACACATTTACATATATATATATATAAATATATATATTATATATATATATATATATATACATATATATATATATATATATATATATATATATACACACAACAATTAAAACATACACACAAAATCTTTAAAAAATGAAAAAGAAAAGAACAAGGAAATCTGCAAATTGCAAGCAAAATCTGAGTCATTGGAAGTCACCGTCATTTCAAATATGACCTTTGCTATGTAAACAGTATGATGAAAATTGAATATTTTTGTAACTATTAAACCAATACAAAACATAGAAAAAGTGTCTGTACAGCCTGAAATAGTGTTCATCTGTCAGCTATGACCCTCAGCTATCATAATCAATAGCTGCCTAATAACCACAAATTTGGTTGTGGGCGAGACTGTCAAGGTAATTACCGTGAAATGGCATCAAGAAATATACGTTTGAGAATAATAAATAATAAATTGATCTTATTTACCCAGGATAGCCATATCAGTAATATAGTACTGTCCTGCAATTATTTACACAGCCCCGAAATTTTGGAACTCTCTTCATAATGACATTCAGCTTGCCCCCTCACTTTATTCAAGAGGAAATTTAAATTGTTTCTTATACATCCTTACAATACAAATTAATATCAGTACATTGTCAAATCATGTCTTGCCTTCTTTAATGCATTTATCCTTCCTTACGCTCTATAATAACTTACTACAATTATGGTCACTACCCCTGTAGTATGTACATAGTGTGCTCTCTCTCTCTCTCTCTCTCTTCTTCTTCTTCTTCTTCTTCTTCTTCTTCTCCTCTCCACCTCTCCTCTCTTTTTCTTTACTCTTCACAATTATGCACCAACATTTTTTATCCTTGTATTTCTCTCTTCCCTTTCTTTATTTTCTGTTGTCTTCTATTTTTGTTATTATGCGTTTATGTCTTATCTGTCAGTCTTCATTGTTTCTTTTGACTTTTCCAATGTTCGCTATACTATATACGTGTCGTAACAAGTTTTCAAATTACGGATTTATAATTGTATTGTTCTGCCACTTTTGGTAATTTATGTATTTTTTTTTTCAAGTCAATATATTTACATGTTACAAAAATTATGTTCGTCATTACTTTGAGTGATCCACATCATTCTTACAAGCTCTGCTTTTCAGTGGATCCCTCCATTTCCACAGGTTTAACTTAAAAAATAAAAAAAATAAAAAAAGAACTATTGTATTGGATGTTTATGTGTACTTTCTATTTTATAACTTTAAACCATGTAAAATGTATTATATTATTGAATACTGAATTGTATATTTGATTTCTTGTCAAAATCACTGTTCTGTTGGAAATGAAAATAAAACTGAACTGAACTGAACTATCATTATCCCAGCATTGCCAGGTACACATTTAATTCATCTGGATCAAGAGACACAAATGTGGGCAAGACACCTAGCCCAGGATGTAAGCACCGAGCAAGGATCGAATCCAGGACCTCTCATATGAGAGTGAGAGGCCTTCATCAATATACATCAGTGCTCCCACCATGTATTTGTAATGTAACAAAGTAAAATGTAGGCATATAGTTATCCGCGATTGAAGCTGCGCCTTTGATGGCAATCAAAAGCCAGGTCATTTTACGTCACGGTCATAAAAAATAGCTGTTGCTAAAGAAACAGCATAATAAGAAAGCTAATATTGTTTTTGAAGAAAGGGAGTTTTCTGTATCTAAAATCATAAACAAGTGCCTGAGTTCATGAATTTGTAACTGTCCTGTTGGTTCAAATCCAGATCAAGAATATTTTCCAGGTTGGAGAAGTTAAGTTCATACCTGGTAGGACACTTGTTATGACAAACGAAGATGCAAATGTTACAATAGATTTGCATGGCTTCTGACAATTCATTGCATAAGCTAATTCATAATAATGAAACGGTACCACTGTACTCTTAGATACTCTTATCTACCGATCTACTGTGTTATTGTAATACCCAGGATCCGAGCAACTTTGACCGCGTGGTAAGTTTAGTACTGTTTGTGGCTGTGAGCACCAACAGCATCTTCAAAATATTGGCATTTCAGAAAATGGCATTGTTGTAGTTCAATTTTTAAAACAATATTACAGTCTAGACATGCTAGACAATTATGTCCATTGCAAGCGGCCTGAATGATTGCATTCAAGATTTTAATCATTTAAGACCATGATCATATCCAAATACGGTCGCTGCTAAGGCAGGTATATGATCAAGAAATCCATTTTTAGAAAAGAAAAAAAAAAGTCGCATATTTCCGTGATTTTACAACACGAAGCGTAATGTTGGTGATGATATTCTTTTTAAAATGAATTTTGACGGTACTGCTAACTGCAATCAATGTATCGGTATTGAGTCCACGGTCAGCTGAGAACTAATGAGTGAGCAACACAAGTGTCCACACCCAGTTGACATGATTGAGGGCAACTCCGCTTTCACCATGCACGGGGCTCTATAAATGGCTGCCATTAGGAATCAGCAGTTAGAGAGCATCCTTTGAATAGATGTATGAACATTTTTCAGCAGAATTCCTTTTGCAGCAACACCAGCTCCCGTGAATGAGGATTACCGTCCATCAGTGTTATCATGAAGAACAGATACATGAAAGCACTGAAAGACTTCAAAAGTACAAACGGAACATTACTAACTTGAATTCCCTCTAAGGTGAAGTAAGAATTCACTCATCATCTTCATCCTCATCATAGAGACCTTACTCAAGCAATGCAACAAATTGCATTCTCTTCCAACATAGTGGTGTAGGTAGCTGAACATTTCTATTTCCATCCTGAGTTCTGACTTTATCCTGCCAAACCGAACACCAGCACGATTTGATAATCTCATCACCATGACCTCAGCCTGTGATTCAAGCCAGATAAGTGTGCCTCACCATATTCATGATACCAGACTTATGTAAACAACAACAAAAAAGTCAATAAAATTTTCATAAGAGAATACTCGGTTCAATAAGGATGCAGAAATAGAGAATAGAGAAGCTATTTTTAAAAAAGTTCCATCAAAATTGGTTACGAAATGAAAAAGTTATGAAAGTGTGAAAAGTCTCAATTTACTTTCTATAGCATTCCTCAAATTGGCAATGTTGCTTCAAAGTGACAGGTTTAGTAGTACAACTCTCCATATGTTTTGTACACAAAATTTCATATTTTCCCCATTATCTCTGAAGGTGCAGCTTGTCTCCTTCTTAGCTCAAGATATATCATGGGAAAATGCATTTGACACAACATATGTTGAGTTCACAAAAAGACAAGCAACATCTTTAGAGATAATGGAGAAAATATGAAATTTTGTGTACAAAACATATTGAGAGTTGTAGTACTAAACTTGCCATTTTAAAGCAACATTGCCAACTTGAGGATCGCCATAGAAAGTGAATTGAGACTTTTCAAACTTTCATAACTTTTTCATTTCGTAACCGATTTTGATGGAACTTTTTTTAAATAGCTTCTCTCTATCCTCTCTTTTCATTAATATGGATATTTCCCCAGGGTTTCATTCTCCTTTTTAAGTACAGCTAACCAGTTAGGATCAGCTGTTGTTACAGCAACGATCCCAATTAAACACAATTATAAACTCAGACGCAGTTATGAACTCAGACATCCACATCTTGCCCGGAACTATCCGTATCCGAACAGTGAGAAAATTCATTTGCAACGTCATTGTTGCTGTATAATAACAAAAATATGTCACCATTTCTTTCATTTCTGATTTTTTAAATCTAAATGTTACCATAGAAACCCCTCTTTTGACATTACTATGGCCTTTAATGATTAAGATTATGATTGTAATAACTCTGGCAGCTTATGATATATAAATACATATATATATATATATATATATATATATATATATATATATCTAGACCATTATCTTGTGTTTTCAGAAATATATGTAATTTTATAACATTTTTGATTTTTGATGATGCGTTGCCATAGTAATGGTGCTGTTGCTCACACCAACCACATCGTCAGTTTCATACCAAACAGATAATGATAATTATATTGTTGACATGACTGTGACCTTGAAAGTACCGAAATGTTGTATTGAATAGTTTCATATTTTTTGACAAATATTAACTATTTCACCATACTGTTTTTTGACAAGTAGGTGACTTCAAATGACTCAGATTTTGTTTGCAATCAATCAGGCACCCCATAATACATATAAATACATATGGTTAAAGTTTATTTATGTGATGTCGAATTACACATATATGGCATTTCCTCAAATTCAGTGCCCTGGTGTGTTTCCATGGTAACAATCTTAGTGTTCACGCCGACCACCAACTTTATGTCAAACAGGAATAATATGAGAGTTGAGGGTCCTAGCTAACAGATTTAAAAAGATTTAAAATTCTTGTTTTTTATTTTGTATTGATTAGTCATACAAATATCAGCATTTTATCAGCTTTCACTCAGATTTCACTTTTATCCATAAACATAAATATGTGTAATCCCATTGATGTCAGTGATGTTCAGTCCTCAATGGTTACTTAAATTATTCAGTCTTGTAAGTTCAAGGTTCAAATCATATTGCCGAAAGCTACCATCCCAGTACGTTGAGGTCACGACTTTGTTTGTTTGGGGTTTTTTTAATCACCTATTTTCAGAGTGATAGACTATATTATTCATCAAATTGTTAAACACATTTAAAGTTATGCATTATATTCATAGAAATAACTCATCTCAGCATATTTTATTCAACATGAGCAAGATAATTATTAGAAATACTCGGGACATCGCTGTTCACAACCAGAATCGTAGTGGCATAATCGGATTGATAAACAATTAAAGGTTTTAAAAAGGGTGATAAAGAATAATAATCACGCCTGATATTTATTTGGGTGAACTGGATTTACCACCAATACCATAAATGACTATAATAATATTTAATTCACATTTACGCTGAATCATTGACGTTCAAAGCAATCTCCGTTTTAAAAAGAAATGTAAACATTTCATTTCAGATTTAGATTCAGATTCAAAATACATGTACATTTATTTCCTTCTCATAATCAAATAAATACAAAAGTTAAATGAACCACATGACTGTGTTGGGGTCGCCTTGACAATACATATTTACATACATATTATTATACGACAATAATACAAATAAAAAATCTAAAAGATGAAGAAAAAAAAATTGCAATATGTGCTACTGACGAAATTGTACGACGTATATTTTCTTACCTTTCGAGTAAATGAATGGAGTGAAGGGCATGTTTTTTATAGAGTCATTTAAGTTGTTCCAGAGTTTGGGACAAGAAAAACGATTATTTTGTTGAAATATTATGTCTAGAAATATATCTCTCACAAATCCTGTTGGATAATTATGAAAATTTTACTTAAAATCAAACAGATTACAAAATTGTTCGGGGAGATATCTGTAAATGCACTTATACATAAAAGCGTACTGTTGGTAAATGACAATATCTTCAAATTTTAAGAGTCTCCAGGCATGAGATAATGGGTTGCTATGAGTTCCAGACGGTACATCGCAGACAGTTCTTATTATCTTCTTTTGTAATGTAGTTAGCTTACTTATATTAGATGCATAAGTATTGCCCCACACAAGAGTGCAATATGATAAATATGGAAGAACCTTTAATTTCGATTCGTTTGAACTAGAGGGTTTATGTAAAAACTGTTTGTATAACTTTTTTTTAATTATTATTTTTTATTGAATTAAGCAACCCATCAAACATCCATGGTTTTGATTTATTTTCCGTCTTTTTTAAAAAGGGAAATTGACATTATATAAGGCATGTAGTTTTGATTCAAATATTTAATTGCATAATGGTTGCCATGGCAACTAAAATTGATATGAATTTATTTCTGTTTGCTGAAACCATGCAGAATATCATTCCTTAACATGATTTCCATGTTTCAGTGAATCATAATCATTATATTCATAATTTTAAATACCAGGACCAAGATGTAAAATAGTTCTACAACTGATCTTGTCATCCTGTATGAATGTGTTTGAATGAATGAATAAATAAATAAATAAATAAATATAAAGTTACAGCCTAAAAGTTACAGCCTAAAAAATAAAAGTTCAGGTGCTCAATGTGTTAATAAATATAAAATATCTCAAATTTCCACAAAACAGAGGTTTTTACGATGCTCAGCACTCTGCTGACAAGCTACTAAGAAGACCAGTATCAAAATGGTGCTTACATACATCAAAGAGATATACAATATAATTTTACTGTCTGAATATTATTTCAAACCCTTATCAAAACTAAAGTATACGAATCAATCTTCACCCAACGTATCAAAAACTTCTCAAAAACGTGTCGGTTTGTATTGCGATAGACGGTTGCCAAAATAAGAGTCAGTGAGGTACAGACATTTGTTTTGTATCAAGATGAGTTGAATACGATTCTCAAAACGATGACCAAGTTTTGAAGAAATCTGATAATTGTATGTAAAGTTACGGGTGAACATGTCAAAAGGTACAGCAGGACCCCTAAGGCCATCTTGATTTTCGACATGAGCGGCCACTTATTTTTCTTGTTATCTTAAAGTACATTATAATTTATTTTTTTTAAAGTTCGTTTCATTTTCCTGATGGGGGTGTATGGATACTCCTCTTAATAACACTTGGGATCTGCAATTCAAACGATATGATTAAGAAAATATCAATAATTATTTGTTTTATGGGTAGAAAATTCTTTTCTACCCGTAGCGACACCTGAAAAAGACATTGCTTCACAAAAATAGCCGTAGAATCAAAACGCCTTACCCCGAATTGGCGATCTTGGTGTCATTTTACTCAGAAGAGAATTCTGTACGCAATGAAATAAAAACTAATGATATTGTATCAATGATGTCTTTGAAATTGCAGATCTCAGCTGTTTCATTCTGACTGGGGCAAGAGAAGGCAGGCAAGGCAAGGCAAGGGGGAAATGCCCCCCATGTCCCCCTCCCTGTGCCAACACTGTTAGTGAATGACTTTCATTAGATTGCCTTATGTCATGGTGGTGAAAATGAATAGTCATAAGAGAAGAGCTGATCGCTAGCTACTGTCATCACACAAAGAAAACCCTGAGGCACAGGCTCGTGCGCTTCACAAATTAAACTCCGTTATTGAATTCTTTTGTACATCATTTTATATTATTATTGAAATTCCTCTGGACTTTTTTTATTGAAGTAATTTCGTTTTACGGGCAAGCAACAGCCCCTCGAGCGTATAGGCTTCGTCTTTTCTTTTCATTTGTCGTTGCTTTTCCTAACGTAGGCTGACAAACAGTATCTGGAATATATGTTTTTTTCAATTTAATTGTGTTTAGTCATTTCGCACTTAATTTGATTCTTGTATTGGCTTAAAGCCGAACCAAAATATTCACAATTTATTTCTGCATGGACGTAAAATGCATTACAAAATGACAGAAGCTTCAAAGCATAGATCTGTTGGGGTACACTCTTAGAAAATTATGCAAATTAGAACCTTTAAAGCTTCTTAACCGTGTCCCCATATTGGGAATCCTAATTTGTATAATCATGATAATGGTTATACCCATCATACCCGCCATTTCCATACGGTCTATGGCAACTCTCCTCTCTGCCTTGGTGATCTAGACGACTAATCGAAAGCAAGAAAAACGTTCATTTGAGCACTTGTAGTATGGCATGGCGAAAAAGGTGGTAGACGTACAGTAAAGCGCCCATGGATAATATTGGTAGGTGGTGGTGGAGTGATACGTTTGGAAAATGATCTGTTGGTCCAAGTGAATTCATGCGTAGGAGCAAGATGTACATCGGAAGAAAATATTCTAATGAATTACAACTAAGATTAGAGGCAGAAGTAGCTCATTCTGAACAATTGTACATTAATATAACACCTAGCAATAACGCACGTCTCCAAGCAATCACGTGACCCAAATATCCTCTCAATCTAACTTGTCGCGTGACAATATTAATCCAATTTATTTGTTTCAAAGCTATCCCGCTATCATCGACCTGACAAAGCACTGCCTTTGTTTTTCTTTCATCCAATGTTTATGAAGATCGTCTGTAAATCAAGTTAACCAGAACAAGGTCGAGAAAGGGAACTCTCTCTCTCTCTCTCTCTCTCTCTCTCTCTCCACTAGAGGTCTGGACAAAGTAATCTGCCTCTCAATCTATATTAACCATGCCAGCCTAGTGTAATTCCTACCTCATTGTATAGAAGAATTTTTTTTAAAGATTATTTCAAAATCAGGTATAATTTCCAGATTGAGTGGACTCCAATGTTGAAAATTATGAATCAAGTCAGATGTAATTGAATAATAAATGGTGTATTATAATGATGAATAAGATAATACGCCTAAACTGATGTATATATAGTATATGTGTGTGTGTATATAATTTTATCTTAAAGGAGGACAGCTCTGGGAACTTTGATTAAGCTGTACAAAACACGATAAAAACTACTTTCGAAAAATAAACTCAAGGGCAATTTCAAAGGCCTATTGTACTGCCCAAAGAAATCAGGTTCAGATTACGTAATACGTCATTGTAATGTTCACACATTTCTAAAGGTGATAGACAGGGCTATTGAAATTGCCTTGAGTTGATTTTTCGAAATAGTTTTTATCGTGTTTTGTACAGCTTAATCAAAGTTCCCAGAGCTGTCCTCCTTTAAGATAAAATTATATACACACACATATACTATATATACATCAGTTTAGGCGTATTATCTTATTCATCATTATAATACACCATTATTCTCTCAATTCCTTTCACATTGTATTTATTCCATCGAGAGCTGCCAAAGCTGTTGTATAATAATGTTATTTCCTTGAAATTTTATATATATATATATATATATTTATTTATATATATATATATATATATGTATATCAAACAAATCTTTGTTTTGGATGGGATTATTGTGTTTCAAAAGAATCATTATTGAGAAAGCCATAAGGGTGAAAATTCGAACTAGTTTACGGAGTGTCTTCATAATATTGTTTGCGATATATATAAATACAGTGCGTTCCCAAAAAAAGTTAACAGTTGGAAAAAGTCTCCCAAAATAAATATTTCAAAATATTTGTACGAAATTTTCATACCTGTGGATAGATTAGGGTCTCTTCTATCAAATGACACCAAAATATGTGGCAATATTTTGAGATCGAGTGAGCTAAAGATAACAATTCCTACTGTCTATATCACAGCCATCCACAAATACGGGTCTGGCTTGACAACAAATTAAAACATCTGTGTGATATAAACAGTTGGAAATGTTATCTGCCCTGGGTTGACTAAATGGCCATTTAAAAAAAAAACTACTCTGGGTTGACAACAAACTAAAACGTCTAGGATGCCTGTAATATAGACAGGAATTGTTATTTACCCTGGGTTGACTTAATGGACCAAAGAAAACTCTGGGTTAACAATAAACTAAAGTGTCTAGGATGATTGTGATATAGGAAGTTGGGATTCTTATCTACCCTGGGTGGACTAAATGGCCACAAATACAACTCTGGGTTGACAATAAATTAAAACATCTGGGACACCTGTGATATAAATAGTTGGAAGCGTTATCTACCCTGGGTTGACTAAATGGCCAGAAACATACTTAAATGTTTAAGTTCCCTAATCGACCCAGGGTTGGTCTACCCGAGGGGCCCTACCCCGGGGAGACTCTCATGTGGGTATTTCCATTGCTGCATATATATATATATATATATATATATATATATATATATATATATTGTGAGAAATGTTCCTCGAACGCAACCTACAGTCGTCTCATAGTCCATCTCTTCCACTATATATATGAATTGGTATCGAAAAATAAATGAATCTTGAATCTTGAATAATATACAAATATATTGAAAGAAATGTCACTAACTTTTATTGTCCTCTTTTATTTGTCAAGCTTTCGATCAATGATCTTCATCAGGACTGTATAAAAACACAGAGTGATGGCTGACATTTACATCGGAATATATATAAATTTATGCATTTTTTCCCTCTTCCAAACTGAACTAATCATAAGAAAATTAAAGACAATATTTTGTTCTAGTTAATCTGTGCATAAGAGATTTTTAGGAGATGTAGCCTCAACATATTTTTTTATTGAGATAACAAATCCAAGAAAATCTTAAATATCAAAGCGGTATAGGATTATTGGACTCAATTTAAGATCGCTCAATAGACCTGTCACAAATCATAAGCCTTATTCTCTGTGTGAATAGAGGCTTTTAACCCAATGTCTACAGCATTATGTTGTAAAATTATTGAATATATATATATGCAGGCTCTATCGGAAATGTTGTGGGTATGAAGGTAGTTAAATTGCGCCGGATAAAGCAAAGTTTGCTAAGTAAATGGGAATATGTGGATGACTATTTACAGTTTATTATCAGAAGTCGGCAGGTCGACCGTAACCTTTACACAGAAAGGACGAATCAATGTAAAGTCAGTTACTCCATCAGTTAATTAATCACTTGTTTCAAGACCACTGTTCTGTATGTTGAGCCATCACTCCTTTTACCGCCGGGCGCTGGAATGAAACATTATGTAGGGCTGGTCGCACCGCACCGATAGCGATAACGTTAACAAGATGTTCAATAAAAAGTACATCCTTCTATGTTGTGTGTATCTGGTTTGTAGGGGTAAATGTGCTCGTGTATGTAGGTCAGCTGTAAGGTGTACCTTTAGCCCTAAGAAGACTGGGCTGTTTCTGAGGGGGAGGGGCATGATCCCCCCCCCCCATAAGATCTCGGCTATAAAATGTCCGATCGTTACCAAATTTGGCGTGCACTTAGCTTATGATATGATGTACAAGAATGCATAGTTAAATTTGTGAGAAAAAAAATTAAGAAGAAATCAATACTCATTAATTTTGCTAATATGGTAATTTCTAAGTATATCTTTTAATTTTCGAATTTGTAGGTGTCAATATGGACCTCCAATGGTCTCCCTTTTGTGAAATATGTGAAAGGAAGTTGTTTAAAATTAACTACTCGAATTTTTTAATGTTAATTAACATGATAAAAACTACTTTCGTAAAATAAACTCAAGGGCGATTTCAAAGGCCTATTGTACTGCCCATAGAAATCATACGTAATACGCCATTGTAATGTTCGCAAATTTCTAAAGGTGATAGACAGGGCTATTGAAATTGCCTTCAGTTGATTTTTCGAAAATAGTTTTTATCGTGTTAATTATTGTTTTATTCCTTATGTTTTCTATTGTTTTGTGATTTGTTACACTTTGAAAAGTTATTTTCAACTTCAGTTCCTGTAATAATTGTTCAAAAGATGGATTGCGCAGTGAAAAGAAGCAACATATTAGAATCCTACCAAACCCTACACGTTTTACACATAAATGAATACGAATAGGCCATGTTTGATTGACATGTGATGTTTAAATGTTACATGACATCATAACCGCCGAAGATATACATGTAAATTTGGTATCAAAAGATCCGCGAGACTCTAAAGAAAAAAGTCACGAACTCGAGGGCCGGCATCTTCAAAATTTTAAAAGCAATCGTCCTATTAGGGTTAATGGAAAATCTCGTTATTGATATCATTTATCGGTGAGTCTGACCTGCGTTTTAGTTGTTTTGCATGGCTTCTGGTATGTGGGGAAAGGGGGGGGGGGTGGCGCTGGTCGCATCAAGTCGTTCAGCGGGATGAACACATAATAAGTAAGAAGTGCACTGGTATCCATCACAGAGACAGTTTAATTATTTTATCATCCTGATCATCTACTGTAATATAACCCTCTTTGACTGGGGTGTTTTGGTTTGTGTGTGTGTGTTTGCGCGTGTGTATCTGGTTTTGCGTGTGTGGGTGTTTATGTGTGGGGGTGGGTGTGTGTGTGTGAGTGTGTGAGAGAAAGACAGAAAAACAGAACCAATAGCCTCCAAAATTAATTTATGTTAACTAATACATTAACTAACTTATCGTTTTATTGTGTGTGTGTGTATGTTTGAGAGAGAAAGAGAGAGAGGCATAGGCAGAGAAACAGAAACAATAACAAAGAAAAATATTTATTCTAACTAATACATTAACTGACTTATCTTTTTATTGCGTGTGTGTGTGTGAGAGAGAGACAAAGATAGAGAGACAGAGACAGAGAAACAGAACCAATAGCCCCAACAAATTAATTTCTTTTAACTAATACATTAACTGACTTAACTTTTTAATGTGTGTGTGTGAGAGTTAGAGAAAGAGAAACAGCAACAATAACCAACAAAATTAATTTATTTTAACTAATACATTAACTGACTTATCTTTTTAGTGTGTGTGTGTGTGTGTGAGAGAGAGAGAGAGACAGACAGACAGACAGAGAAACAGAAACAATAACCAAAAAAAATTAAGTTAACTAATACATTAACTGACTTATCTTTTTATTTCCATCTTCTGTCCTTTCCAGGTTTCCATTTTCTACGAGCTTGTCACCGGAGATAATCTCCCCATCCTTGATTACATCATTATTCGGTTGGTCCTTGCTGTTTCAATTCTGAACCCCTTGGTTTACGTTACCTTCTCCAAGACGTATCGGTATGGATACCACCGTGTCCTGGCCAAACCTCTCCGTTCATGTGGCTTTGAATGGCGGTCAAGGCAACCTCTGGGACTCTCGGGTACATTAAGACAATTTCCCATTTCATGAGGACAACTATGTCAGTATTTCAAATAATATTAATTTATTTTTTGTGTAACTTTTTTTCCCCAAAATATCAAAATATCAAAAACACTTATACAAATCTCAGTGGGATTATGTCTTCAGATGCCTCAGATTGCAGGGACATAGCTTTGTTTTGTATTTCTAAGGGGGCATTCCAACTGGCACGCTCCCAGATATATTACATCAGTTGCCCATGTTCATCAGTTTTGGATACTCCACTGACGAAGTGAGAAATGTCTTTAAAAATTGCAAAATAATGACCATTTCTTTTTCCTCTGTTGAATTATCAGAATGTGTAATCTCGCGTCTGTGCACCACCTCACAGCATGTCAAATTTAATACATAGTGATAATACTAAACAGTAGATAGATACATGTATATGGAATGAAACATACAAGTCGATGAAAAGGAATGTCAAAAGCCACTATGTTTGCACGTCATTAAGGGCAACAAAATAACTGGGTCGTTACTGTTTTCATACCAATACTTCTTAGAGAATACAAGTTTTATGACCCCAGTACAGTCTCATAAAAGATTCTTTTGCGCCTAAATGTATAAACATTACCAGGCCTTTCATATTCGATTTCATATCTATAGGTCCATTGATCTGTTTGTGCACATTCAAGCACCATTATTGTTAAACATAGCAAGAAAATTGGCAAGGCCTTTTAGAATGCATACGAGTATTGATCGGGCATAAAAAGAGATGCTTCTATAGAAGTGTGTGTGTGTAATTGAGTTTTGGCAGACGTGTATCAATCAGATATGATTATTTACGTCTTGGAAGAATAACCTGAGGCAGCTCATGGCAGTAGAAGTATGCAGAATTGGGGGTTATTGTTTTGTCCTGTTTTTCCTTTTCGTAGGAATATTTATTCATCCTGTTCAAAATATTTGCGTAAACTATTCCTTATGCAATGCAGAGATTTAGATGTATATAATATAGCAAACAAGACTATACTAATAGTCTTTTCATAACTTTTTTCATTGGACATAAGATCATAATGATATATCACTAATCGAATGAGGTTATCAATACATATTACTCTGATACTACGTCAGTAATCATTTGAGGTAATTCATACATCTTATAAACACAATGATTCGAAAATCATCATGAGTGAGTACCCCAAAAAATTCATTATTGTCCATTTAGTACTCTTAGTATAAACATTTGCATCAATAAATATCGAGAAGAGTTTGCTCTGACCAATGCAAAGTCACTCCCAGTATAAGAATTGTATGTAAGGTGGAAATTCACCATAATTTAGATATGATGATTAACTCTCTTATCATTAAAGGTAGAAGTCAAGCCTGAAAACAATGTGATCGTATTGCAGAAAAAAAATTAAAAGATTTTTTAAAAGGTTTTGAGGTTTTTTTCGAGATCAAATACAGTGAGCGAGCGGAACGAGTAAGAAACACACATTTCATAAGTTTCTCTACTGTTGACAGCAACAGCTAGTGCATTAAGTACCAATTACTTTCTGGAATTTCAAGTAAATAAAGCAAGATTGGGGGGGGGGATGACGAGACCACCTCGCTTCTTGAATAAGAGCTGATGGTTGAGCGAATGTCGGGATTTTCCACATTATGAGGGAGATGGCTTCAGCTCCCTAGCCCCCGCCATATGTATTTATATTGATAAGTGTATCTATATGAGTGTGAGAGTTAAATAGAACATAAGATAATGCTTTTCTCATTTTTGCCTTTTGTAATATGGACTTCTTCTTTTTTTAGATTCAAAAATTTATGATTGAGGTTTGTTTTCGTTCGTATTTTAACAGGTAGCGAAATGCAACGGATCTCCCACCGCATGGCTTTGGAAGAATGGGAAAGCCCTGGCTTGGTACGTAGGCAGTATAGCAAAAGACGCATCAAGAGGAAAATCACCCGAATGCATCACGTCTATACAGTCAGCGAAGACAGTGCCGTCGAACGCAGTCATGACAGGCAGAAACAAAGCAGATACAGGAAGAATACCTCACTTGATGCATCAACAGGCACAAGCTCAACAGCAACTGCGTCAATGAAAATAGCGAGGTTCCAACGAAATTCAGGCCAGCAAAATGGCGTGCACGCTAAGTTTCCTGTAGCAAATGGCGACCAGCGGATGGACACTAACACCTCTTCTTCTGGTTTGCCTAAAGATGATAATGGAAGCGCCCTGTGCTGTCAAAAGTCATTGGCGCGAGACTCGTTCAGACAAAAAATATCAGAGGAACGACAATCGGCGTCCTGTGAAGTGTATTCTCTAGAGTGTACACATATGTCATCAGATGGAAAGAGACACGATGATCCTCACTTGCATTCTCAAGACTCGTTGCTTGGTCAAAAAACATATCTTCCGAAAACCCTTCGGACGCTGGCAGCATCCGCTGTGGAGTCGGCAAGGTGTCCAAAGAAGAAGCACCAAAGGCCAATGGCTGAATCATCGCCAGAGCGAGTGGGCGGAGCTGGGGTTAGCATTTTCGGTGCAAGTAAGGCATCTGTTCTGAAACCCTTTGAAATATTGGCAAAGACGGACGCTGAAGGACACGTATGCATCCACCTTGAAGTGATTGAATTTGTGAACAGACACGAGATGGTACATAAGAATGGCTCGCTAGTGAGCACCGTTCGAAAGTGCCAACTGAAGGGCAAATCCCCAAAGACAACAGAGGATGGACAATCTGTACCATCGTTTGTGTTCTCCTTGAGGGAAAACCGGTTCCTACCTGAAGGAATACACCAGGAATTCATTGATACCTATTCTTGCCAATATGGTGAGGACACCACTTCAGATTCTTTCCCTGCCCCACTCCACACAAATACCATGCCAAATTCCAATGCTGCGACGGCGCCAATTTCAGGGGACATTCCTGATCTGGCAGTGTCCGAGGCGAAACATGACTGTTCCCCAGATTCCTCAAGGACAACCAGTGAGCGACAAAAGAGAACTAGTGAAATCTTGCGCGAGAGTTCGCGGTATAGTGATGACATTGTCATGTTAAATGATTTGATTCTTCAAGGCCAATTGCAAGATACACACTAACAGTAGACAAATCAATATCGAGTAGACACTCAAATTACATCATTTACAATTGTGTTTGTTTTTAAGGAACGTATTTTTTAAAATGAATTTCCAATAAATTGTCCAAAATCTAAAGGAACTTTGAGCAGTATATTCTCGTCTATTTTTATTTTACTTAGTTTCATAAAGCTTGGCACAGTTTTTTATATACATAATGTTATATTATCGAAATTGTACTTTTCCATTATTGCACGTAAGATTGTACTTGAACACTGTTTTTTCCTCAATTTTCTACGCTTATTTGTTCTTTTTAAAGAGATTCCCATTAACTTGATGAGCCTGAAATATTTATTGGGTTCCGTGCCAGAATATCATCGGGACTCACGCATGACGCTACAAGCAAATTTTGTATTGCTTGGTCTCATGACTACTTCTGCCACATGTGAAACGAACCTTGAATTTTTCGTCATAATTCTTCGCTTGTACTTCCAATCATTCTTTCTTTCACGGTTAGGCCTATAGAAAATGAAAATGGCTTCAGAATCTAATTTAAATGTGTATTTCCAAAAGACAATGGCTTCTGCTAACACGAAATTACAGAAATAAATAACTTGTGAATAATGAATATTTCTTGAAATATATTTGACTCGTAATGAGTATATCTTCAGGATTGCCTGGTGGAGAGAGGGAGAGACAGGGGTGGGAGTAGGGTAAGTAAGAGGAAATAGAGAATGAAGAGAGAGAGATGTGGAGGGGAATAAGGTAAGTGAGAGGGAAGAGAGAAGGAGAGAGGGAAGGGGAAGGGAGTAAGGGACCGGAGAGGGAGAGAGAGAGAGAGAGAGAGAGAGAGAGAGAGAGAGAGAGAGAGAGATGGAGATTGGAGAGAGAGAGCGATTGAGAGAGTGATGGGGGAGGTGAGTATATGGAAGAGCAAAGAGAGAGATAGAGCAAGACAGAGAAGGAATCAGAGAAAATGGGAAGGGGTAAATGAGAGGAGTAAGCGTGCCAGACAGACATGGGGAGGGAGAAGGTGACGTAGAGGAGAGAGCAATTAGGGAGAGGGAGAGAGGAAAATAGAAAGCGACGGATTTCGAAAGAGAGGGGTAAACGTGGATAGGCTTGTTGGCTTGGACACGAAACGTATATCTCCTCACAAAGCTTCTGAAAAGAGCCATGACAATATTTATGTTTGTTGTTGTTATTGTTTTGTTTTGTTTGTTTTGTTTTTTGTTTGTTTTGTTTTTTTTTTGTTTGTTTTTTGGGGGGCTAAATTAAATATAATGAGTATGTAAACATTTGCCATCGATTCGTTTTTCTGAGCCGACGGCATGAATCAAAGAGATTTCTATACAAAATTCTAATACAGTGGTAAATTTGGATAATGTAGTATATCATGTGGGTAAAGAGAGGGGCATCAACCCCTTATGTTACTTTTATGACAATGAAAATTGCCTTCCCTTTCAACTAATTATACCTAATCCCCTTTCTCTCCATTTGTGTTCCGATTAAAAATGTAACCACGTTTTGGTGTATTGATAGGGAAGATTTTTTTTTTTTTTTTCAATCAAGTTTGGGAGTCCAGTCATTATCTTATTACTCTATAAAGGGACCATTATTTTGTTATAGGGATTGATTAACTTTGTGAAAAATTGTGAAATCAGCTCAAATGAAAGTGAATTGTGTGCAGTCCTCTAACTACACATATAATTAAGGATATGTGAAAGTATGAGAGAAAATGGAACCCGTTTTCTATTCTAAAAAAGAGAAAAAAGCTAGCTAGGCGAAAGGTATCGCGATCGATCGCTAGCGCAAGTCGCTCGGCTTCCTCTTTCACAAAAACCAAGCACCAGCGCTTGGCGATTTCAGAGCGGGTTTCCAGCCCCTGATGAAATTGGAATTCGTTCATTGTACGGTATTCTGTGATAGAACCTTAAGAGTTCTTTAGGGTTCGGTGGTACTCTATCCCGACATCAATGTTCAGTCGTAAATATCTTGATATATAAACGACCGATCAGCTTATAAAACTCAGGCGATTCCTCTCTGACCTAAGGTTTCCAATTATGATTACAGCATTAGCTCGAACAGTGATTTTTTTTTTTTTTAAAATCCTGGGCAAAGTTAATCAGTCCCTTTAACATCGCCCTCACTCATTTCAAAGGGATGGATGTTCCTTACCCGGACATCAACATTACACTGTAATAATAATAACATATTTATCAATGTCTCTATGCGCTTTCAAAGAGCTTTGGATCATTACCCCGGCTCAGCCTATCTGCCCTAATGAAGGCGCTAAAGCTTCAAGGAAATAATTCCTACCGGTACCCATTCACTTTACGAGAGTGGCATATGTAGATTAATGTCTTGCCCAAGGACGTTAGTGTTATGGCAGGGATTCGAACCCCGTACCTTGTGATCCGCATTAGGGTGACTTATCCACCTTTCTGTACCCAATTCTAGCTCAAAATCAATCACTGCCATTAAAAATTCCCCCCCCCCCCCCTTAATGCACTTTCACTTATCTTCTTTGATGCTAATTGTTCCCCTTCTCAAATTATAGTCCTAGGATTAAACGAGTAATTGCAGCAAACGATCAAAAAAGATAATGGGAACTTTTGATGCTGAGTGTCAATTGTTGTGCATCGTTGGGCATCATGCATCAATTATGAAATGAAAGTATTCATAGCTGCAATATGAAACGGTTAATACTTACATTATTGTTGCTTAACTGTTAATGCTTGTAAATTATTGCCTAGATGAGGCCGAAAGGAGAAACGAAGCCGAAATATTGAGACTTTCATAATCAGTTATTACCCCCCCCCCCCCCCTCTATGGTATGTTATTTGAAGAAAGAAAACTAATGAGATCCGTTTTATTTTCTTTATTTTATACTGGAGATTACGATCTACCCAGTAATAGTATAGTGCAATACGCTATCTCCATCCTCCCCCTTCTCTCTCTCTCTCTCTCTCTCTCTCTCTCCCTCTGTCCCTGTGTCCATGCCATATCCTGCATACATTTTTAAAAGATAACACTTAGATAACATCAACATCAGCAACAACTACAACATCACCATCCTCATCTATAAACCGTGTTTCCCATCATAGGGGGATGACGGTGATTCGGAAGATTTCTCCTTTCTTATTCTAATATTCCAGAGTTATATTTATCAAAATCTTCTTATTTTGCACCTTCAAAACTCACAGATAATAATTTACCAACATTTTCTTTCGGGGGGAGTATTGCCTGCCCCTCCCCCTCCCCCTCCCTCAAGTGACGCCCCTAATTCGAAACCCGAATTTTCACATCCTTCAACTCATTTCAAGAATATCTTAACCACAAAAAACATTAAAATATCATCATTGTTATCTTACTGTATTTCATCTAAAGTATGATATGCAAAACTACACAGTGCATATGGGCCTACATTTTAGGCAAAATTTATTTAAATAACTTCGTATTTATCTGATCACGTAAAAAATATTTACAACGCAACAGCTATATCATACCACCAGTATCATATACAAAATTCCTAGGTTGCAATGTTATCAATGAAATTATAGTTTAGAAAAGAAACCATAAATTGTAATATTTCCTTCCTTTAACTACAGGAAATCATATAGTATAGTCTCATACCGATCCGAATTACTTCAATACAATAAGCATGAAAATTATGTACCATATTACATATTACATTCTTATATAATTTTACAGTGATAATGTTTTTTACAGTATATTTTTTTATAAATAAGATCTCCTCATCTGTTAGATGATTATTATCCTTCTCCACATAATGAGATATTAATTGCACATCTGAAAATCATCCTGATGATTCAAGGTTTGTAATCAAACTTCCTATAAATTTTTTTCTTAGCCTGTTTTTCAATTCTAATCCGTATTTCAGATTTTCATGTGACAACTCTTTCACATCCTCTCTCTCTCTCTCTCTCTCTCTCTCTCTCTCTCCATTGAATCATTCATAAACAGAATTTGCACTTTGCACATTTTCCCTCTGCAAACTGACAAAAGATTTCTTTACAAAAATAATCGTAAAACGACCTCACCTGAGTGACAGTAAATTTGGTGATCTTTTCACGCATATATTAATTTTACACGCGTGAAAATAAAGCTCAAGATCAAGAGAATCAAATTGCATGCCCTTGTAAAGACATATTCGCATCATATAAAGGTAAATCCTGTTGTATACAGGTCTCATTGAATTACTTTTAAGAATCAGTCACATAAAATTGGGAACGACAACGATGACTAAATTATCATTAGTTGAATTCCTTTTCAGAGTAAAATTACACCAAAATCATCAATTTTGGGTAAGGCGTTTTCATTCTTTTTGCGTATGACAGCTTTGCATGCAGCCAGCTTTGTTGACAAACGCATGACTGCTCTCGCTTTGAAGACGAAGCATGAATGAAACGGAGATTGTATGGGAAGCCGTTATGCGCAAATTTCTCGCTCCTTCAAGCATGACTACGGTTGCAAAAGAAGCAAATTTTGAAAATGACATTGTCTCGCATAAATAGCTGCAGAATCAAAACGCCTTACCCAAAATTCATGATCTCCGTGTCATTTCACTGTGAAAAGAATGTTCTACCCAATCAAACAAACAATAATGACATTCTGTGAATGAAGGCTTTTAAATTGCAGCTTTCAATCGTTGAATTCTTTCTGGGCCAACCTGTATAGCAAATGTATTGAATATCGGTGTTACCGATTTATCCTCCTGCCCCTTCAACTCAGATTTTCTCAGATCCAATACCTTTTCTAAATAGACCGATTTCATAATCATCCTTATCGTAATCGGTGATTGACGATTCGCAAGAGGAAAAATATATCAACAATTTCTCACTGCGTGTGTATTGCTAAGATGTATCACTTCATTTGACGACCAATTAAAATGTAATTTGCACCATAATATTTCAATTAATTTCCAAATGGTATTGTAATAATATTGACAATTGTTTAGTTTCAAACTATAAATGACACATTTGTTACGATGCTTTTTGCAAAGCATGTCCACATTGTCATGACAAATCACTCTAGCATTAATAGACAGAAGTACAACCGCAAGTCTGTGTACCGAAGTGTTTTGTTTTTGGAACCGTATAACCGTGACTTAATTTATAATTTATGTTACACACTGGGCTTAATGTTACATAAGGGTCACTGATTTTGAATGCAAAGTGCCTAAAGTGTGATGTACCTGCTATACAAAAGTAAGTTCTTATTACTATATATTATTGATATCATTACACAATCAAAACCCTTTTTGGGGTGGTGGTCGTCACGAGGAGCCAATGACTTCTCGGGAAAGGCACGAACATCATTATTTGTAGTATTGCTATATGTTATTACTTGATATAGCAGGCAATATTATCTTTATTATCTTTATGTATATGTATTAAAACAACGTCTTCATCTACAAGTTTTTTTATTTGCTTAGCTTTTTGGATAATGTCATCACCCTTCCGAGCTATAGGACCACGGCAAACGTTTTAATGCATTGTATTCAGTAGATATATGGTTGAGTATAAATCTGTTATAGACCTACAGACAATTTGTCTACTTCAGTTTACTGAAACAATATAAAAACAAGCCATTGACCTCACCCATGTGCAAACAGTCATAAATGGACAGATTTATATCAGATGAATTAATTAACTTCGAGCAAAACAAAACAAAAATCATTACATCCTGACTTGGTTTTCACTCGCTTTTAATATAGTGCTAGGTAATGTAATGTATTGTAATGTAATTATAATGTAATTTAATTCAATGTAGTGTAAAATAATTTGATGTCGTTTATTTATGCATATGATATTTATAATTAGTTATTTTCATTATTTGTAAAGCACGTAAAGTTTGCAAAATTATGATGCGCTATATGAGCTAAATATCATTATTATTATTATTATTATTATTATTATTATTATTATTATTATTATTATTATTATTATTATTATTATTAATGTATACGACATAATGTGGTGTAGCTGATCTAAATCTAGATAAACTGCTGGTTTCCGATTTGAAAAGGTAAAAGTTGAATTCTTAAAGACATCTTCATAGTGGAATTAGTCCTATTGCATCACTTCTCCTAGCATTATCTGGTTACTTTATTATCTTCTGTTACTATCTCATAAGCGTTAGTATCAAAGCATAAAAAAAGATATTACATCATAATTGAGTGTAAAATTTAGGTAACAGGACTATGTACATTTATTTAGATTTTGAACTCGGGTTCTTTTAACACTTTTTGGTAAACGTTGCATTTGAATGAATGTTTCCAAAGAAAATTAAGATTATCACTACCTGCACCAGTTGGTTACAAAGTGAAAACGGACAGAGTGAGTAGGGGAAAAAAAACGGCAAACGCCATGTCAAAATTTTATGTACGTTTATAATTGATAAAATCCACTATTAAAAAGGCTTAGTGATACGTTCGTATCCGGGATTTCCAGGTACATTGACGGCCTTTGAGACCGAAAGTTTCAAAAGGTCCACTAAACCGACGGCCTACGAGACCGACAAAACACATAAATACATGAGGAAAGAGAGAAAAATGTTAGTCTCATGGACAGTCCGTCTTGTGAACCCTCTAAAAAGTATCAAGGAGGCCCGTGAAACCGGGGTCGTTGGCTGTTGGTCTAGTGCTTTGTCTGCCTCTAGAAAAGTTTTCAGAAGGCCCATGGGACCGACATTGTCGGTCTAGTAAGGCTGTTAGTCTTGTTGGCTGTTGAGTGTAGCCATCATATATTTAGGCAAACTCTCGTTTGAACGTCCTTTTGCCATTAAAGCAGTTCGTATTTCTTGAGATTCTCTCTCTGGATAATATCCTCACAGTAGTGGAAGACCTTCTTGATATTCTCTGTATCCACTGCGCATGTGTAGTGGGGATAACAGCACTTACGGAACTTGATTGCAGTGTTTTGAACAGTACTCAGTTCCTGAAAACGACAAGATAAAACAAAAAAGATAAAACAAAAAAGAAATGAGCTTTGAATTGTAAAGAGGATCAGTCAGCATAGTTACATAGTAAAGAGTTGTTTTTGTTTTGTTTATACAAAAGAGATATAAAAGTCTATTGTTTCTCATTCTCCTTTACTGTTTCAGTTTAGATTTTGTTTGATATGATTTATGTGGTTCAAATATTACACGTGTATGTTTACACATAAAGTCCTTGGTTTTAATAGAACACTTGTAGTAAGACTACTGATAGACCGAAGCTATCCGTTTCTCGTATCTTATTGTTGTTCGTAATGCTACAAGGTGTTAAAAAATAGTGGACACTTTTGATCGTTAATAACTCAAAAATTATACATCGTATCCGACTGAGGGTTTTAAATTGTAAAGTTAAAGGATGTAAAAGTTATTGGGAGCAAATTTCATTACATTTCTCCGAAAACTTTTCTTAAAATATTGCTCTGAATATGTATTTAGATTTTTCACTTTTTGAAAAATCAAGGCCACAAAATCGTTGTTTATGAGTAATTAATTCAGAATACAAAAATGCAATTGTGCATTGCAGCTGAAATCCCAAAACACCTTCTTAACCAAGAGTCATGAATCATTAATGACACTGGGCAGCGAAAGGTTGGCACAAAGGACAGCTGCAGAACACGATGACAATAGTTGTGTTCTGAATTAATTAATGCTACACACAGATTGTGTGGCCTTGATTTCTCAAAAAGTGAAAAATATAATTAAATACTCAGAGCAATATCTTAAGAAAAGTATTCAGAGAAATGTAATCAAACTTGCTCCCACTAATTTTTACATCATTCAACTTTACAATTCAAAAAGCTCAGTCTGATACGAGATATAATTTTTGAGTTATTAATGATCAAAAGTGTCCACCGTTTATTTAACACCTAGTATTTGAATCGCGAACCCTTGCGACAGGTGATACTGGAGTACGTTAAATAGTAATCAGGTAATGCAAAATAGATGAATAACGAAAATTCCGTGCACTGCTACAGACGAAAGGGCAGCGCGGATGGAACATGTAAGTTGAACAACAGTCTCCGGGCCAAGTAAGACATTAACTTGGCCTTGACTTTGCTACGCTTGAAGTTTTGATAAATTCTACAGTATTGGAGTTTTTATGAGTTTCTTATAACCTTGAACTATGGATGAATAAGCGAATTCGATATGGGATTTCTCGTGCAAATGTTTTATATGAAATGTGTTCATCGTGAAGTTTACATATGTCCACTTAGTCAGTCGATGGAGATGACAACGCCCTTCTCTGTATGGACTTCTTCTTGTCGCTGCAACAAGTCAGCCTCGCAGAGAAAATGAAGAGAACTAGTCATCTAGTCGTCTTGAGAGTCGATGCCCTACAGATGATTGAACCTGGTGGTCAGGTCGCCCCTCAGATAAAGCCAAAGTAAATAGTTGTCGTTGCCGATGTACAACACGAGGACTTTCTTGTATCATGGACTATCACATATAACTACAAAACATCGAGCTCCCATGTCCCTCCCTTTCTTACATAAGTAAGTAGTAGTAGCTAAAACTTATATATTCTTTACAGTAAAATGTATCTTTATTTGTAATCCAAATTATTAGTTATTGAAAAACAAACGTAAAAGTCGACAAACTAATTTGTCTCAGAGCAGCTTTTTCAGAATATTTTGATTAAATGTCGGAAACACGCGGTATTTTTTGCTTTTCACCAACTATTTGCCTATTACAGTGTTTATTTGTACTTAGCATGGTTCGGATTAGTTTGCAATCATAGGAGTTTATAAAATGATACCTGACACTAATCAGAGTCACATTAATGAAATAAATGTTAGTTTATATCGGGCATGCATTAGAAAATATGAAAATAATTCATGCTATATTGGCAGGAGGAGCAACGACATCCCTATGTTTTGTTAATTAAAACAACACCTCAGTAAACACTTTTAAATCAAACTCCCCACAAAAACAATAAAAAGACTGTAACACTCACTGTGAATTTATCTTTGATGAAGCTCTTGACTTTGAAGAATTCTCGACTTTGGATCATGCCGAGTTCGGGAAAAGCTAGATGATGAGAAGTAAGAATTATAAGTTCATTGGTGTTAACAGAGATGAATAGCCTTGATATACATGTATGGCACCCAAAAAGTAAGTGAATATTAAACTTTGTTTGAATTCGTAAAATTACATGTTGAGAACTTGAGAACAGCAACAACAACAAAATCGTTTCCTGCACGAAAGTTGTTTTTTTAAATGCTGGGAATAATGCGAAATGTCTGGAGAGTTAACTAACATTTCAACGATGATGGCGTCATTTCACTCATAGCATGTTGAGGTGTAAGTTAGCAACTCTCTCAAAAAAAAAAATCGACTGATCACTGACGTCACTCCCTGGGGAAATGGAAATAGAGTGAAAATATAGTGAAACTCCACTCTTTTCCTTTCAGAGAGCACTCGATAGTCACTAGATATTCACTCTTAAACAAGTGATCACTGCCGTGACTCCCCGGCGGAGTGAAAACAGTGAAAATTCACTCTTTTTTTTTAGACAGAGAGAGAGAGAACGTAGAAAGGTTCAAGTGTGTTTTTTTTTTTACTTTAATAATAAACATTCAAGGTAATAGTATTTTTAAATCATTCATGCAGTTGACGACGCTTAAATGGCCACATTATAAGAGTGACACTTCCAATTGTTAGCTTTGGAAATCGTATGAAAGTATGTAGTTACATAATTATTTATATAGGACATATGCCAATGCCATTCTCTATTCCGAACGAATTTTAGTTGTATGTAGCAAAAGTGAAAATTATTCTCTCCTACGAACACAAAGCAGCTACCCCCCCCCCCCCAAAAAAAGAAACATTTCTTGAAAAATAATGGGTCTTTTGAGTTTTGATACAACGCTGGGACATTACATTATGTTAACAAATGTTCTTGCTTTGTAGGGTTTTGTCTTTAGTTTAAAGATAAAGTTGAGTTCTGGCAGCCAGACCCAACTTCGGAAAACCGAGCACAGGTATATACTCCGAAAACGGCGTATGAATATAGAGCCCTCATCGTTCAGTGCGAGGCAGTGTGTACAAAAGGCATGGGGAAAATCTTGCAAGTCAACCAGCCAACGATATATAAATTATTAAAAATAATGCTGCGTGTCAATTATCTTCAAAATCCTTGAATGATTCGTCATAATGAAATATCTTTCAAATGACAAACGTTTGAAATAAATATATCCGCAGCATTATTTTTGAAAAATATATTATCAACAGCCGGTCGACATTGCATGATTTTCCCCATGTCTTTTGTGCACACTGTCTCGCACTGAACGATGAGGGCTCTATATTCATCTTGCTCCATACGCCGTTTTCGGAGTATATACCTGTGCTCGGTTTTCCGGAGTTGGGTCTGACTGTCTGGTCATGCAATTAAATTGTCAAGGAAACTGTCTCAATAGGGAAAGGTTGATCATGTCTACATAAGAATTGGTGTACACTGTGAGGTTTTTGGAATCATCATTGACCTAATCTCTCTGAAAAGTACATACTGTACACAGTAATGGATATATAGGACTGCACACACATGTGGCATGAATGTTTGGCCGGAACATTTCAGCTATTTCTCGTCATTTTTTAATATGTGGGCATTAGAAGAGCAATCCTTTTCAGGGGACATTTCTACTATGGTGTTCTTCAAAACTTACATAAAAAGAAAGAGAAAGCTAATACATTTTTGTCCACGTTTCCCAGAACCCAACCTTCTCTTCATGAGTGTCGATGCGGGGGGGGGGGGGGATGGGGGTATATTTCCCCAAAAATTGGAGGTGGGGGATGGCCTGTATTATCATTCCCCCCCCCCAAAAAAAAAAAAAATATTTTGTGATGAAAAAATTGAAATAAATAAGAATTATGATACATTAACCTAAAACTAATAATTATCCAAACTCATTATGTTTGCTCTTGAAATACCATCACATTCTTTAATGATTAGAAGTAAGGAAATAAGAAATGCCATAATTTCAATGCGAAAATATCAAAGAAAATTCCGAAAATTCATTCGCTGGCATTGTTATTTTTAATTAAAGGGTTCCGTCCATTGGCGTAGATCCGTGCATTTCTTTCTTTTCATTAAAAACCATCTTGGGATGCTCTAATATGCAAGTTTTATAGACAGATTTTTGAAAAAGTCCCTGGTGTGGGAGGGCGGATACCTCCCTCCCACACCCTCCCCCCGCTCGGTCGCTTCGCTAAGTCGCTGGTCATCCTCCCCGATCATGAACACGGATCGACGCCCCTGCTTCTTTTTAATCTGTACTATGAAGGGAAAGGTAATGCTGATTGATTCGGACAACACACTTACTTGATTCCTTTCTTCTTTGTCTTTCCTGCATTGACCTCGTAACAAAACAACAGCATTGCTCTTCAGCCGGCTCGATCGTGGCTGGTTTGGACAAAAAAAATTAAAAAGGAACTATATTTTACAAAGAAGACATCGACTTTAATTTTTTTTAAATTATTATTTATCAATTAAAACACTTGTTTAAAACACATACTAGCAATGCAGAGATACTGTGAAGATTTCAGGTCCTAAAGTGGCATATTAAACAAATGAGAGGAAATGGAAAATATACGATCAGAGCCGAATTTGAACATTTCCTTTATCGTGTGTTCATCTTTGCTCAATTTCGGGGCAGTGTGACGCCTGCATTAATATGGTGGACAATTCTGAACCCCCCCCCCCTTTTTTTTTTTTTTTTTAATCATGAGGGGTGACTCATCACTTTAAGGAGGTATTAAACAAACGGCAACATATTTGCTAGACGATATTAAAAAAAGACCCACAAAAAACTGTGAACTTACGTGGTGGTTTATAGTCCTCGTATTCGGGGAAATATTGCTGTATCTTGGTCCTCCCTGTTCGGATCTTATCAGCTAATAGATCTTGTTTATTCAGAAAGATGATGACAGAGGTCTCCTTCAAAAACCTGAAACAATTATTACCAATAATGGTTAATTTTTAATTTCAATTTTCAGTTTAAAGACATTTATTTCCAACTTTCCAAGTGTACAGAGTAATAAATGAATAAAATAATGTACGTGCATTTTTAACGAAAATGACTATATCATCACAGAATTGATTAATTCTGCCAAGAGCTCAGATATTAAACAGTAGATTGGATATCAAATACAGAATGCAAGGAAAAGAGATTTAGGAGGACAGTCATTGTGGTATGGAATATTTTTCTTGACAGTTTTGTTTGTTAGAGACATCTATTATATTGTTGAAGATTAACAATTCCAGGAAAATTAACATAATCTGGTTCCTTTTTCCAATAGAAAACGATAACTATTGAACTTCCGGGATGCTTTTTCTTTTACAGTCTACGAAAGATTCAGTACTTTTTTAACTTTATTTTCATTCTCCATATTAAAAAAAAGCATATATAAAACAGGAAGGCGACAATTTTGTTATAGTGTATATTTTATAAATAAATTGATTCGTCAATTATATAAACGATACAAATTAAAGACAAAAAAATTATGGGAATGAAGGGTCAACAAAAAGAGCAAATAGCCTTATAGTACGGTGACCCCTACATTCGTAAATAAATACACACTATAACAAAACAAGCAAACAAACAAAACAGAGAGATAAAGGTGCGAGTATATCAAGTATTGTTTTCAGAATGCAAATTTATGAGATGTTATTTGTATAGGCGTTTGAAAGTATTTAGCAAGGGGCGGCTATTTTGCAGTAAGCATGGGAGATTGTTCCAAAAAAGAAGGACCTTGATAAATAGTGAATTATATGAAATCAAAGTTTGGACTTGAGGTAAATTATAATTCAATCGATTCATCAATATAGATCAATAAAACAAATCAACTACTTCCACGACTACGTATAAAAGTTAATCGGTTCACTACTGAAATCTCTCATTCCCATATAATTGATATAGGGCCCACCCAGTTCCAGTAGGCAGTGGGTTAACCCTTTCAGGACAGGAATTATTTAAGAGCTAAATTGATCACATTTTGTTCTTCAAATTGGCAACAATATTATTTTTCTTTTAATGCTACAAGATTCTAATAAGGTGTAATGTCTTTGAAAACAATATACATGGTTAAAAAAGATTGTTGGTAAGTTGAAAAAGTTTCCAATTTTGATAAAAAACAATGATTTTGAATCTCTCAATGTGTTGCCAATTTAAGGATTTTAAAACTTATTCTCCTTTTTAAAATTCCTGGGATCAAACGCAATATGGTCATGTAACAAAAATGGATATAGTGTGTGCAGAATTTTTTGCTCTTTCTACTCATGCTTCTGGTATATTTTTTAGAGCTCTGAATCAAAAGTTATTGAGCCAAACCACAAAATGTGGTCAATTGTCTCGAAAGGGTTAAAGGAGAATAAAACCCTGGGGGAAATCAATTTTAATGAAAAGAGAGGATAGAGAGAAGCAATTTTTTTCTATCAAAATCGGTTACGAAATGAGAAAGTTATGAAAGTTTGAAAAGTCTCAATTTACTTTCTATGGCGATCCTCGAATTGCCAATGTTGCTTCAAAGTGACAGGTTTTAGTAGTACAACTCTCCATATGTTTTGTACACAAAATTTCATATTTTCCCCAGGTTTGACTGTTATAATAGTCATATTCAGTTCTTGTATGATAGCGCACATCACATATTTAACAATGTTTCTATTCTCTTTCAAAAAGCTTTTCGAATATTACCCCCGCCTCCAGCTTTCCTATCCTGATAATCCACGGACGCATTTAAGGAATGTCTTCCTACCGGTGTCCTTTTGCTTTATCTGGGTCGAGTGTGACAAATCTAAATTAGTGTCTTGCCAAGGTACATTAGTGCTGTGGCAGGGATTCGAACCTCGTCCCTTGTGATCCATAGTCCCGTTACTTATCCACTAGGCCACAACACAACACAACACAAATATTAGAATGATAACAACCTGTTCTTCCATAATCGTTCGTATAGGGATAATGATTCAGCGAGTCTGTTCTTCGACTCATCTTCTCGGAGGTAGAGATCAAACCCGCTGCAGGCAACGACGAAGATTAAGGCAGTTATATCTAAGGGGGTGAAGAAAAAAAAGAAGAAGAAGCGTTTACTTGAGGGTTGGAATATGAGTTTTCACACTGATAGCATGATAGTATGTATTTTGAAAATACTGGTTGAAAATCAGTCCAAAATATTATAGGAAGCCATGGGCACAATTTCAGCAGGGGTTGACGTCTCTTGCCCAAAATATAAAATTTACAATGTCTAAATATTACAAGAGAGCGAAACAATGTAACTCATCAGAAAAATATACTAGATTTTCAACAAAAAAAAACAATTTATTTGTCTGTGTATAGTCCACAGACTATGAAATAGTTAGATTCAAACGATCAATCACATTGGGCACATCAAATTTTTAGGGCAAATAGATTCGAAGGAGAATAGCCAAATGAAAACTAAATACCTGAAAAACATTGGATCCACTTTTTACGTTCATCTCTCTGTCCTCCGACATCTAACATACTGAAGATAAAGATAAAACAAAACATAAAATATGAATCTTATTAGTCCATTGCAAATACCATAAGCATCATACGGTTACGCTCCGGTGTAAGTAAAGCATACCACATTCAGTTTGCATCTCTAGCCAATATTACTTAAATATACAGGGTCCGTTTTTTAAACAACGTTGTTTAAAATTCAAACAACACAATTTTAAACAGCGAAATGTTAAACAGCGTTTTTGCTGTGTACTAAAATGCTGCATGGTTGCTGATCTCGATCTGCACTTCGCTTCTCTCTTCTCTCTTCTCTTTTCTCTCTCTCTCTCTCTCTCTCTCTCTCTCTCTCCCTTCCACTCTCTATAATTAGTTAATCCTTTTTTGTTCTCTTCTGTTTCCATCCGCTGATTTCCGTCCTCTCTTTGTTTCTTCTCATCTTAATCTCATAATTCTACTTTCCAGCTCCTTTTCTTTGTTAAAAGGGGACCTAACTCGACAAGCCTCGCTTTTTATAGGTTCCCCCAAAAGTGTATATACTGTATGCGTTTATTACCTCTACTGGACATGCTGGAAGATGTTTATTATACTGAGCTGTTATTATATATGTATTATCCTTTTTATTATGCCATTTGATTTATATACTTATATTTTGCTTTCTCATGTACAAATTAAACCGATCGTGGAAACAAATCAAATCAAATCAAAATATTCACATTTTAATATACCTTACGATATTGGGCCATTCTTTGTAAAGAGAAACAAACGGTCACACACGTGACCATCTAATTTTGCCTCATTGCCGAAAATCAGATTACATTTTTTTTTTTTTTTTATATCACCAGTTTCTTACATGTAAAAGGTTTCATTTTCTTTGACAAGAAAAAATAATTTCCCAACCAATTTTGTTTTACGGAGACAATTAAAAGCGAGTGGTCACACACGTGACCTACCCAATTATCACCTCTTAAAGAAAAGAATTTTCACGAACTTATGGGAAATTGCTTTCAAACTGTTCAGAGCGATCCCACAACACAGCAATGAAAAGGGGAAACTTGCGCTCCAAGGGAAATACAAGAAAAGTAGGTTTGAATACGAACAAGACCATTTTTCGTGCGAGGTCACACACGTGACCGAACTTATTTTGACCTCTGAAAGAAAATGATGTACTCTCATTTAAAATAATTACCCTCCATCTGTTGGGGTAAGATTGTTATTAAAATATCCAAAATGAGAGACTTCTACTACTAGACAAATACTGAAAAATTAGGTATAAATGAACAATTTTTCAGGATTTTGGTCACACACGAGACTGAGAATGGCCCTTTTGCCATTGATTGAGAGGTTACATGTCGTTTTTCCAAAGGTTCATAATTCCCTTCGAAGGTACGTTACTCTAATGGGTTTGTATTTCCGAAGGTTCGTCACTCAGAAGGTTCATAATTCCGAAGGTTCATAATTCTGAAAGGAAATAGGGTTTATCATTTTCGAAAATGTAATAGAACCTACATCATTTTTCGGAATTACGAACCCTATCTCATTTTCGGAATAATGAACCTTCGAAATATGAACCTTCCGAGTAACGCAACAAATGTTCGGAATTATGAACCCTATTATATGAACCTCCTGGTATGAGAATTTGTGTTTCGGAATTACGAACCTTGGGAACAAATCCTGCTGCTAATCAGCCGATCATAGTTCTCTTTACGGATTTAAACTTTTCCCAAAAAATGATGGTGACTGCTTTCTTTTTTTCAATTCTTCATCTTTCCACGTGTTTTAAACCTCGATTTTAATTAGCCGATAAAACTTCTCCCAAAGAGTAAAACTTCAAACGTTGATGTGTTTACCTAATTATTATGCAGAAGACCTTATATTATTTACCATGCAACGGTCAAGGTAACAAGGACTTGGCCTGACTGATCCATGTTTTACATTTACCGAATAAAAGGAAAAAATGAAGAAAATTCTTACTGAAACGTGACATTGTTTATTTCAAACCAGGTCTCTACCACCCCTGTAGTCATCTTTCTTGTCCTCACAATGTCCTGTAAAAAAAAAAAAAAAAAAAAAAATCAAATTAAAATAAATGATAACAATTCATAAGAGGAGATAACTTTAAAAATTTTAAAAACTAATGAGCTAATTACATGGAATACTATATAGTTGATGATTTTATTAAAAACGGTTTGGAACACATCTGAGATCAGTCATCTCAGAGGTGTAAAACGAAAACTATTTAGCAGATGACATCAGTTAAGAGAGAGAGAGAGAAGCAAGAGATATAGCTCCCTCTATCAAAGAGGATTTGTCATTCATTCTCAGCTTGATGTTCTTCCTTTCATATAAGTACATAAAGATACTGGACAGTCTTAATATTAGGCCATAAACATCAGTCTCCGGGGAGGGGGGAGGGGGCTACGGGGAGAGAAAACATGTCTCGATAAATTGGAGAACAGAACCTCCCCCTCCCCCCCCCCCCACCCACCTACCCCTCACCTCCCCCGTTTTCTGAAGAGCTACCCATTCATTACAACATTCCAAACAGCTATGAAAGCGAGTTCCCTTTTTAGTGTCATATCACGGTAAAAAAAGATGATTTTTTTTAACCCCCCCCCCCACACACACACACACAACAAATAGAGGCATCATCAGAGCAACAATATTAAAGAAACAATTGAAGGGCAGTCCTGCCTTTTTCGAAATCCTATATGAATCACAAAGCCTGCGATAAAACCATCTGCGTACCCCCCCCCCCCCCCCCCCACCCCAGAGCCTAAAGACGGGTCGACATCCCTGCACAGAAATATTCAACGCAGTCAATGTGAAAACATTACTGGCGTGACCCCAATTTAGATACGAAACAGACGTTATTATTCCTACATGGACTGAATTTGGATTTTTTTTTTTTTTTTTTAGTCTTTATTACGCAGGATGATTAGGTTAACATTTCTATTTTCATCCAGTGTGGTTTTAATTACACAACGTACCTGGTCTGACGGTAGAAATTCGGGCTCCATTATTTCCTCAATTTTGTCTAGAAAGCTGGAGAAAAGGTTTTAAAAAATTGAACTTCATCAAATCTAATGAATGTACATATTCTTTTTTTCTTTCCTGTATCACTATCTTCATTTTCCTTTATCTCTTTTATCTCTCTCTATATATCATGTATATGTTTCTCTATCTATTCTCTCTCTCTCTCTCTTTCTCTTTCTCTTTCTCTCCCTTTCTTCATCCCCTGCCCCTCTCTTCCTCTCCCTCTCTCTCTCTCTCTCTCTCTCTCTCTCTCTCACATTCTTCCTTACCTCCTCTCATCATCTCTTTCCGTTTCTCTCTCGTTATATTTCCGTCCCTTTCGATGGGGCACGTGTCCAAGACATGCTAAACGCCTACTGTTCTGGTTTTAAATCCCTTTAAAAAAACAAATTAAGAAGCAAAGTTTCTCCTCATCAAAATAAGCCCGTGTCATTTTTTCGAGGTTAGGAAAAAACCAAAAATCGAAAGGTCAACGTAATTCATTATGAAAAGGCCAAAATAGGTAGGTCGGTGCGCTTCTACAAATATCCCCTGCATTTCCCTGTCCTTTGTTCAATGCGCAAATAAATTTACACGTGCTCATCTAATGGAACGGCATCTTCAATTTAGATGCATAATTCAATTCAAATTGGAGATTATTTTGGGCTACTTTGTCTGACTACCCCGTCGCATATCATTACCTTCAAAGAGCTAGCTTTGTAATTCTATATCATAAGAGAATTTCATGTTTATGTAGAATTATTGAACCATGCTCGTGTATAGTGCAACAGAAATCCATGCAGGCTTATTAGGCGTTGCTCTAATCTACATGTTTGAAATTACATGCTTATGTTTAATGCAAGTATAATTTTCATAGATTAGTGTAAGGTTCTTATAGATTACTGAGACTTCTCATGAACACGAAGTAGATTTGGCGTAGCATGGGTCGAGTCATTGGGGGTGCGGGTCTTCCTTTAGGTGAATGATGCGTAATGGAGCGAAGGCGGATGGTGACACGACATTTGCTCCTGCGACATTTGCTCCTCCGTCCATATTTCGAAACGTCAAAGGTTAAGGTCAAGGTCATGATTTGGGTTTTTTTTTTGTTTTTTGTTTTGTTAAGGACAATGTGAAGATTAGGGTTAGGGTTAGGATTAGGTTTAGGTTTAGGTTTAGGTTTAGGATTAACATGGCAAAGTTAGACCGGAGCAATTGTCACAGGAGCAAATGTCATGGAACCAAGGCGGATGTGAAAGGGGTCGTGTGTCATCTTCTTTTCACGATAACCTTTCCCCCCTCTCCCCTCCCCTCTCCCACCCCCTTTCTCTCTCTCTCCCTCTCTATCTCTTTCCCTATCTACCTCTCTCTCTCTCTCTCTCTCTCTCTGTCTCTTTTTATTCCATTTATTTCGATTAACTCTATCATGTAGCTGAGCTACTGTGTAGAAGCAAACTCCAAATCAGTGCTCACGATGACTGCATAACTAATTTTTAAAAATGACATATAAGATGGCTCAATTTTTTCTCTTACAGCAAAAATGTTATAAAATTAAACTCACAAGAATGCCTATAATTGTGGGCTATATGCTGCTAGTGCATATGTTGAGGAAAGTGCATCAATCAGAAAAGCAAAAACAAATAAAAATGAATTCGAAAGTTATAAATTCACATATCCTTTTCATTCTTTTATCACTGTTATAGCAACCTAATCAAGAGCGGAATAGCTTAATTCTTATAAAATGTGTGAAAATGTGGATTCAATCTAATATAATCCTCTTTTATTCTAGATTTTCTTCATATGAAAAAGCAATTAATATGAGATCATACTTACTAACTGGCACTATCTAACAGCTGGAACTCGTTTGAGCGTAGACAACAGTCCTGCACCCCTTTGTCTTCCCATAACCTCTGGGTATTGCTTAGAAATTCCTGAAGAATAAAGGAAGCAAACCACGGTCTAAAGGAAAAAGCTTTTGACACCAGTCATATTCTTCCTTCTTTCACTATTTCATTCGTAAGAAGATTAACAGTGTATATCAAATCAACATGCATAGTGTGTGTAATAATGAATTCCAGAACATGCACTGGGATATTAATTTTCGATGCTGTTCATGATAATTGTAGTGGTAGGGTGATAGTAGTAGTAGTAGTAGTAGTAGTAGTAGTAGTAGTAGTAGTAGTAGTAGTAGTAGTAGTAGTAGTAGTAATAGCAGTAGTAGTAATAGCAGTAGTAGTAGTAGTAGTAGTAGTAGTATGAGTAGCTGCAGCAGTAGTAAGAGGAGGAAGAGGAGTAGTAGCAGTAGAATTAGTAGTAGTAGTAATAGTAGTAGCAGTAGTAGTAGTAGTAGTAGTAGTAGTAGTAGTAATAGCAGTAGTAGTAGTAGTAGTAATAGCAGTAGTAGTAATAGTAGTAGTAGTAGTAGTATGAGTAGCAGCAGCAGTAGTAAGAGGAGGAGGAGGAGTAGTAGCAGTAGAATTAGTAGTAGTAGTAATAGTAGTAGCAGTAGTAGCAGTAGTAGTAGTAGTAGTAGTAGTAGTAGTAGTAGTAGTAGTAGTTGTAGGTAGCAGCAGCAGCAGCAGCAGCAGCAGGCCCTAGTAATAGTTGCAGTAGTAGTTGTGTTTGTAGTAACAGCAGAAGTAGAAGAAGTAGTAGTAATAATAGTAGTAGTAGTAGTAGTAGTAGTAGTAGTAGTAGTAGTAGTAGTAGTAGTAGTAGTAGTGGTGGTGGTGGTGGTGGTGGTGGTGGTGGTGGTGGTGGTGGTAGTAGTAGTAGTAGTAGTAGTAGTAGTAGTAGTAGTAGTAGTAGTAGTAGTAGTAGTAATAGTAGCAGTAGTGGTTTTAGTAGTTGTAGTAGAAGTAGGTAGCAGTAATAGTGGTAGCAGTAACAGGTAGCAGTGGTAGTGGGAGGAGGAGGAAGAGGACTAGGAGGAGGAGGGGAGTAGTAGTATGAGTAGCAGTAGTTTATAGTAACAGCAGAAGAAGAAGTAGTAGTAGTAGTAGTAAAAGTAGTAATAGTAGTAGTAGTAGTAGTAGTAGTAGTAGTAGTAGTAGTAGTAGTAATAGTATTAGTAGTAGTAGTAATAGTAGGAGCAGTAGTAGTAGTAGTAGTAGTAGTAGTAGTAGTAGTAGTAGTAGTAGTAGTAGTAGTAGTAGTAGTAGTAGTAGTAGTAGTAATAGCAGTTGTAGTGAATTCATTCGTATTTCTTTTGTATCTGGCAAGTGGTCAAATTTGATCATTATAGTGGTGCACCTTACCAGCACCTGCCACAATATCCGTCATATTACAGGAGTTCACCTCCTGCAACCTTTTGAAGACCTTTTCCGACTGGTTAACTCAGATCGTATTCATCAAACGAATGAGATTATTACGGCTGAGCAGTTTTCGGGTGAAATTTATGATAAATTCCCGACACGTCACTATGACATTATTACTCCCACACAACGCTATAGACCTGACAGGATTGTATATTTAGTGATACGGCCAGAGAGGACAGTTATTCATATATACATTCGCATAGAACATCTCACAGTACCTTAATACTGAAGAGTTATTTCAATTATTAAAAAACGAAACATATGAACGCTGTCTTTGTTGCAAAACAATGAAAAGAAGTATATTGCCACACTTCTATTGGCATATTTAAAGCAATATTGCCTTCAATATGAATAATACGTGCTTTACTCGGTGCATATGTTTTATGTCTGGGTCGATGGGTGTGCGTGTGGTGTGGTGTGGTGTGGTGTGTGCGTGCGTGTGTGTGTGTGTGTGTGTGTGTGTGTGTGTGTGAAAAGATAGATATTCACAGATGTATAGACAAAGACTGTTATGAAAATCTGTTGAAACTATTTTTCACAATAAGACTAAACTATCTTACCATACCGTTGGTGACATAGCGCACCATGATTGTGAGCATTTCATTGATTAAACACCTTTTCGCACTAAATATAATGAATATACTTACTTGCGAAACTTCGGAGTTAGGATCACAAGACTTGATGTACTCGAAGGACGGTATCAACTCCGGATCCTTGAGTTCTACAGGCGGCTGGAGACGGGGCATTGCTTCGACCAGGCTCTGAACAGAAGAGAAATGTAAAGTTGAGTACAAAATGTTCATGTTTACTACTCCTGGGCTTAGAGAGTCAACTATAAACCAACTGCAATGTCAGTCAGACCCAACTCCGGAAAACCGAGCACAGGTATATACTCCGAAAACGGCGTATGGAGCAAGATGAATATAGAGCCCTCATCGTTCAGTGCGAGACAGTGTGTACAAAAGACATGGGGAAAATCATGCAATGTCGCCCTGCTGTTGTTAATATATTTTTCAAAAATAATGCTGCGGATATATTTATTTCAAACGTTTGTCATTTGAAAGATATTTCATATGACGAATCATTCAAGGATTTTGAAGATAATTGACACGCAGCATTATTTTTAATAATTTATATATCGTTGGCTGGTTGACTTGCAAGATTTTCCTCATGCCTTTTGTACACACTGCCTCGCACTGAACGATGAGGGCTCTATATTCATACGCCGTTTTCGGAGTATATACCTGTGCTCGGTTTTCCGAAGTTGGGTCTGACTGAATGTTGAAGGACATATGCATCTCGGAAAGGATTTGAACCACCAAAACTCTCAATGGAAAGTAATGAATGAACCAATTCATTAGAGTGCCTTTAATTACAGAGAGTGTTCTTGAATAACACGGGATTTTTCTGATGGAAGTGACATCATGATATGCATTACAATCATAAACAAAATGTGAACCTAGCGCATGATATCAAACAGGAAGTAAGGTCTTACAAAAGAAAACTTATTACTTATAGGTAATGGACAAAGAGGTGGGGAGGTACATGTCCCGTCTTTGTGGGTATAAAAATATTACAGGCCCGTATTCTCGAAAGTGGCCCAAGTTAAGCCTGGCTTTACTTAGGCCCCTGATTTATGGAAGGCCAATCGTCAACCTCTAAGTCCCCTATAAATTACTATATTTATACAACAAAATAAAGTAACTAAATTATTTTATGGCATGAAATATACATCCAAAATCAATTGTATTATGTCGGTTTTGTATTTGCATTTAGTCCCAGAACTATGGTGATTCTGTAGGATTAAAAGAGTGTGACTTTTGGCTCTCCATAATTTGGTGACCTGAATCTACACACTTAGGCGGGGGCTTAAGTTAGGCGCCTTTCGAGAATACGGGCCATATATTCAGGGGCGGCGCCAGGGTATTTTGATAGGAGGGGCAAGACGACCTAAAGATGACGTCATATTTTTTCTCCATTAAATAACAGGGGTAATATAGAGTTATATGTTTAAGACCTCTCTTTTTAATACTCCTCTTTCTTCTTTCTTCCCTTTTCTTCCCTTTTCTTCCTCCTTTTCTTTTTTCTTCTTTTTTTTTCACTACTTGAAAAATCATAGGGGGGCGGTAGCCCCCTCTGCCCCCCCCCCTGTAGCGCCGCCCCTGCATATATTTTAATGATTTTGTACGCCAAAGAGTAGAAGCAAGTAAAGGTGACAGTTACAAAGAGGCAATAGTTTGAGGTAGAGTGCCACTGACAATGGTACATATATATATTTGTTATTACATTCCACATACTAAGAATCTTGCTGTTAGATTGGTCAAAAGGTAATCACGTGATAAAATGTAGTTCTCCCAATCAATCGACCCGAGAAGAAAAGTTCGAGACCTTGACGGAATAGTGCTTATGTGTTTCGCTGATCTCTTCAGACCATTACAGAGTCACAATGCGTTATCAATATTTTGGGTACGCGCGAAATGAAAGTGCGTGACCTTTACGAATAGTCAAAATGAAAAGTGCGTGACCTTTACGAATACCTCCATAGGTGTACTAAAATAAGCGCGCACTGCCCAATCGCGCGCTTTAAATGATATAACAAATTGTGCGCACCCAGGTAGAAGTTTATGGTGGTTTTAAAGGGGGTACCCAATGCTGAAACAATGTTAGTTCATTTAAAAGATCATGATTTTATTAGCAGAAAATCATCTGCCTTAAGTTTTTTAAAAATTCGTGTTGCCAGAAAAATACCCGAAATATGGTAAGACTTCAGGATATTTTGGCCCCTCAGCTGTGTCCCAATTTCAGCTAGGTAACCACAATGACGTCAAAGTGGTTACCTTGTCGCGCAATTATAGCAAAATGCGCGCAAGGTGTAATGCATTTTGTACAGTCTAGCGCGCAACACATCTGCAATACGCGAACCTGGGTAACCACTTTGACGTCATTGTGGTTACCTAGCTGAAATTGGGACACAGCTGAGGGGCCAAAATATTCTGAAATCTTACCATATTTCGGGGATTTTCTGGCAACACGAATTAAAATTTTTTTTTAAGGCAGATGATTTTCTTCTAATAAAATCATGATCTTTTAAATGAACTAACATTGTTTCAGCATTGGGTACCCCCTTTAACTTCTTTTGTGAATTCGGGCCTAAGTGTTTTTTCCAAGAAGTAGACAATAATTGTCTTTCTCGTACCAGTTCAATGTTTCAGATGTGGAATATAAAGCAAATAATCACCTTTTGATTTCAGCCGATGAGACGTATATCACTTCCTCGGCGATCTGAATGTATAACGCTATCTTTCCGAAGCGAAGCTGAGGAAAGATAGCTACATCCAAGATCGCCTCAGAAGTGACAGTTTGTCCCATCACCTTCACCAACGGTAAATTATTTGCTTACTAATACAATAAATAAATTTAAAAATCTACTATTCAAATAAGTAAAATTTGTTGCTAGAAAAATTACACAATAAAATACAAATATATGTAGGCCTATTATATGATAATATTATCAAATTATGACATATATCTTTATACTAATATACACCTGTATCATCATTTCGTCTCTCCCTGAATCTGGCATCATGCCGAAATACATACGAAAACAAAAAGAATAATTTCTAATACAGTCCTCAAATTACACTGATATTTTGCAGACAGATCGTACGGACAGTTTCAACTGACATTATACGACCCGACATAATCGTGTGAATCAGTAAATAAATAACTGTCAAAATCTTCCTATAATACGTGAATCAATAGCATCATAGCATGCGCTGTATATTGTACATTGAAATGTTCATCGATCATATCACTGCTAAGGAACCTACTACTAAGTAATAGATGTATCATTGTTACTGGACGAATCCAGCGTATAAACGGACATGAGAGTCGGACAACTTTTTGTTTATTTAAGGCAGTTTTAATCAAAACCAAGAGGCCCAAAACATTTTTAGAAACTGATACAGACAAATTTGACTATCAGGGACATACACAGCAAATTTCGCAGTATATCACTGGATATTTGAAGAGCAAATGGACAAGGATTTTTCACTCCTGTTAACAGTTTTAAAAATTTGTTTAGGGTTCAATGAGTTTAAAGTAGGTATTAACAGAAGCTTGTAAACATAATATAAATATAAATACATATTGTATAATCAGATTGCACATTTTCTGGTCAGAGCTTAAGAAAAAAAGAAGAAAAAAAGAGAGCTTAACGGACATGACAGCTTATGCGCAACGGACATGACACTTTTTTCCTCTTTTTATAAACCCATATTTGGGTTTATAAAACGGGGACAAAACGGGGACAGGTTTGCATGATACTTGCTATTTTTGTTCCTTTCATCACAATTAACTACAATGATGCGGCGTGAAATAATGAGACCCAAAGTTTTGACCGAAATGTTGCCATAATTACAGAAAATTGACTTACTTTAACCCTTTCGAGACAATTGACCACATTTTGTGGTTTGCTTCAATATCTTTTGATTCAGAGCTCTAAAAAATAAACCAGATGCACGAGTAGAACAAGCAAAAATTTCTGCATACATTTTGTCCATTTTTTTTTCGCATGACCATATTGCGTCTGATGCCAGGAATTTTAAAGAGGAGAATAAGCTCCAAAATTCTTAAATTGGCAACATATTAAGAGGTTCAAAATCACTGTTTTTTTTATCAAAATTGTCAATTTTTTTCCAATTTCGACAAAGTTTGTAACCACGTATAGTTTTTTCGAAGACATTGCATTTTATTAGAACCATGTAGCTCTAAAAGAAAAATATCATTGTTGCCAATTTGAAGAACAAAAGGTCGTCAATTTAGCTCTTAAATAATTCCTGTCCTGAAAGGGTTAAGAAAATTATACCTAATTATGCTTCACTCTCATCCTTTTATCTTTCGAATTATAGACCTTGTTGAGCTCTTTTATTTGATACTAAATTTATTATGATAGAACAAATATTTCTTGAGTTTTTGTGATTTGGGGCAAGAGAACATTTTCCGTGGAATTGGCCTACTCTTTAACCCTTTCAGGACGATTGACCACATTTTGTGGTTTGGCTCAATAACTATTTATTCAGAACCCTAAAAAATATACCAGATACATGAGTAGAAAGAGCAAAAATTTCTACACACACTGTGTCCATTTTTGTGGCATGACCATATGGCGTTTGATGCCAAGAAGTTTAAAAAGGAAAATAAGCTTTAAAAATCCTTAAATTGGCAACACATTGAGAGATTCAAAATCATCGTTTTTTTATCGAAATTTGCCATTTTTTCAACTTTTCGACAAAGTTTTTAACCATGTATATTGTTTTCAAAGACAAAACATTTTATTAGAACCAGGTAGCACTAAAAGAAAAATATTGTTGTTGCCAATTTGAAGAACAAAATGTGATCAATTAAGCCTTTGAATAATTCCCGTCATGAAAGGTTTTAAAAAAGAATAAAGAAAAAAAAACATTACCTTCAGAGCCAAGTACAATGATAATAACAATGGTAACTGGTGCAGTATTATATACAAATACATGTACATTCCGATCATAGCCTTTTCATGCTTTTCAATATTACCGTCTCGTTTTTACCATCATAAATAAAGAAATAATTACGACATAATTAATGAACCAAACAGTTCTAAATATAGAATTCCAATCATGGATAATGGAGGTACTTCAAGAATAATATGTATTTTCTCTACAAGGTTTCAAAATTCATGTGAGGATTGGTCGACATTATTCTATGATGAATATCGATTTTAATGTATTTAGAGCACATTGATATAAACAGACGGTGAAGCTGCGCTGCTCAGTGCAAGGCCATTAGGCGCCATACCCTTAAGTATAATTCGCAATAAGATTTTGAGCTATTAATAGCAGCAGGGTTTTGGCACGCTTCCTTCTAGCGTCTATTTTCAGCTCACCATCTCAGCATTATAGAATGAAAATCCCAAATCAGCATTGTGCCGATTTACTGTTGCCATGGTTACGTCTCGATGCCATCGATCAATCTTTTATGTACAGTTCCTCTCTTCAATTTCTTCCCCACTCTCACTCTCTCTCTCTCTCTCTCTCTCTCTCCCCCCCCCCCCCCCCCCCCTCTGTATTGATGTATATCCAGGATATTTTGAATCTGTGTATAGAAATACGTCCCACTATTTCTGTTAGTCTTCTTCTTTTGATCCTTCTCTGTCGTCCTCTTGATATTTCTTTCATACATCCCCGCTCTTCCTCAATTTCCTTTCTTTTATATTCTCGGTTTATCTTAATTTCGCATCTGTCAAAAATTGAAGCAGACATTTGTTCTTTTATCAACTATTCAAGATTTTTTATTATTATTATTTTATTATTTGCAATTATCGTTAACACCATTTTGCTCTCTCTCTCTCTCTCTCTCTCTCTCTCTCTCTCACTCACTCTGCTTCTTTCATTATTATTACTGTTATTACCATTACTCTTATTTATATTACTATTATTATTAATCATTATTACGGTCTTTATTACTGTCTATGATAATTGATTCTCTCTTTTTCAATATGTTAAAAGTCAGTGTCTGTCTGTCTATATCATCAAAGTTAACTTTTTATCTAAATCTTAATAATCTAAATGCTCATGATTGAGTCAACCAGATATTTATAGGTGTATATTATGCAGTCTCTGCATGGGAAGTCGCGTTTGAACGCAATGCCAGAAATGTAGGTCGACCCTGATTGCTTGAAAGTCTGGTGACGCCGATAATTTCAGTTTTTGAGAGAATTACGTATTTGTGCTTGAACTCAAAACGCAACTCCTCATGCGGGGGACCCCACCGGCCACATAAACATTATTTGGCTCAAAGCATGTATTATATGAGTTACTTCTACTCCACCCATAAAACTGCTATACAACTCAGAGCAGTTTTTGCCTGCAATAATTTAGGAGATATAATTTTGATGTAGTGCATTATATCATAAGTATTAGATACTTTTAAATATATATTTGTAAGCAGATAATTATAACGGGGTTTTTTTTAAGGGCAAAAATTCGTAATTTTAATTTGTCTACAGAGTATTTGTCTGTGATTTACTTCATCTCCGAGCAGAACTTCTATTTATATATATATATATAGATATATATATATATATATATATCCATTCGAATAAATAGTAAAGATTTCAAAGAGAGTTGTCAATAAATAATATATATATATATATATATATAATTGTGAGAAATGAAAATGAGAGAATAATGGTTGCGTAGCTTAAATCAAAGTTCCCCAGAGCTGTCCTCCCTTTTTGAATTTTTGCAAAGGTTGAAAAAATGTCTCCGCCGGGAATCGAACCCGGGTCGTTGGCTTAGAACGCCAATGCCTTAACCACTAGACCACGGAGACGGGCCAGTGATTTAGGCGAAACCAGATTCAATTGACCGACAGATTGACAAATCTTCAACCTTATTAATTAATTCCTTTGTCGGGGGCAGGTGAGTTTTGACCAAAGACAAGCCGCATGCCTCAGCTGGATCCAAGCGAATGCTTTGAGATACATGTATACATTAGAATAATAATCATTATAAACAATTGTAAGGAAATAACATATACAACAGCTTTGGCAACTGTCGTGGAAATAATTATAATTGTGAGAAATGAAAATGAGAGAATAATGGTTGCGTAGCTTAAAGTAGAATTTCATTGATTTTGAATATTGATTTAATTTTTATTATTGCATAGGTGAAGCTTAGATTGAACAAGGTTCATCAAAATTCAACGCTTGGAAACATTTGAAGTTATGATTATTATCAATTACTAGCATAAATTACCCGTGGCACCATGGGGGAGGGGGGGGGGGTCTTCTCCTATGTACAGCCCAAGTACCCATTCACACTGAAAGGCAAGTAGTTTATTGATTAAATATATTTGAACAATTGATTCATAGCAGACTTCTCTTTAAACGTAGATAGGATGTTCAATTTAATTAGCATCATGGGTTAAACTGGGGGAAGAACTAAAATATCATTACGGAGTGAAATCAAAATATAACTCTAGAATGGAAAAGAAAATGTATTGTAACACGGTGTATTTAGTAAGCAGTCAAGAGGCAATTATTGTAATATATAAATGTAATCATTACATGTATTAAGTCAAAAATAAATGTGTAAGTACATGTACCCTACAATGTACAACAGATTGCATTTGTTTGTATTTCTTCAATTAAAGGTTGCTCAATCATATATAGTGGAATGTTGAAAGAAGCGAGAGAGAGAGAGAGAGAGAGAGAGAGAAACAGCCATTGGGAAAAATGAGAGAGACTCATAGACAGTGGGAAAATGATAGAGAGTGAGAGAGAAAAAAAATAGACATGCAGGGGGATAGATAGAAATTATAAAGAATACAGGAGAGAGAGAAAGAGAGAGAGAGGAAGAGGGTTGAGTTGTTGTGATGAAAAGTGATAAGATTTGTAGGGCCTCCACTGGTATGTTTAGGTTTCTGATATTTTTTTTCCCGTTATAGTTATGCATTGAAGGAATTGATAATAATCTTAGAACATGCACTGAAAATGTGTATCTTATGGAACTCGTGCATCTTTTAAACGTTACATGGGCATCTTCACTTATTAGAATACAATATTTAGTTTCATTCAAATAAAAAACAATATTGACATGTGTACGTTAGATCATGTCTTTTTTCTGATAGAAATGTAAAGCGCGATGTAGAAAATATAAACACGTCAACTAAACAGTAAAGGCAAGATATGCTACAGTTTACACATGAAAAGATCATGATTTTGAGATGGCATGTTATTTAATGTAAAAAGAAAGCACTCTGTACGTCTGTTATAGATACACTGTATTGGTTGTTAAAGCGATAAACCAGTTTTACTCTATTATATTCATGTCTATATGCTTAATAAACATTTACATATATACAACAGAGTGTTCTAAAACACATGTCAAACAAAATATAAACGTGTCATTTGAAGGCAAGACACAGTGTACAGATAGGATCAGAATGAGGTGGCATGTTAGGTGAAAACAAAGCACTATGAATTTGTATGTTATAGATACACTGCGAAGACGAATCTATATCGAGAGTCAGATCGACGACGTCGACATCGAAGCCGAAATAGAGCCGTTCCCGATGTCCGATGTGACTGAAATTCAGGTGCTAGTTGTACTTGTAGTTCTAGATTCAGGCGGGATGTGCATTAGCGCCGGCAATTTCTGACTGTTGAACAATTTTCAGATTAGATCTAATGTTACCTGTACAACCATGTCATGGATTCACTGGACGGAAACACACTGAATGAAGGCCGAGTCAAAGAGTTTAAATACGAAGAGTGCTCAGTCCCGAAATAAAGCACGCGTATATATTGTGGTACATGTCGATCGGCCGAGAGGGAAGGTTATAGTCTTCATCAAGATGTTTGTATTTTTTATTTCCTTTATTTTTTCTTCTTTTTCTGTACATCACTTTTGGTAAAGCCGTAAAGGGCATAATCTTGATATTGTCCCTTCAAATACAAACTTATGTCCCAAAACAGATAGGAATCACCATACTCTAACTGCACCATGGAGGAGAGGGAGAGAGTCGAGCTAGGAGAGATGTTTGTATTTTTGTTAAAGTTATTTCCTGTGAAATTTATATTAATATTTATGTGATTGGGGGGGGGGGGGATGGTCCATACATGTTCCCTGATATTAAGCTCTATATGAGCAAACAATGCGATATCTGACGGGAATGTCGAGAAAAGTAAAATAATAATAATAATAAAATGCTATCTTTATTTTTCTAAATCAGAATATTTCATTTGATATCATGATTTATGTAAATTTTAGGGATTATAGACGTATAATGTAAATCTATGGCCTTATGTTAAAAGTCAAGACAGAAAAGGCTTTATTAAAATGAGATTGCGTGCTAGCAATTCCTTAAATACAAAGATTAATTAAGAGTGGCGTATCCAAGATTCTCTTATTTTTATTGGTGGCGTATCCAGGAATGCACGTGCCCTACGTGCCAGCCAAAACCAAATCTGACATATCTTATAGTTACACATCGAATGAAAGGAATTGTGTGCCCCCCCCCCCCGGGCAAACAAGGAACATGAAAAATGTGACTTTTTTTTCTTGCTTGTCTGAAAATTCAGAATAGACAGCATCTGATGATTTTTTGTTCGTCAGGTGTGAGCCCCCCCCCCCTTCCCCTGCATTCCTGGATACTCCACCAATATAAATAACTTACAGTAAGTTATTTGTAATATTCTGCTGTAGCAGTTTGAGACGACAGGCGAAGAAAACAGTATATAGGGCTATTTTGAATTGAATTAACTAGTAACCAACAATAGCAGCTGATGATATAATTTATTTATTACCAGTCCTATTCTGTCTTTGTAGGAATATCCCATTCCTTTTGCCCCAGCCCCATTTGTCTCTCTCTCTCTCTCTCTCTCTCTCTCCCTTCCCTCCCCCTCTCACAGGCTTTCATTTTCTAATAATCTCTTATTCTCTTATTCTCTCTTACAACCGATCTATAAAAATGACTCCAAAAGAAATGAGGACAAAATAATGATCTCTTATTGTTGTTTTTTTCCTTCAATCGTTCAATTTAATGAGATCGACCACCAACACCATGCAATCCCATTCTTCACATCCATGACAGAATAGCAGGCGCGGATCCAGGGGGGGGGGGCGAATCGACCGCGCCCCCTTTTTGGAACCCAACTGGCATACCTTAAGTATACACAATAAAAAAATTGCCTCTTTAATTGTGTACTTTTCGGCTCTGTGCCCCCTCATCTACAAAATCCTGGATCCGCCCATGGAATAGGAATTACATTCTTTTGAACTACAAACTACAGGTATACACGGACTCTGGCCTAAAATGTAAATAAAACCGGATCGAGCACCATTAGTTTGGGAGCCTACGAGGCTAACAATGTTGGTCTATTAACCCTCCGAGAAAACTTGTAAAAAAGCCCACCCCGCAAGACTGACGTGACAGTCCGGGCATGGACGAGTAGCGGATTTGGGGGGGGGGGGGCGCAATCCCGGCCCATGCTCCCTCCCTTTTTTTAAAGAAAGTCATACATCATTGTCCCCCGGGCCCTTTTTTAAAAATTAATCTTGTTCAGAGTCTCAAATTACATGTAAGTCACATTTACATGAAATTCAAGGAAATACCAGAGGAACTATAATCATTCTTAAAATCCATGTTTTCACGTGTTAACCCTATGGCAGATGATTATGTCAAAAAGCAGGCATGATCCCGGGGATTCATAGTGGCATTTATTGATAATAAAGGTTCAATAAATGTTTTTTGAACTATCCATCCTTTCCCTCATGCAAAAATCAGACTTGAAAAAGATATAGTAAGATATGAAATATCAAGAAAAAATGAGACATCTTTTCACGTGTTATACCTATGGCGAACGTATTTTTCCGAGTCTATTTTAACACAGCAATTTACGTCTGCCGAATGTACTACGGAAGTAGGTGAGAGTAATCTGTCTTGATACTATTAAAAGTCTTTGGCCGAGTGCATGCAGTGTAGATCTACGCGCGACGCGACGGTTCATTCATCAGCATAGCCTTAAGCGTACCGTACGTGAAATGTATGCCTATGTAATTTCGCTGACCCGAAAAAGGTCAAAGGACTGAGAACTTCGAAGCTTTACTCGGGGCCTGCCAAAGAAAGTTACGAATTGTAAAAACCTTTTGAATAATGCGACCAAAATACCACAAACAACCCCTTTCATGACAATCTGGGAACAATATAACCACGTTTACAAAAAAACCCAGCTCGATTGAGTGCAAAATCACCGAGAAAAGCGCCGTCAAACAAACGGAAGGACAGACGGACGGACACACAAGATCTGAGCTTAGCCAAATTATAGTAAGGATAAAATGATATAACACAGCCCCGCTATAGCACCTATAGAGCTCTTTGAACGCTGCTGAGATATGTGACGTCATCCTTCCTAAGCAGACGATGCCCCATAACATCTTACACATTTTCAGTGCCTGTTTTGTCATCTCATCTTCACTTATTTCTCTTACTTCGCTAGCGTCAGTATAAATGTTTATTTGTTGCCTCACTCTAAATTTCCTGCATGGTATTATTTTGATGAAAAATGCAGCGTTAGAAAAATAAAGGAATCAATCGCTTGTAAACAAAATAAGATGCCATTGTATTTTCAGCTGCATGCACCGCGGCATGTCGGCGTTTCAAGAGGGAACGAATACCATCCATGCTATAATTCAGCGGGCTTTACAATTCGAAAGTGTGATTTCTTTGATTGATCATTGACCCTTATCATGACTTTGTACAAACAAAAGATTTTAGTTACTAGAAACGGTTTCACTTCCCTTTTAGATTGATGTGAAATACGGTCATGGTGAAACACACCAAACTCTTTATAATTTAAAAATAATTGCATTGCAGTTACGTTCACTTGATATAGGACGTCGTCTGCTTAGGCAGGATTGGTACCTGATGTGACGTCATGAAAACATGGGTATATTTCTGGCGAATCGCTCGGATATCCCAGATGCTGAGAAGCGTTTTTATTTGTGCCATTTTTTAATCATCAAACACGCAGTTAACGTAAAACTTATACGATTACCATCTGCAAGCTTTCTAGTTTCTAGAGATACATTATTGAGCATATTTGTCATTTGCTTTGAATATCTACTTTTAATCAAAGTTCCCCAGAGCTGTCCTCCCTTTTTGAATTTTTGCAAAGGTTGGAAAAATGTCTCCGCCGGGAATCGAACCCGGGTCGTTGGCTTAGAACGCCAATGCCTTAACCACTAGACCACGGAGACGGGCCAGTGATTTAGGCGACACCAGATTCAATTGACCGACAGATTGACAAATCTTCAACCTTATTAATTAATTCCTTTGTCGAGGGCAGCATGCGGCTTGTCTTTGTTCAAAACTCACCTGCCCCCGACAAAGGAATTAATTAATAAGGTTGAAGATTTGTCAATCTGTCGGTCAATTGAATCTGGTGTCGCCTAAACCACTGGCCCGTCTCCGTGGTCTAGTGGTTAAGGCATTGGCGTTCTAAGCCAACGACCCGGGTTTGATTCCCGGCGGAGACATTTTTCCAACCTTTGCAAAAATTCAAAAAGGGAGGACAGCTCTGGGGAACTTTGATTTAAGCTACGCAACCATTATTCTCTCATTTTCATTTCTCACAATTATAATTATTTCCACGAGAGTTGCCAAAGCTGTTGTATATGTTATTTCCTTACAATTATATATATACATGTATATATATATGTATATATATAATTAAGTCATATTTTTGACGGAGTGATTTATTCTGTGTCTCTCTCAATTTTTAATTTCCGTCGCAAAACTTTTTCAACTCTATGTATATATATATATATATATATATATATATATATATAATTTGTCACGTAGCCGTAACTGGCACATCAAGAGTGCGATAAAAGTTAAGGCAGTATAAGGGAAGCTATTTTAACTTAGTTTGATTACAAATATATCTCGTGAGGCTTTTGTCGCGGTATATCGAATGATCATTTAGCTACTTTTGGATCCGATCTTTCCAAGAATTAAAAATTAGTGATCTCCACATTGTTTTTTTTTTAATTATCCAGCACTATGTATCAAACCTACATTACTGAAAAACTCGTCTGCGAATTTATACTTTAAAGGCACAGTGGAGTTTCCAAAAAAGGTTTGTGAAACATATACCAGCAGTTGACAACAATGAATAGGTTTATTGTTAAAAATTACTGTTCATATAAATAACATGCTGGTAGCTCATGATCTAATGCATGATATATTTTACTTTGTGCTTTGTTTTATTCATAGGAGTCATAAAATGATGATGATGATATTACCATTTCCAGTCGAAGAATTAAAGACAACCCTGGGCTTTGCGGCCGTGTCGATTTACCTGACATCACCCGCTTGCATCACAGACGTTACAATGTGAGTTCCCGAAGGCTCAGTTCATGGACTCCTGCTATCAGTTGTAATATAGGCCTGTCATATTGTGAATTATACTTGCACGCATATGATACAATTATACCCAAATGATTAGTCCGGTGGAGTAAAAACATTAAGAAGATTAGAGATTTAATACACTTTCAGTTATATTCATATGCTCCGAATACGAAAGGAAATTTAATGGATAGCTTACCAGGATAGATTCTCGAACGTTTTCCAAGATAATTGGAATGAATTCACGTCTTTCACTGTAAAAAAAAAAGAGAGCTCTTCTATTACATTCAATACATGTATGTAAAATATATTCCTAGTTCAGACATCTAAAAGCAATGCGTTATAACTATTTGATTTTATGAATAGCATAAAGAGATCTTTCATCAAGGCAACAAAGTAGGTAATTATTGCGATGGTCACAGTTTGATCTTCATTTGCAATGTATTTTTCGAGTATGATATGTTCGCATGAATATATTTGCAAGACAGTAATACATTTAGTAGAATTGTTAATTAAGCCCCTTAAGTTCGTAGGTTTTAAATCACTTGGTTTTAAACATTCAAATCGTTCACCACAGTTGTTAATATCAGCCTCTCTTCATTCTTTAAAAGAAAATCTATGCCACGATTAAATCCATTTTAAGAAAAATTTCAAACAAGCAGAATTATGAGAACATGTCATTTAATGTTTAAGCCGGAAGGACTTTTGATGCCTTATCAATGCAAGTATTCACACCCCCCCCCCCCCCCCCCCCGTTGTTATCTACTGAGATTTACATATTCAACAGAATTGTATTCATTTTTCGTTTGTATATATCGATTTCAAGGTGGTTATGCACTTTTATGAAATTTCAATTATTTCAAAGTCAATTTTTTTTTCAATCGAAAAATAAAATCCGTTTATTGTCTTGGAAGATAGAGAGGAAATAAATTTACCTGTCATTATATCCTCCTTTATGTAGGATCTTCATTTGTTTTACAATAGTACTCTTGCCAGATTCACCTGCTCCTGAAATTATAAAAACGAAAAGAGAGAATAAAATATTAAAGCCCATGCATAATTATACTAAAACTCCCATTTTGTCTATTTCCACCATATTAACAATTTCATGTTGTGGTATTTCTTTGTGTTTAGTAAATAGCAATATAATCATAGGTGTGTCTTTTGATGGTTAATTTTACCTGACTGCTAAGAAAGCATGTTGGGGACCGACGGCTTTATGTCCACTCCGAAGGACTTGGTAATGTGGATTAATGCCTTACAAATGAGCACTAGCACATCCACTTGGTTTCGAACCTTGGTCCTCCAGTTACGAAACCACTGCTCTACCACTGAGCCATCGTGCATCAACGAGTCTCAGTTGAAGTGAAGTATATGATGCCACCTTTAGTGGAGTGTTAAACAGAAGAAAGGGTTATGACCAGGGGTGTCAATCCATGTTCATGATTGGGGGAATGACCGGCGAGGGAGCGAAGCGACCGAGCGGAGAGGGAGGGTGTGGGAGGGTGGTATCCCCCCTCCCACACCAGGAACTTTTCCAAAAATCTACCTATAAAACTTGCATTTTAGAGCATCCCAAAATGGTTTTCTGAATTTTCTTCGATATTTTCGCATTGAAATTATGGCTTTTCTTATTTCCTTATTCTAGTCATTACAGAATGTGATGGTATTTCAAGATCAAGCATAATGAGTTTGGATAATTATAAGTTTTAAGTTAATGTATCATAATTCTTATCTGTTCTATCCAAAAATATTGGGGGGATGATAATGCAGGCCGTCACCCCACATCAAATTTTTGGGGATATATACCCCCCCCCCCCCCCGGGATCGACACCCATGGTTATGACCCTTGCATGTTCGCTAACCTCACAAAGCATTTCCCAGTGGTTTCCCCAGATTCCCGAACTTCTGTCACGGTAGATATATATGCATAACTGATTTTAAGTATCTTTAGATGCTGTCTGTATCAAAACGATGGATGAAAGCAAATTCAGTTTCCCTTAATTTTTGTGAAGTTTGCCTTTAATACACATTGGCAATTAATATCGTTTTTGTTGCCATGCATCATGCTTAAAATATTTCAATTTTGGACTGAAATGTAACCAAACTTAAGAATAATCAAACGCTTTATAGGAGTTCGGTTTGTCTTGTCTCTAGAAAAAAAAATGAAAGCAAAAGACATCATAACACCGTAAACACAATTACACAGTCACTGATGCATTGTGGTGACAGCCTTGGACCAGATCATAGAGCACAAGAGCGCCGAAGCGAACCTCCTTTAAGCATTTACAACTCTTCCATAAAGATGATGACATCACGTCTGAATTATCGAAGTAGGGATGTTCCCTTCCAAAGAAAGTAATTGGCACTTACCAATTCCCCTCATATTTCCACATAATTTATTGATTCACAACCGGTAAAGCAGTGTTTCAAAGAAAGTAGAGAAGGTACTAAAATTTCTATTTAACAGCGGAGGTGATGATGGCGGTGATAAAAAGGGATTCATAAGTGCATTTTTTTTTATTGGAGGGACTGCGAATTCTTTATCATCAAGGGAGCTTGAAGCAGCTCCTTTTCACTTGGATTGGATTCCAGTTCCAACCCCAACCGCTCATGACATCCCCATGCTTTACCCAAATCCTTTACCTATGTTCTCTAGTTATCCCCTGGAAGGAAATATAAAATGTGTCCTCCTTGAGTTTTATAGGATACAGTAACAAGAAAGACTTCTAAAAGATGGAATCTTGCCAACTTTGACATTTTTTTTTCTTCCAACATTGAACACTTTCCAACAGTATCCAACTTTAAAAAGATGCACCATTATTTTGGACTTCATACTCAGAAACAAAAACATTACATGGAATATTTCTATGGCAAGAAAATAAAAATAGAAATGGGTGACATCAAGAAAATGGAAGAAAAGTTTGGGAAAGCTGGAACAAAGTAATACAAAATTAATGCATTAATTTTTTAAATGAAAGCTGAGATTAAATTATTTGAATCTCGAATTGGCTTATTTGCCTTTAAAACATAATCATGGCAACTTTCGTATTTGTTTTACAATAAAGTATCATGAATTTCAGAGTCTCCTAAGTACTTAAAAGTATTTCATCAAGTAAAGAAATGTCGACTGCGCTACTTATTTCAATAAGTTAGTGGTAGCGTGAATATACATGTATTTTAATATCACTGACTTTAAGCCTTAAAGATAAAGTTGAGTTCTGGTCCTGCGATTACAATGTGAAAGAAACTGTCTCAAAGCAACTGGGAAAGGCTGATCATGTCTACATACTGTGAGATTTTGGAATCATCAAAATAAATTATAAGAAATTGGCCCAATCTTGCTGAAAAGTGCATGCACTGCACACAGAAATGGGTATATGGGACTGCACACACACGTTGCATGAATTTTCGGCCCGAACACTTCAGCTGTTTCTTGTCATATTTTTAATATGAAGGCATTTGAAGAGCAATCCTTTTCATTCATTTCTTTCATGATAATCTTCCAAACTGACATAAAGAGAACAAGAAAGCTCACAAATTATTTTTCACCTTTCCCAGAACTCAAGTTTCCCTTTAAATTTAATACATTTTACTGTTAGTTACTTAAAATTACTTAATTACTGAATTAGGGAAAGCTCTACACTGAATAAATCAACTAGGATGAGTATGACTTATTTTCGATCCAAATATATGTATATGCGTTGTCTACTCAAAACTCTAAAACTATAAAGTCATTGACCATGGAACCTGCACTACAGACAAGGTCGACTTTCTAACAAAGTGTGAAAGTAAAGGTTTTAAAAATGATCTAGTTCAAACATGAAATTTAATATCATTAAGTCTTTATTCAGTCATTACATAAAACAAATATAACGTCCGAAGATCGAGGACTTGCATCGCAGTCCCCAAACTGTGGAATAATTTACAGTTAATAATTAGGAAATCGCCATCTATATATGCATTCAAATTATTAACTGTTCATTGTCATTTCAAGCACATCAGGAGCTCTTGCAGCAGAGGAGAAAAGTTTGCATAGTTTCTGCGAATTTAAAAGTTTAAATCATTATCATAATATTATCATCATTATTATGGTATTACAATTTGGGGGCAGAAAATAAAAAAGGAGAGTTGCCCTACATTGCGGCACAGTTGCATTAACTTTGATTCAATTTTCAAAACTTTTTTTTTTTTGAGTGCTTATCCGATTTCTTTTAAACTTTTCCACAAGTTTTTTCTCTAATATTTCAGGGAAGTGCTATTAAGACTAATTGTTCTTTAAATTTTATCAAATTTCCTCACACGTGGTTGAATTCTGCAAAAATCGAGAATTGTAATCCAGATTTTTTAAAGAATCATACCGCAATCATCTTAAGAATTATATTTTTGAAATGAATATTTCCCTTTGGGCTGTTTGCCTTTTCTTTCTTTTTTTTTTTTGCTGCTGCCAAAAACATTTTCGAGCACTTTTTAAATCAGATTATACAAAGGTATTCAGGTTTCAAACACATTTATATCCTTCTCATAAATCAAATGAGTAGAGAATTAAATTTAAAAATGGTGGAAGGAGGCGATTTGAATTTACACTTACATCAAAAGTACCATTGATCGTTTCGGCTTTGAAATTAGTAACTTTAAATCTCCTCTTGGATCTAAGGTCGCAATGAAGTTATATTTAGATGACTGTAAACAATTTTATCGCTATTGTCAATATATCCAACCATACCAAAGTACGTGACATGTTCTCAGATCTATTTCAATAGTAGAACTATAAAACATAACAACAGTACAGCTAAATACTTTAGCAGTCAAGAACTAATCTCTGTAGAGGTATTATTTTGATTCTTTATAATACCACTGTAAAGGAAACTGTTAGAAAGTCTCTCTAAATTGCTTATTTTGTAGAACTATCAATCAACATGGATCAGCAATATATTAACACATTTTCTTCATAATAGCCAAATAATTCGGGTGTGCTAAATTGCATAATCCTATTGAAGGTAGATCCAACACTCTTGAAATTCTATCTTTATTTTACAGAGTATTCTAGAACTAGGGTAATATTTTTTTCTTACAAGCTTATGAGAAGGATATTGTTTGTGTGTGGGGGTGGGGGTCTTCACATCTTCAAACTTCTCGGTGAGTATTTCTTTGAGTTCTATTATATAAAATTTTGTGAAATTATTATTTTTCTTATTCTTCTTCTTTTTCTTCAGGAATAGTGAAACCCTTTTCTTACCAATTTCGTACATACAAAAACAAATCGCCTCTTTGCAGGTTCCATGACATTTGTTCCTGTGCCAGTTGCTCCGGTCTAACTTTGCCATGTTAATCCTTAACGTAAACCTAAACCTAACCCTAACCCTAACACTAATCCTAATCTTCACATTGTCCTGAACAAAAAAAAAAATCATGAGCTTGGCCTTAACCTTTGACCTTTCGAGATATGGACGGCGGAGCAAATGTCGCAGGAGCAAATGTCGCAGGAGCAAATGTCGTGTCACCCTTCTGCAATGTAGAAAGTTAGTACCTTCTTCCTTACTGATCACTGATCTGTTCAAGAGTAGCTGGGATATGATTTAAGTTCTGACAACTGAAAGCTTTTGGTAACATCATGTGGTAGCCTCTGTGAAAAGGCTGTTGATATATTCCTTCTTAAAAAGGACCCACTTATAGAGCGTTTAGAGTAATTTAGGAAAATTAAAGGAAAGGAAAGAAAAGGAAAGAGATTATAATGGAATGAATTTGAATTAAACACTTACAAGAAACTATTTTTGATTTTTGTTTTCGGTGTTTATACCTTAAAAATTAAGTGAAATGGAAAGAGGAAATGAAAGAGAGAGTGATCGACATTAGGAAAATTGTGAGCATGCCACAGAAGTCTTGAGCGTGCAGTTCTGAAAATAACTGTTTGTATTCCTCTGCAGAGTACAGTTCTGAAAGATGAAAGTTTTTGTACTACAGCATATCTGTTGTCGATTGGCCATGTTAATTTGCATTCGTATATGCTGTATGCTAATGATGGTGTATGTTGTATGTTGCATGTTGTATATTTGATGAAAATCAGAAATTGTAGATTTTAGTTCAATAAATTGATTTGATTTGATTTGATTTGATTTGATATGATTTGATTTGATTTACACCAAGTCAAGGCATGTGCCCCCGCGCTCAAGGACTGGACTCACGCTAGGCCATTGTCGCCGATCCTGGACATGGTCACGTTCCACAGTTACAGTTTTCTTTCAAGAAATATAGGTCTCAGGCTTTAACTTACCCACCAGCAGGAGTCGCATAGTCTTTCTCATGTAATGTTTGAAGCGAGTATTTTCCCTCCTGAGATACCGGTCAATCTGCTTGCTGCGTTCCCGGGCACTCAGCGCCTCGCACGTGCCTTCCCCCGCCGAGTGTGGGTCGGCCATTCTCGGCAGGTTCTCGTCGGTGGTACTGGGAGTGATCAAACGGTAGTTGGTCGAAACTGGCATGCTGAAAGGCCTACACTGACTTGATCTTGTCGTTGAATGTCTTTGAATACAAATGCCCTTTTAGAATAATCTAGGCCGAGGTCCTGTCCAAATGTTACTAGTTCACAATCTTCCGTGCCCTCTATAGAGCTTTAGACATGGCGGTGCACTGATTCGAGTGAGCTTCAAATCATTAACATCTGTCCGTTGACTCAAGTCATCCATTGTTTCTCTATCAACCAAGGCAACTTGTCTTCAGGACGCTAAGGACTATCTGAATCTGATAGTGAATAATTGTCATCAACAATGTCTTCCAACTATGCTAAATATGATGCATTTTATGTACTAATCATTGTTACTTTTGCAGGTAGCCTTAAAAGGCGCCTTAACACAAATTACAATTAAGTATGCAACAAAACTCCTGGATATCCAATGAATATCAAAACGCAGGCATGAAGAAGGGAAGACTTCAGCAAATCGATTTGTCCACTTCGTGTCTGCAAAGCAAAACATAGATGATATAAAATTATCAATAATCATCATAAATAATGTTGGTTAGATTTTGGATTTTCTGAGGATACAAAGCGCTGGAAACTATTATTAAAGCTTGAGCTTTATCGAGCTCAAGCATTCGAGTGATTTCTTCTTACCAACTGCCCAGATATAGATAAATTTCTCACCAAAGTACATTAGTGCCTTAATGAATTAAAAAATAATCAATCACAATAAAAGAAAAAGAGAACTATTGGAGGTGAAAGTACCATTTATTCTCCAAAAAAATATCATTAATGATTTGGTGTCACCTGTGGAGGGGAAAAGCGAACTGAGTCACTGCAACACTCTCCACCAAATATAACTGACTGGGATGTGCATGTGTACCGCTAACACTGGGGTATCCCCCTAGTCTTCTGCGGATAGTGCAGAGGGTTCTTAACGTGCAAAGGTGGTGACTCTCCTCCACACGGGGCCTCCATTTAACGTCCTATCGTAGGGACGGAGTGTTTTCCACTGTAACAGACCACTTCTTGCGGCCCAGAATCATTGGTTTTTTTAAATGGAATTTGGAAGTATTGTTCTACAGTGTTTTGTATTTATGTTATCTATAATAATTGATTTCATTTTGTGTATAAATGAATGCTTTTATACGTGCAGGGCTCTTTAAAAGAATAAGGTTCTTCTGAATTCATTCGGGGCGTCACCTTCAATCAGTGGCTTATCTACGGGGGGGGCAGGGAGGCACGTGCCTCGGGCAGCACTTCAAGGGGCGCAAAAATGCAAATGAGAGAACGAAAAAGGGGGGAAATGAAGAAAAAATATAATCCTTACGGATTATGTGCCCCAAATCCGCAGGGTAAATGCATTAGAAATACATTTTTTTAGTGTTTAAAATGCGAAATGTTTCTAAAGCTCGGTTGCTTTGCTCCCTCGTATTATTATATAGCTTCAGGATTTCGTAAATTATATATCTATAGAATTTTTATATAGCGTTTTAAAAGGGTACGAAATTCGAAAAATAAAAATGTAAATATCGTTGCTTTGCTATCGTCATGTAAGTTTCATGAACCTCTTCACTGTAAAATATTGCGCCCCCAGTATATAAGATAAGTGTATAAAGTATAAATGTCAACTATCGGTAGCCTTGCTAATTTCTCCAGGGTTTCGTTAATTCAGTCGTGCCCATTTTGAGATGGTAGTGAGTAGAAAACCATTTATCAATGTACAAAAGTTGAACTTCTCAATTGCAGTGGTAAATTGCGAAATTTAAATTTTTCAAGGGTTAAAAAAATGCACAAGAATCTTCCTCGCTTGTATAATGACATACATAAGTTTGGGCTGAGGGGAGGGGGGGCAACTTCATTGTTTGCCCTGGGCGCCATAATCCTTAGATACGCCACTGCCTTCAACGAATAGAATTATGAATTCCATGATGCCACTCCTTTTTTAGTGGAGCCTGAAAGTACAAACGGCAGTCCTATGATTTTCCAATTGAGTAATGGGATCTTACTGTGAGCTAGGCCATCATGGTCATCTGGTCATCGCTAGTTGGTATCGACGTGTTAAAACCCCCAAACGAAAGGCTAGTCTGGTTCCCAAGCACGTAAGATTTTTTGTTTCTCAATAAAAGAGAATGAGAGTTGAGCTAAGAGTTCGGTATGAAGACTAACTACTAGTCCACTAAGAACGCTATTCTTCATACTTCTATAATAATCCCTTCACCTCACTAAAATTTTCAGTGACAGTGTAAACTCTTCCATTACCTCAAAGCTAGGTTAAATACTGGCGCAAGAAAGCAGAATGTACTTTCTTTTGATGAGAATAAATAGAGATGCCTATGTCCTCGTATCCAGTCAACAAACATAAATCTTTTCCATCGCTCTGTTCCTATGTGTACCTGCATTTCCTCCAGTTTGCAGCATGTTTGTGTTATTTATTCATTGCTTTGGACCACTTTGGACTTCACGTTCATGGACGGGGAGAGAGTTTTCTATTATTTCTCCCATACCATGCATACGCTGCATAAATGCATTTATGTTGTCGTGATTCGGTTTTATTCACATAATATTATATAACCGCATGGAATTCCCTGGCGCTGTTGATTCATATGTCGGGTAATTGTGGATTGTGAACATATAAAGGGATTCCACTCTGACCTGGCCCTCTGTTTTTCTTGCACACTAAATTCTGGCCCGGAAATGCCCCCACAATGCATCAGTAATCATTCCATCCTCCTGATAATATTACAAACATAATGTAAACAAACAACCCTTTAGATAGGTGATTTAGCTAACTCCTCAGCCAAAAGCAACCCCATTGAAATATATCTTCCTTCGTATGTATTATTACTTATATTAGCATGCTGTTTTACACAATACAAGATTAAGCATATATCAGAAACGTAAAATTCCTATTGGCTTTTACTATCGAAATATTTATATACATCAAAATTATTACTAACGAAGGAAGAAACGCATTTCATTTTCCAAAAAGAAGGAAACAGTTACGTCAAGTATCCCATTAATTAGAAAATTTATCTTTTGATTTGATTTATTTTCTTCTGCATTCATATAAGTACAACATTTTTCGGTAACATATATAAAATAAAATACAAAAGTACTTTTTGACGATGAATCATAAATGACAAGTATATGCAACAATCATTTTTCAAAAACAAACACGAAATGATAAATTGTGAAATTATTGTAATTCATCACATATAAAGTCATTTGCGGAAGAAAGACTACCATTATAAGCAATTTGCTTGAGAATATGGCAGCCCCAGACAAATATTATGAAATAGCTAAAACATTTTTAAATAAGCAGAATGGATAAATAATTGAAATCCTAAGTTAAAAGCATATTGATGATGATGTTGATGATGAAATGATGATGGTGATGATGATGATGATGATGATGATGATGACAACGGTGATGATGATGATGTTGATGATGAAGAGTCACTCTAATGATAACCATTTGCTATAAACCCGTTGATTACTGGATTCTTTCGTTCAAATGTTACAGGGACCACCTAGTTTCCGTATTCTTTCCAATATATTTTGCAAAGTTTCAAGGCTCAGATAATATCTTCATGCCCCGGCGTGGTGAGGAGGTTATGGGCGGTACTCGAGTGGGCCAGTTGTATTAATGGTTCCCACTGCAACAAAAATTTATAGTGGCTATCTCTCCTGGAGTATTGCTGATTACCCCTCACATCGCGTTCATTTAATTAGATGATACTGCTTTTTTTTCTTTCTTTCTTTTCTTTTCTTAGTGATGATATTATTTCTATTATTTCTGGTATTTTTTTTATGTTCGTAATTTGCATTGTTATTGTTTCTTAATTTGCATTGTTTGTAATCATGAAAATCAATAAAACATATGAATAAAAAAAAAAGTTTCAAGGCATAAAGAAAGGCCAAATGAATGTTTCCCACCGGATGGTACATATATGAACAGACATCTGTATTTGTATCTGACTTGAGCAAACATTGTATTGAAAGAAATATGGCTTGGTATCCATGGATACAATGGTTCAATGAAACGCCAGTATTATTTTAGATACAAGATAGTTGGACTGTGCCGTCAAACATACACAAAAATGGACTGTTCCGTGATGGAGTGGAGGTTGATTCCTTTTGCAGCTATATCGATCCTTTCTCTCTCTCTCTCTCTCTCTCTCTCTCTCTCTCTCTCGTCATTCCTTCGAGCTCGAGCTCTCTTTCGATTGTGATGTTGCTATCTATTCCAGATTCATATTTATATCCATACCTGAATGCATTCATGATGTGACTCAGAATTATGTTTACATTATCTTGCTATTCATATGTTATACTGTCTTGTTATGTTGTGCGCTGAGCGCCGGAGGGCTGTTTTTACTTATACATGTATAGTGTTATCTTCCTTCTGGGTCTCAGCACGATACCAACACGATACCAACACGATACCATGTTTTGTCTATGAGTCACATATTGCATGTAACACCAATGGAAAGCAAAATGTCTGTATTATAATGGACAATAAATCTTGAATCTTGTATTTGCTATTCGCGTGGTAATGGTAGAAAGGGTCGAGACTTTCAATTCATATTTAGCATGGAACCGTACCTTTTTGAGGGTGTGGGTGAGGATGTGGTAGTGTGTATGGGGTACCTGAGAATCTATGCTTCCATATGAAATACTGCAAGAGAACAAATGAAACAACTGGGGGGGGGGGGGAATGGGCTGCATTAATTTGAAATCATTATCATGATTATCACGTCCCAAAACATTCCGGTCGGTGATTACCTCTGATCATAATTTGACAATATCACGCAACTCTCCTTCTTTTGCTGCTATTAAAGGGCAGTTAAACTTTTGTAATAATTTGATTCGCGCGAGAGCAGAAAAAATCAGAGAAGCAGTTTCGTGAAAGTTTGAATAAATCCGACAAACAATAAGAAAGTTATGATTTTTTTTGAAAGTTGTAACATTTATACATATGGGGATTTCAAATTAGCCGTATCGGTACGGTCATCGTGATGTAGCGGCGGTCAACTTTCCCATTCACTGCAAGACACAAAATGACAAAAATGTCAATTTTCCAAAATGTATAACTCAGTACGATAGGATCTCTTTCTTTTTGGAGGACATATAACAATATGCTACCTAAAATATATTTTGAGTACTGCCCCGAGGGAAATGATGCTCAGGAGAAAACCGGAATTTAATGATATATTGTTATACGATATATGGGAGAGTTGGCCCTGAATACGTCACAATCAATTCATCAAATTGCCAATTTGAGATTCACATATATCTAGTGATCTCATTTTTCAAACATTCATAACTTTCTTATTCTTTGTGCGAGTTCTTTCAAACTTTCACCATCCCGTTACTCATATTTTTTCTCCTTTCACACAAATCTGCTTTTCCAAAGGTTGGATTGCCTTTAATTTTTGGCTATTATTTGATGTTATCTGCCAATCTTGTTTGCTGTCTCCCTTTATTTCTTCTTCAAGCACCTCCAGGCTTAGTGTATGATAAAAAAAAATCTTTCTCTTTTTTTGTTGTTGTTGTTTTTTATTTTTTGTTGTTGTTTTTTTTTTGGGGGGGTTGCTTGTTTTGTTTGTTTGTTTGTTTGTTTTGTCATTTGCAATGCCAAGTTTACGAAAGACCTTTTTAGGCACTTTTCGAGGTCTACTAATGATGAGATGAAATGACGAAATATACTGATATCATCAAAATTAAAGGAGCAACTTTTTTGACATCTCTGAAAATTTTCTCCCATAATGTTACTTTCCATAATGTTTCGGACTGATTTCTCACGATGTATTATTTTTAGAAGTTGACGGTTACCTTTAACATCCAAACTCGTGCCAATGCTGGTACAAATTCTATAATCCATCGCGTTGTTGCCAGCACCGTATATCTGTATGATGTATCGATCCATTGAATCCATTCAATGTGTATCGGACGGGCTACATCTTTGACCACCGTTTTTATATTTACCACATTATCATATAGGCCACTGCGATAATCTCTGTTGGTTTTTTCTTAGCGCTAAGCCGATTTGCAAGCATATTTTCATAATAAATCATCATCATTTTATATGATCTGATTTGATTTGATTTATTCATGAGTAAAATAAAGATTGTCGTCTCGTACAGAGCTCGCGATTTCTCAGTCTCTTGGTGCTTCTGGCGCTTCGATACATCACCATTCATAATTCAATATTTGTTTTTGACAAGGCATGTTCATAGAGGTAGGATATGAACAGTTGTAAGCAAATACACGTTTAATGAAGATCAGCTTTCTTACTATTTTCGGCTTTAGCTTCATGCTAGCTTTATTATTTTATGATACAACGATACAACGATACAACCTGATGTGCTAAAGCGGGAGCCGTCTGTCAAATAAAAATCCTCCCTGTATCTGAATGTAGCCACGAAGAATTTTGCATCAGCTTACATGTGGTACAAAGTAGCATTAATATAATGTCATTTACGAATCTTTATCAATAGAGAACGTAATGAAATTGAGTCAACACTTGTGAAAGAAAGAGATACACAGGAATTTTCGGGCCTTACCATAGCTTTCACCCCCCCCCCCCCAATCTCTCTCTCTCTCTCTCTCTCTCTCTCTCTCTCATACACACACACACCTTTACACCTTCTATCTCTACTCCCTATTTTCTCTCATAACTCCTTCACGCTCTCAATTATTCTGCCCCTCACACGCCCTGATTTACAATGTTTCACAGGATTATACTATCCAGAATTGCCTCTTCACTATAATGATATTTGAAGTGAGAAAAGAAGAGCAGATATCCCGCTCTTCCAGTGGCGTCCCTTAACGACGTCACCCCCTCCCTCTCTCTCTCTCTCTTTCTCTTTCTCCCCCCCCCCCCCCCATACCCCCATCTACATCCATTTTGTGCCTATTCACTGAAGCCTATTCGGTTAAGAAACGATATATTTAAACTATTATTTTAAATGCATTCACAACCTTCATTGATTCATATAGTCACTCCATTTGTTTACCAAGAATAGACTCCACGGACCTATAGTTATGATATTTAACGTAATGTCATAATGATTATGATAATCACCGAAGGTTACCAAATTGTATGGATAATCTGGATGAGTTATATCACCTGTAAATACCCCCTTCCTCGACAACTGTGAATTGGAGAGGTATATGTAACGTAGCAACCGATAATGTCCAGATGATAAATTTTAGTAATGACCTTGCATTGCACAGGCCTGTATATGGAGATCGATCGATGACTGATGAACGCTCTTCACTACCATGCTGAAAGAAAGTAGGCCGATGAGAGTTATCTTACATAGGTGTGTCCGCCCCACGTTTTTATATAATCCCGATTAGATTATTCTAACTTGATCATGGAAATTGATGGAATTTTTTTTTTCCGTGATCAACAGTGGATTTTATAGCCATAAGGACAAAGTTATCTTCCTAATCAGAGCATGTGGCAATATTTGTGCTGTCCATGCGGATTTTTAAATTTAATCTGATAAGGAAACAGTTCATTAAATGTCGTTTGGACAAACCTAGGCCCAATGGGTAGAAGGTTTTAATCATGGCTGCAAAGTCCCATATTGATAAAAACCTTACTCAGCTGATTTTCAATCATTATGATAAAAAAAAACATAGAAAAAAGGGAAATGTTCGTTAGATTCCTTCTTCGAAGACAGGTGCCTAGAGCAACATTATTTATTCGAGAGAGTTTTTTATTTGTTGGGAATCCTATTTAGGCCTATTCTTGAGGGGCATTTCATCAAGTGTCTTGTCGGTGATTTTTACAGACAAATTTGCTTTCAGCCAATCAGATGCAAGGATTTCAGTAGCTTATAACAGTTATTGCAATTTGTCATTGACGACAAGTTTTATGAAACAGGGCCCAGTACACATCTTAATAGACTCCTCCACTTATGTTTTCTTTTACAATTACAGTATTTTACATTATACACTTATCGCTTTATCAGTGTAAGTCCATTGAATAATGTTCTGTTATATCTATGTTCCAATTCATATACTTGTCATGTTCCTGTTCTTAGTTTTCATATATACTGTGTTTTTTTTAAATGTGAAAGATATATGTTTGTGGGGGAAAAAAATGAAACTTTGAAACATAATTTATTTCCCCCCTCCCTGTTTCCCCATTTTAAAAAATCGTGAAGGCATCACCCCCAAGTTGAATGGAAAGGAAGAGAGTTACAAAGAGGAAGAAAGAGATGGAGAACGATGGTCTGCCCCACCTTTCATATAGAGACCATTGCACCCCCCCCCCTTTTTCCCCCTTCTTATGAATGGAATCATGCTATCCCAGTGTATGCAAGAACATAATTATTGAACATTGTATCTTGAAATGTCTCAAAACAAATTCAATGCATTGCGCTAAGTTTAAATATTTTCAACACAAATGCGCTTAATTTAGAATTTAAATTCCTTGTAAGATTATAATATATTTAGAATCAATTTCTATCTTTCAACGACCACTCACATGGAAATACATAACACCCCGTCAAACGATAGTATAAGTACGATTGAATTTTGACTCATCAAATAACAGATACATTTGATTACACTGGTTATTAACGTGATATGAATAGTACTGTTATCTCAAATTGTTGTTTATTTATCTCTATCTCTCTCTCTCTCTCTTTATCTCACACACAAAACACACCCGCAACGCCCACACACTTATTTATGTCTCTGTCTTTCCTGTTCTTGCTATGCCTCTCTCTCTCTCTCCCTCTCTCTCTCTCTCTCTCTCTCTCTCTCTCTCTATCTCTCTTTGTATATCTATGTGTGTGTCTCTCTCTCGCTTTCGCTCAACGTACTAATAAACATTATTTTCAATACATTGGACCCAACAGCATAGACTAAAAACCAATACTTAACACGTTAATCATGATAATAATAGAAATGATCATCAATATTATTATTTTTAGTTGTATCATTATTATTATTATTATTATTATTATGATAATGATAAGAATAAGAATGATAATAAGAAGAATAACAAGAAGAAGAAGAAGAAGAAGAAGACAATACTGAATATGTAACACAGCGCTTACATATACGTAGGGGCCTAATATAAGAAAATATAATATAAAACCAACAACTAGTTATGCGGAAAGAAAAATAAATTTAAAAAAATTAGGTCTTAATTTGTCTCTTAAATGCCGGCAGAATAAGCATTGTAACCGACTCTCAAAAGAGAGAGAAGGTAGGCTATGAATTATTTCCCAAAAAAATTCGACAAAACTGAAAATGATTTTGACTTCCATGGTTATTCGCGGATAATGTATTGATTGATTGCGTACCAGTATTGGTTTGTTCGCACACACTGCTTAACGCCGTTTCAACGATTGATCATTATTTGTACCAATTTATCATGTAATGGAGTAGAGTGAGTCCATTTATCATGGAGGGGGACACGTATCTTAAGAAGGCCACAGCTATTAAAGGGCAGACTGTGGGAAGGGCCGTAATCTATCTATATTTTGAAATATTTTTTAAATACAAAACATCTTGCCAAAAGAATGGAACTAGGCTCGACTAGCACTTGTGCTAACTTCTAATTCCAATTAACTGCACTTCAGTATTAGTAAATCTACAGTATATTACATTTAGTTAAGTGTATATCATGTACATTCGATTTTATTTAGAACTACGACTACATATCATTTCTGTCCATTCATGTTTATTTATCACTTTTTATTTTTTTATATATTTATATTCATGTAAGAATATTACTCGTTAGTACATTGTATGATTGTTCATATTATACTGTTGTTTATGCGATGTGTTGTTAATAAATTTAATCACTCAATCTCCTTCTGTTCACCTTCGATACCCTCTCCCTTTCTTTATCTCTCCTTTTCCTTTTTTTACCCTTTATTCTCACTGCTATTCCCGGCACTTGCTCCCCCCCCCCCACCTGCCCCCTGTCCCCCTCCCCCCCCCCCCTACGCCAATGCTTCGGGAAGTTTTGATTTCTCACTCCCTTCTAAATTCATAAGTGTCCTTTCATTCACCAACTTTTCTACATTTCTCCCTAATCTCTCAGTCATCTTAACATAATATTACACTTTATTAGCTTTTATTTACGAAAATCATTTTTAAATCAATAAAATCGTGCGGCGTATGAAGCAGGAGGCTAAGGGGGTATAGGGTCTGGGAGGCGGCAAAATTGCCCCTCCCCCCCCCCCCCCACCGGTGTTTAGATTACCCATATTCGAGCAACCATCACCTCATTTTGCGGATTTGAGACGAACACAGAAGTATTCTGTAACCATTCCATACCTGCATTATTTGAAGATATTTTGCGAACATAATATAAATTGGACGTTTGAATTTGATTATTTAATTGTTTTGTACAAAATATTTAAGCATGAAAAGTTACAACAAAAATTAAGGATAATTTTGTTATTTTTATAAAGAGCAAAATCTGTAATTCGGTTTGATAAAATCATGTTTTGGGTGCCACGATAAAATCATCCTAAACCTGGTTCACATTATAAAAAAAAAACTGTCTTGGTCTCATCGCAGTTACAACAGACATGCAAATACAAATCGACTCATATAACTTAAAGTAGTACACACACAAAAGGGAATAGATAATAGTTCATAAAATACTTTACCTCTGGTCATCCCTGTTATATCCAAGACCGCGGTAATTAAACGTGGTGTCCTACTCGTGTCTCCCGTCTGGCAATGTTATGGTAGCCGACAAGGGATGCAGCGAGGTAAGAAATACCGGTAGTTTGAAAATAGAAAGTAGCACTCCTCTCAGCGTCGAGTGTATGCTGGGCAGGCAGGCAGAAGATCGCTGCAAAACAGTCCGTTTAGCCAGCTTCTCTAATCGATTATATTTTCCCAGGATCCGAAAATAGACTTTACCTTCCTAAATGATCTATGAGGGCATAGCCAGCAGCAGCAAGATACATCCAGGCACTGAGCAGGGATTTTTATAGTCGATACTCAGCATGGCTAACTTCACGAGGACTCGGTGGCGTATTTCTACCACGCTCCGTATGCGTTTGCATAAGCATGTGCTGAGAGTGGTAGCAGATGAACTTGTGTATTGAGAGAGAGAGAGAGAGAGAGACATACAGACAGACAGACAGAGACAGAGAGACAGACAGACAGAGAGATAGAGAGGGGAGGAAGACAGAGACAGAGGATTAGACACGTAGTGAGTGAGAGAGAAAGAGAGAGATATGGTAAAGTGTCCAGCTTTTTTTTTTTTTTTAATCATATTTTATCGGCCGATGTATATAATGAGCAAGGTCTATTGATCATTGATAAGAAAAGGTAATTGCATGCACGAAAATTCTCTGAGCGTATACAATACCGTGCAGTTATTTATAGCACTACCAAACAAAAGAGAACGATGGTAAGCGTTGTGTGCAAGACGGGTATTAAAATGCCAGAACTGAATAATATATGACTGGAGGATATTTCTAGCATTTTATTCCATCAGGATATCCAACAATTTGCTCTGTTTAGTGTGGGTGTGGGTTAGCGTTGGGATGGAGCGTGCGTGTATGTTATGCGGAGTGTGTGACACGGTTCTAATGTATGAAATCTGGAAGTTTGAGGCAGAAACGTCCCTTGATGGTAATGGTGTAAAAAAAAAATTGGGCAGTGGGAATTTGGTGTGAATATATGGCAGCAAATGAATATGACATAAAGCATCATCATTCTTAGAAGGCGCCGTGATAGTTTCATCCCATTCATCATCACCACATTCTGATTCCTCCATCATGCCGGAGTGAGCATCCAAGTGCTCCCGTTGCCATGACAACCCATCTTTTACAGGAAGGAATACCGGATGGATGCATGCATTGTATCGTGGAGGGAGGGGTGGGACCTCTTGACAAAGCCCCCTCTCAAGTGAATAGAAGTTTGGAACCAACATTCGGTTAAGCTCGAAATAGACCTACAGTTATGAATTTATGATTAATAATAGCTGTTATTTATATAGTGTCTTTCCAGGTTCAACTGCCCAAAGCGCTTTGCAATGTATTATTATCCTGATTATATATCAGCGGCCGAAATATGGAGCTCTCGACTACCGTAGAGTGCTAGGTAGCCATTTACTCGTGGGTGGGAAGAATCCGATGTGAATGATATCTTGCCTAAGGAAATTCATGCCGGGCAGGGCTTCGGACCCTCAACTTTGCGATTGAAAATCAAGTGAATGAAACACTTTGCCACGACACTGCGACACTTAGTCTTACATGCATTGTGTAACTGATAACATTAGCACTTTTAATGGCGGGCAATGTGCTGTAAAAGTGGACAATGGCGGTACCATCAGGTTTCTACGGCCAATTTTTAAGACCTGTCTAGAAATTCACCTTGGGTTAAAGATACATTTTAAGTTCTGGGCTTGTGATTACGTTGCGAGATAAACTGTTTTGGAGCAATTTGGAAAGGTTTATTTTGCTAGGCATAAGAAATGGTCTATACTGTCAGGTTCGGACCCATCAGATGATAAGAAAATGAGTCAGTCTTGCTTAAGTCACGTTCACTGCACACAGTATATAGGACACCAATGTGGCATGCAAGTTTGTCCAAATTTTTTCCGCTATTTCTTGACATATTTCAAATACAAGGGCATCTGAAGAGCAATCCTTTCCAGGAGATATTTTCTTTTATGATATTCTTCCAAACTACATACAAAGACATGATAAAGTTCACCAATCATTTTTACTCGGACAAGAACTCAACTTTCTCTTTAAACTAGATGGTTTTTATTAATTTCTCTTCAATGGTTTCCATTTTTATCCCTTTATCACGTGGACAGGAGAAATATGCTGGTCCTAAAAAGATGCCGTGCTTTTTTAAAACTCATATACCAGTACATTATAAATGTGGGCAAAACCAAAAATGCCAGGAATATTCGATAATGATATTTCTTGTCTTACACAATATCTATTTTTTTTTCTAAGTTTCGTCTCCTTCGATTTCTCTGAATTAATGTCATCATACTTTTTCATCATCATTACTTTCATTATTACATCATTATGTTCAATGACATTAAGTCTTCATGGACTATAGAAAAAAAAGACATTTTGTTTCCATTAAGGATTTTCCCCTACATAAATAAATTTAATATACTTTTTTTTATTTTGGTGTTATTATGATTTCCAGAAATATGTCCTTGGACTATAGGCTTCGACTTTATTGAGGTAATGTTGTGCAATGTTATGCAATTTGCTAATTATCTATATAGTTATGCCGTAAGAATTTTTTTTTTAATTCCTCGAGTTACTTCCCGCTTCAATTATTCATGAACATCGCTTAGTGTATTGCTCACTTCAAACACTGAACACTCCTATACCTAAACCCAGTCCATACAGTCGTTGTTTTATAACTAAACCTGTTTGTTGAATGTTTAATTACCAAAGTTAAGAGAAAGAGAAAGAAAGAGAGAAGTGACAGGTAACGTGAGAAGAAGATGTTATAATGCCTTCCACCCTCCCCCTGTTATGAGGTGTTGTCCTCGGGTTGTTTTCTCGCAGTTCATCCATGTAATATTTCCGTTGCCCCCCCCCCCCAGACGCCAGCCCCAACCCCCTCAATAGCTGAACCCAAGCTACGCCATGGGATGGAGGTAAATAGTGTCGTGGGAGCATAAGACACGCCCACTCTCATTCTCGCACATTTCCCTTAGATATAAAGAGAGTATTCCATCACCTTACTTTGCATGGAGTAATGTTATTTCTCCTCGAACCTTTAGCCAAGACGAACTCGCTACACACTGTATCAATATTTGAGTTTGAATGAATTAAAAATGAGGTTTGTGATGTCGTTAATCTCAAATACAACCTCGGGATACAGACAAAAGTAATATTTTTTTTAATGCTATCGTTTTTATTACCATAATGACTGTGTTCGTTTTCTCGTTTTGCCCTTTTCCTTTTGGTTGTATGTTTTCATCTTCAATACATGATTACTATTGCTAGTCCTTGATCTTGTTTTTTTTTTTTTTTTTTTTTTTGGCTTTTCGTTGTCCTTTTTCTTGTGTATATGTATCAAGCTTTGTATTTTCCTTATATGTTTTCTTATCCTCCTTTTCCTTTTATATCCCTCTCCTTCTATTCATCTTCTCTCCTGTTCTTCATCTCTTCCTCCTTCTCCTCATACCTTTCTTGTCTTCTTCAGTTTCTTCTTCTTCTTCTTCTTCTTCTTCTTCTTCTTCTTCTTAATCTCCTTTTCTTTTTCTCTTTCAACTTCTCTTTCGCCTTTTACACATTTTTCTTTTCCTTTTTTCTTCTCTTTCGTCTTCTTATCATTACTCTTTTTCTTCTTCTCCTCTTCCTTTCTTTCTTGTTCTTTTCTTCTCCTGTTTCTTTTTGTACCCGAGACAAGGAGAAATGCATCTTAGCGATATGAAAATTAAGACAACCAGAAGAAATCGAAAGATTGATGAGAAGATTGCGCTTTGGTAAAGGTGAAAGGTCATTTAGTCATTCCTTTCATTTTATGAGGAAGATTGTCACTTGAAAATCATTTCTCTTGACCTCATATCTCAAATATGACCAGAAATAGTTTAAACTGTTTAATCAAAGTTTCATGCCAAATGTGCATAAACATTATTCAAACCATATATGTGTGCAGTGCTATATGAGAATTTCAGACTGAAATATCGTATCGTATCAGACCGAAATATCCAAAACCCCTCAACCTGCAGTTATTACAGTGTATTACATAACCAACATTTCACAATAACTTCTAAACAGTTTCTTTCACAATGCAACATGATTTATTTATCTCTATTTTAGAATAGGGCCTACTGCGATTGGAAAATGGCGTTGAAGAGAGACATACTGAAGCTTTTCGTCTTGCACTCATACTGCAATTTATTATTACACTTTACATCACGCATTCACTATAACTTTCGGCGAACATATTTTGAGATTAACATTTTTTTTTAAACGACTGCAACTTCCAAAATAATGAAAAAGGGGCCTATTAATATGCATCTTTTAGAAAACTTTTAAAACTGCAAAATTGATTTTCCAAATAACTAATACAACTTTTTATCATAACTGGGCTTATTTTCAAGAAAAATACATGCATGCATGGATTACAAGGAAAATATGATAACTCTCTTGAAATAATTGGAACTTTTAAAAATATATATGAATTCAACATTGAAAATCATTATTAGACCAAGCTCCTTTTATAAGGGGTATGTAATTAACAAAAAATATTTTACTTCGTACTTCCTTCAATGAATAACTTGCTAATATGGTATTATTTTTCCATCTTATCCACATAAAAGCTTTCTTGGTCTAATTTTTTTCAATTGCTGCATATATAAATAAATATACCTTTTCTTTATCGTATGTACATTGGCACTGTTGAGGATAAAGCTTATCAGCTATAAGCAGTCGTGATGGGTGATAAAGGACAGCCATTTAAATAAAGTCAACAGACAAAGCTACCATCATGTGTGCAATATGACATACCATTCCATACCATAGATCTATTATTAGACAGATATGACTTGCTTAAGTGGCTGCTAAATCGAGAAATATGTGTACTTTGAACTTCCATATAGACGGTTTATTGATCTGTATTTGTTTGATGCTCTCCTTGCGCGCGCACGCAATTTCAGTGTTTCTCACATATAGCTATATACACAGAGGGTCTCAGATCAGAAAAAAAACAAACTTGAACCCTTCTAGTAAAGATTAAATTTTGACAAAGCGAAATGATAATGATTTTACACTTTTTCAATATCTGAGGGGCACCCTGGGGCACAAGAAATTCGTGGGGGACTCGAGCCTCACCCCTACCCCTCCCCTTCCCCTCCCCTTTCCTAGCTACGCCGCCGGCTCGTTGAAGTTCGTTCACATTCTTTATTCTTCACATTGTTTGTGAGTTGCAACTTTTTATGTGACGCACGGTACCTCCGTCAGAAGAACAACTCGGCTATAGCTATTAGACCCATTTTTTTTAATTTTTTTTTTGAATTCAGACAACAATTCGATTCTTCCTACGTGTAAATTACAGAAGGTGATACTATCGAAAAACATTCCAGGTGAAAAGAAATTGAACTGTGGGAATTAGTAGCTACATAAATGTATCATGATTTCTTCCTCCATTTCGGCATGAATCTCTGTTCGGCCTTTCCTCTTCGAGTACGTAAGACGTACTAAGCTGTTCTACACAAGGCATTTCACTCAGGATGGTTCGAATGAACATTTATTTTCTATATTAGTCATCAGGTGTGTAAAAATTAGAACAAACACTTTACTAATCCTGTATAACTGACTGCTGTTCAATATATTTGTACACACATCTGATGTACCTTATTGTTGTAATGTTTTAAACAACAGATGGCGCGAATTTATTTTTCGCTAATAAACAATACTGAACACTCTGAAAGCTGCCTGACCGCACAAATTCTACAAAATTATATCCTCCATGAACAAGTTTGTAATGATTTTTGAAACCTGTGATGGCGCTCTATTTTGTGTCTGATACGTGCAACATCGACCGGGGTAATGTTTAGATTTCATCAGCCCATAAGAGCTTTTCGGCAGAAATATTTTGTTTCACACGTTCAGCTGACAAATCACAACGTAGTCACAATTTTAAGCTGTGGATTTATTTTACCACTTTTTAAGCATTAAAAAAATATATATATTATTAATTCAGGTCCCTGGGCTTTGTATTCATAAAAACCTTACTAATGAAGCAAGTTTCCAACAAGACCATACAAACAATATTGAATCCCGACAATTTGTGAGCTGCAAACTTTATAAAACAAAATATATCAGTCTGATCAGCTAAATTTATAAATCTGTTTTACCAATAATGACATTATGTTAGGGCCTGTTAAAATTGATTCATCTCTTGAACATAGAGGACCGAGTAGCTCTAATTTTCGACAAGACCGTCTTGACCAGGCCCCTAAAGCTCCGCCATGTTGTCCGGATCCATTACAAGGCCCGATAAGCATCTTGCATAATTCATGAGCGTAAATGAATGATTCATTTTGAAAGAAGCTCCCAGCGAGAAGCGTGTGTTGTACACGTTATGAAACATTACACGCATCAGCTTACAGCATGCGCAGTAAGTAAGGTCAAATTCCGTAAGATATGCATTTATGGTAATGTATTCAACGCAACAGATTCGGCGAATCAGGGACGGTAATTCTTTTTGTGGCAGACGGCGCTCGGTCAATGCACTTTAATTGTAATCGATCTCCGAATCAAAATCTATTGCTTTGCAAATTTTTAAACAACAAATCATAGATAGCATTAACAGATAAAAATTTATGTGATGTACTTGACAGGACACAAGCGACAAAAGTCTCTTTCCTTGTTGATATACTTAATACTGGTGAATATATTCATTTGATATGCATTAAGAATAATGATAACTAGATAAATAAATAATTGCATAAATAAATTAATTAATAAATAAATGATAAAATGAAATAAAAAAACTAATTAAAAAAGTTGTCTTGGGAAATAGGATTTTTTCAGTGATGGTTTTCATAGCAGGAAGGGCAATCTTCATTTGAGGGCGAGGGGGCGGCGTCCTTTTAATCGTTAACTCAGTTTTTTTCTTTAACCATTTCATTTAGTCTTGATCTATATGAAATTTTGTTTGTTAAGTTGCAAATAAAAGTGTACGTTTGTTCTATTTCGTAAGTGAATTCCTTTTTCATTGAAAGGAATAATCAAATTACTGGGAATAATTATCTTCTACATTAACATTTACTTTGTATTTGTGAGCAAAATTTTATATTGTATGTTGTCATTCCTTTCCAGCTTTCATGCCTGTCACTCAATCACACGTCTTACAATACCATTCATTTCCATCTACTTATGATTAACCATTCCATTCACTTAAAGCTTATTGTCTCCAGTCTATCTTTCACGCAGGGGCGTCGCTTGAGAATTTTGAATGAAGAGAGGTGGGGCAATACTAACCCTGCAGACCAGTTTTCCCACAATTTTTCAGCAATGAAAAAAGTAAATGAAAGTTTTTATATATATATATATATATTTTTTTTTTTTTTTTTTTTTTTTTTTTGTTGACATGCCAACATACCGACAGTTTGAAATATTAAAAATATTAAAGGGAAATTATTAAAGGGAAATTCAACCCTAATGGCAATATGCTCTGAAAGAAGGAGCAAAAATCAGAGCAGCAAATTGGTGAAAGTTTGAACGAAATCGGACAGGTAATAAGAAAATTATGAATTTTTGGAAGTTGTAATCACTATACATATATGGGAATTTCAAATTGGCCGAATAGGTAATGTCACTGTGAAGTAGTGGCGGACAACTCCCCCATTTACTCCAACACACAAAATGACTAAAATGTAATTTTTTTTTAAATGTATTCCTCAGTACGATCTATTTATTTAATGATGACCTATGACAATACACTTTGAGTACTGCCCCGATAGACCGGCAGCCCAGAAGATTTATTCAAGTGAAAAGCGCCGGAACAACTGACCTCATAGGCCGATGGGGTGGACCCTAGACCTCACAAAAATGGATTGCTGCCGGGTCTGAGTCGTGGTCTTCCCGCCAAAATCACACAATTTGTGACGTCACTACCGGAAGTCCCATTTTTCACAATGTACAGAGAGGTGCACATGACACCATCACATAAAACATGTCCCCTCCCTATTTTGAGTGCTTCATTTGTAATTTTTTTTGGATAACTTGACTAGCTTGAGTATACGAGACAACGCAACGAGTTTTCCCGGCGTTTGCGTCGCCGAGGTCGACGATTACGACGATAACATTAAGGAGCGACGTCGTCGACATGCGGCGAATTTGTCCGCTTTTTTGTCTCAATTTCGGTTACAAATATTTGAGTTTATTTTAAATAGCTTTTAATTTACCCGATTGCTCTGAAACTTGGCCTAACTATGCAGCAGGTCCTCCGCTTTCCGGAGCATATATGGATGTTAAACATATTTATAGGTTTGGGTTATATTCTGACCATTTAAGTAACACGGGTTTTAGGAAAATCTGTCAAAAAATTGTAGTTTTGGGGTAACATTTTAGAGTGAGTTTTATACAAGCGCTCTATGGGGAAAATATTATACTGGACTGATTGATACATATCATATTACATGAAGATATACTCCACTCTATTCCCTTCTCTCTCTCTCTCTCTCTCTCTCTCTCTCTCTCTTTCTCTCACGTTCTCTCTCTCTCTCTCTCTCTCTCCGGTTTCTATATCCCTCCTCGTACAACACTTCCTTCTCTATCTCTCTATGCTATTACCCTAGCCCCTCCTATTATCATTACATCACCCCTTCTCCCTCTCTTTCTCTCTCTCTCTTTCTCTCTCTCTCTCAGACTCTTTCTCTCTTTCTCTTCTCCTCTCTATATATCTTGATCTATCAATTGCGGTTTCTCTATCCCTCCATGTACATATGCTGTACTACCTCACCCCTCTCTGTCACTATTCCTCTCATGCATCCACCATGGCTGATATTCTTCTTTTCTAAGTAGTCAAATATCTTCATTTTATCCGAGGAGATGTTTATTCAGATATCTATGAGTATTCCTGTATTCTTTCACAATGATTCTGGAGGCTCGAGCCATGTCCATTCGGCGCACGAAGAAATCCTATTCAAGATGCCCAGTTGACTTGACCTTGGAGCAGACTGTAAACAGGGATGCTTCATCTCCCACAAAAGGCATAGCAACTTTCACAAATTTCCACGGTGCTTTCAGAAGATGGGCTATTACACTCACACAACGAAGTATGGCCCTTACAGTGCTTCGTGAACTGGTCAGTCTTCACCAAGGGGAAGAATCGATGAATCAGCTGAGGAAAAGGAGAATCGAACGGGATAATGCTGACATGAGTGCCATAACAAATACACTGACCAACACATGCAACCTATTTGCCCCTGTTCATCAGGGAGAACAGCAAAGGATGCAACGAGTGAATTTCTCCTTTCAACACTTAAACGAGGAGAAATTCTTCGACTCAAATTTCAAGATGAATATGCAGCTGATACTTCACGGTCTCTGAAGCCAGAAACAAGGATCAAGATGTTAAACTTTGCAGCAGAAAATTCCAAGAGATCCAAAACGGTAGTACGGAGAGAGAACGCAGCCGAGGGAGCCAGGGATGTCTTTGGGCGAATGTTAGCTGTTGCCGCTGATTTAACTGATGCACTTGACCTACATCACATTCTAAGCTTCAAACTCACCGAAGTGCCTCTTTCACTTGCCCTTAGCGATGGGGCTTCCCTCAAGACCGATCGAGAAGGCAGCTTTGACAAGAAAGCTTGATTGCGAACAGGAAGAAACTCTGTTGGCTCCAAATCTTCCCGTGATCTTAGCCAGTGTGATTGATGGTGGTATCACCATTCATGAAACTGTTCTCCAACATAGCAAATCAACATACGGAACCATGGCCAAGGATCTACTGGGTAGGGTTTGTTCGAGTCGCGGAGAGCAAATACACCTTGTGCTAGAAAAGTACCAGTCACCTTCCATCAAAGATCCAGAGCGAAATCTACGCCATTCTACTTCTCAAGCATTCATCATTACTGGACCTGATCAGGCCCAGCGTCAGAGTGGCAAAGAGTTACTCAGGGGTAGTTCGTTCAATGAAGAATTCGCCAAATTTGTCACGGACGAATGGAGGAAGCCCCAGTACGGACCAATAGTCGGGAGAAAAAGAATATATGTGTCCCATGGCGGAGCTTGTACTGAACTGAACAATAATGGGGACAACCAACTGGAAGTAGATCAGCCGAGTTCCCTCCAATGCCATCACGAAGAGGCTGATACTCTCATAGCTTTCTATGTAAGCAAGATTTCAGACGGCAGTATCCTTGTTAGGTCAAGTGATACAGATGTATTTATCATCCTGCATGGGCTCTGTGGGAGGTCAACGGGGATGAACATCATAATGGACTCTGGGTCTGGCAATAACAGGAGATACAATGTAGCTGCCCTTCTAGAAAAGAAACAACCAGGTGCAACAGAAGCACTGATTGGACCCCATGCCCTGACTGGTTGTGACTTTACGTCGTGTTTCTTCAGAAAGGGTAAGATGAAGCCCCTACAAAAGATGGAATCAAGTGCCACACACATCGAAGCGCTCCGATCGCTAACAAGCGAGGAGGTTGATATACCAACCATTCATTCGTTTGCTCGTTATACGGCTGTGTAATATCCGACATAAATGAGGCCAGATACAAAGATTTCAAAGCAGTGGAGGTGAGAAGGGCCCTCTCGCAAAATTAAAGAAAATAAACTGTTCTTCTCTCCCCCATGTGCAAAGACACTTGGTAATCATATCAAAAGAGTCCACTATGTTGCCAGCATGTGGAAGAGGGCTGACCAGACGGACCTGTTATTGCCAGACCCAGAGTCCATTATGATGTTCATCCCCGTTGACCTCCCACAGAGCCCAAGCAGGATGATAAATACATCTGTATCACTTGACCTAACAAGGATACTGCCGTCTGAAATCTTGCTTACATGGGAAGCTATGAGAGTATCAGCCTCTTCGTGATGGCATTGGACGGAACTCGGCTGATCTACTTCCAGTTGGTTGTCCCCATTATTGTTCAGTTCAATACAAGCTCCGCCATGGGACACATATATTCTTTTTCTCCCGACTATTGGTCCGTACTGGGGCTTCCTCCATTCTTCCGTGACAAATTTGGCGAATTCTTCATTGAACGAACTACCCCTGAGTAACTCTGTGCCACTCTGACGCTGAGCCTGATCAGGTCCAGTAATGATGAATGCTTGAGAAGTAGAATGGCGTAGATTTCGCTCTGGATCTTTGATGGAAGGTGACTGGTACTTTTCTAGCACAAGGTGTATTTGCTCTCCGCGACTCGAACAAACCCTACCCAGTAGATCCTTGGCCATGGTTCCGTATGTTGATTTGCTATGTTGGAGAACAGTTTCATGAATGGTGATACCACCATCAATCACACTGGCTAAGATCACGGGAAGATTTGGAGCCAACAGAGTTTTTTCCTGTTCGCATTCAAGCTTTCTTGTCAAAGCTGCCTTCTCGATCCGTCTTGAGGGAAGCCCCATCGCTAAGGGCAAGTGAAAGAGGCACTTCGGTGAGTGGGAAGCTTAGAATGTGATGTAGGTCAAGTGCATCAGTTAAATCAGCGGCAACAGCTAACATTCTCCCAAAGACATCCCTGGCTCCCTCGGCTGCGTTCTCTCTCCGTACTACCGTTTTGGATCTCTTGGAATTTTCTGCTGCAAAGTTTAACATCTTGATCCTTGTTTCTGGCTTCAGAGACCGTGAAGTATTAGCTGCATATTCATCTTGAAATTTGAGTCGAAGATTTTCTCCTCGTTCAAGTGTTGAAAGGAGAAATTCACTCGTTGCATCCTTTGCTGTTCTCCCTGATGAACAGGGGCAAATAGGTTGCATGTGTTGGTCAGTGTATTTGTTATGGCACTCATGTCAGCATTATCCCGTTCGATTCTCCTTTTCCTCAGCTGATTCATCGATTCTTCCCCTTGGTGAAGACTGACCAGTTCACGAAGCACTGTAAGGGCCATACTTCGTTGTGTGAGTGTAATAGCCCATCTTCTGAAAGCACCGTGGGAATTTGTGAAAGTTGCTATGCCTTTTGTGGGAGATGAAGCATCCCTAGCTGTTTACAGTCTGCTCCAAGGTCAAGTCAACTGGGCATCTTGAATAGGATTTCTTCGTGCCCCGAATGTACATGGCTCGAGCCTCCAGAATCATTGTGAAAGAATACAGGAATACTCATAGATATCTGAATAAACATCTCCTCGGATAAAATGAAGATATTTGACTACTTAGAAAAGAAGAATATCAGTCATGGTGGATGCATGAGAGGAATAGTGACAGAGAGGGGTGAGGTAGTACAGCATGTACATGGAGGGATAGAGAAACCGCAATTGATAGATCAAGATATATAGAGAGGAGAAGAGAAAGAGAGAGAGAGTCTGAGAGAGAGAAAGAGAGAGAGAGAAAGAGAGGGAGAAGGGGTGATGTAATGATAATAGGAGGGGCTAGGGTAATAGCATAGAGAGATAGAGAAGGAAGTGCTGTACGAGGAGGGATATAGAAACCGGAGAGAGAGAGAGAGAGAAAGAAAACGTGAGAGAAAGAGAGAGAGAGAGAAAGAGAGAGAGGAGGGAATAGAGCGGAGTATATCTTCATGCAATATGATATGTATCAATCAGTTCAGTATAATATTTTCCCCATAGAGCGCTTGTATAAAACTCACTCTAAAATGTTACCCCAAAACTACAATTTTTTGACAGATTTTCCTAAAACCCGTGTTACTTAAATGGTCAGAATATAACCCAAACCTATAAATATGTTTAACATCCATATATGCTCCGGAAAGCGGAGGACCTGCTGCATAGTTAGGCCAAGTTTCAGAGCAATCGGGTAAATTAGAAGCTATTTAAAATAAACTCAAATATTTGTAACCGAAATTGAGACAAAAAGCGGACAAATTCGCCGCATGTCGACGACGTCGCTCCTTAATGTTATCGTCGTAATCGTCGACCTCGGCGACGCAAACGCCGGGATAACTCGTTGCGTTGTCTCGTATACTCAAGCTAGTCAAGTTATCCAAAAAAAATTACAAATGAAGCGCTCAAAATAGGGAGGGGACATGTTTTATGTGATGGTGTCATGTGCACCTCTCTGTACATTGTGAAAAATGGGACTTCCGGTAGTGACGTCACAAATTGTGTGATTTTGGCGGGAAGACCACGGCTCAGACCCGGCAGCAATCCATTTTTGTGAGGTCTAGGGTCCACCCCATCGGCCTATGAGGTCAGTTGTTCCGGCGCTTTTCACTTGAATAAATCTTCTGGGCTGCCGGTCTACGAGGGTATGAAGAAAATGAAGGATAACATTTAAAAAAACCCTCGCGCGGAACCTAACTCTGAGTTAGGTTCCGCGCGGGACTTTATTCTATGCAAGTGCGTACGGGTGCGTCGACTAGTCTCCTCACAAGTCCCTGTATTGTTTAGTGGGAGTGTATTTTAACTTGCAATATCTCTTTATAGAAGCAATATTTGAAGCTCATATTTTGAATATAGTATATCGACATAGAACCCCTAACTTTCAAAGAAAAATATTTTTTGTTGATTGGTTTACTTTGAAGGCAGTTCCATCAATTTTCAGACACCTCGGAAGTATTTAAAGCTGCGAAATATTCAACAAACCTAGGTTTGGAAAATGCAAAATTACTATACAACAAAGTAAAACATGAAAGAAAAATATTCTAAACTGGTGAATTAAAAGGAGAAAAAAAAAATCAACACTAAAATATGAACTTAATTTAAATATACATGACAAAATAATTACTTATTTTCATGGGTGCACAGACTACTTAAATACAAAACCATTAAAAATAGGCAAATTTCATTACTATCACCCGTGCCCTTAATGACCCACTTTTCATGCACTTTAAATGTAGGTTGTCTTCTGCCAAAATTCTTATAACACGCTTTCTGAATTTTACGTTTGGTGATTACTTTTACTAAATTTATAAGACAGTTTGTGCAGTCCTGTAAAGTCTCTTATTTACGAACGACTTGTCCACCTCTTAGATGTCGTACTCGGACGACTAACCCCTGAACCCATTTTCCCGAATGAAACCCGCCGGACATTTTATCAATTTAGAATAATCTTCTACCCGGGAAACTACACCAGATATATTTTCAGTATCTACCACATTTCTAGATGGCTAAGGAAAGCTGTTTTGTGCGTAATTGTTATGGATGGGGGTCATTTAATATCCGTGAATAATTATGTGGATGGTAAGTACACCAGAGGAGTAAGTGCCTCTTGGTCGTGTTGGTAGTCATCTGAATATTATATTCCATGGGTGTTTATTGTCCAATAACCTTAAGGGATTGAACTACGTGAAAAAAAAACTATGACCCATGTCGGGTTTTTTAATTTAATGATGATTGTTAATAAATGAGCTTTGAACTATGAACTTTGCTTCATTCCGACTTCCGTTGGAAAATCTTCATAAACGGCGCGATAGCTTCTAGAAAAGCATGACGAAAAGCTCCGTCTCGGTAAGAGTAGACAAATGGATTGATAGCAGACGAAAACGATATCATAACGAAAGATCCGTCCAAAATGATGATGTAAACCGTTCTTGGAAGATCTACCATGACAACGAGGATATGCGAGAGACTTGAAGGTAACCAGCAGATACAGAAGACACCCACGATAACTAGGGTGGTCTTTACCGCCTTGACTTTGCCTCGCGTTCCATCGCGTGGTCCGAACTGAATCTGGATATCAGCAATCCTGCGTGACTGGTGCATAGCAATCTCCAGGATCCTTAGGTTTAAAATCAGCATAGTGATACAGAACAGAGTGATAGCAACGGCCACAAAGTACAGAATACCTTGCTGCACCGGATCGGTGTAGTGCTTTCCACTGCATCGTATAGATGTAGTCTCGGTCGACGCGGAAGCGAAAATTCCAAACGCGATTGCGATGACGATGACGCTTACTATCCAAGAAACTCCAACGAAGATGGCAACTCTTCTGGGTGTGCTAAGTACGGCATATCGCAGAGGTCTGGTGACTGCGATGTAACGATCGGTCGTTGCGGCGATGAAGTGCAGCCCAGAGTTTAGTCCAAACATGTAAGATAGCAATGACAGGACTGTTGTGAGTAGGAAAGAGCATGTGGATCCTTCTTGACGGTTGTACAGCTCCAGAGGAATTGATATGGAGCCGGAGAGAAAGTTGATGACCGCAAGGCTGGTTAGGATGTAGTTTGTTGGAGTTTGCAAAATAGGGTGTTTGTAGACAGCCCAAATGGCGAGACCGTTTCCAAACAGAATGACAATTGTAGTAGGGATCATGACGATAAGAAGGAAGGCATACCTCAGAGATGGATTGTCGTCTTCAAGCGTTGTATCATTCATTTCGGATTTAAGGGAATGCTACTAACATCCGAAACAAGCACACCAGTCTTTATGACAAAATAACAGAAACTGTCATTGCTGAAGCAATGTGACTATTATGATGCTTAACTCGATGCCAAAGACGTCTTAAGACCGGTAGGTATTCGACTGAACAAGTAAATATTAAAACATCACATTTCAGTCATTCTACTTGTTTGCTTCTCCGTCTCGTTTCCCTTGCCTTCTGAGATGCACTCTCACTAAGAAAAAAAAAAAACACCTCCTTTATCTCGTTTCAGAACTGGTTACCCCCGATGAGCTACTCCAGCAATATTCCTCAAATACTTTATATTTCCTTTCAGTCAGATTCCATAAGCAAAAATCATATCGTATAGATTTTAATATATCCGTGTTAGAACCGACTTCATTACTATTTTGGCAAATGTTCGAATAGGCCTGCAACTCGTTGTTGCTATCTTTCTCATGTTGATGAAATCTTCTCAGATGGAGCTACGACAGACCTGCATCATTAAGATTGTTTGAAATCCTTTGCAGGGAAAGAATCTCATGATCTTTTTCATTCTAGGTTTTACCGATATTCCATACTCATAATCCGTGCCTGTGAATATAAGTCTTGATTTGGGTGATGCATGCATGCAACAGTTCACTTAGATATCAAATACTAAGTAGTGGCCCCTATCCATGACTACAATTAAACCATGATGTGTTATTGGCAAGCTTGAGAGTAAAGGCACCATGGAGAAGACATCGGCCTATTTATAGTGAATAATTTAGAGTTAGTGGTGACCGAAAACCCTCACGTGTCCATACATATCATTTGAAGTGGTTTTGATCATCCCTACTTGCAACTGTTCACTCATATCTCAAATCTGAAGTGTCCATTTATTCTCATCACCCTCCCTTTTGTGTTGACATAGCATGGCGATAGGAAAAAAAGAGCATCGTATTCTTCTTTTTCAAAAACATCACTTTTTCATTCTGGTCCATGCATGCATGCATGTGGATCCATTATTCTGTTTGACAGCATTAGATTTACTTCTCCGCTAGATGTTTCTGTTTTATTCTATACGCAAACATTTCCAGATTTTACCGTATTCAATTACGATATGCAGGATAGAGGACTGATTTGATGGAAATAGTTATATTATTTTTGTGTTTCATTCTACTTTTGCTCTCCACCATGCATGTAAGTGAAAAGAATTAGGTCAGAGTGGAGTACATATAAGTGTATCCACCATAAATTGACACCGATAAATTTACGATTAATATCAGTATAATCATTTTCGTGAATATCTGTTTTCTCTCTATAAACTACACTGTAAAAAAAAAAAAAAAGTTTCACGGGAATTTTCTGGCAGTCAGGATGCCGGGAATGCCCGTTTTTCCAGGGTTTTTTTTTTTTTTTTTTTAACCGGAAATCAGCATATATTTAGAATAAAATTATGTAAATTTACAATAAAATTATGTAAATATATGTTGATTTCCAGTAAACCAACGAACCTGCTGTTGTTTTACAGGAAAAGACTGTAAACCTGAAATAACAGCAATAAATTGTAATTTAAAGGGCTAAAAAAAACTGTAGTTTTACAGTTATTTCTTACAGTGTAAAAACGGTCGACACCACCTCAGCATTTCTCCATTTTACATAAACAATCCAAAATTATGTCAATCCTACCACACAAAAACCTTTTTTGAAGAGTTTACAAGCATTATATATACACATATGAATACTTATATGAAAAATTATATTAATCAACTATTTACCTGCTAAGTATTTAAATGTAATTATTGTCTCTAACTGATACTGAATTAAGAATTATCCGTGCATTTTTAGCATCCCCCATCACTATTGAAAGAAATTCTAAATAAACATGTCTCTTGTTTGTAATAATAGTGTTTTTTTTTTAATGTGAATTCCCTCTAAATCCTCTGTATTATGATATTTCAATGTGAATATTAACTTTGATCTATCAATTCTTTGAAAATTTGATGACAAACAAAAATCAGAAGCTATTCATTAATTTATTTATTTATGTTGTTGTCTTTGACGAAGTGCATGCTCATTCAAAATCGGAAACTGTGTGTTTATTACAATAGGATATTGCAAACATTAATTCCTACTTATGCTCAAGGCATAATTAGGCAGATTTATGAGAAAACAACATTCCCTCTATATTAAATTTCTGAGAAAACAATATTACTTATATTGTCTTCTATATTGTTTGAGTAGCTACGTCCATAATATTGGAATGTGTTTGGTTGCAAGCTATGCAGGCCAAGCGTAAAACCAAGATATGCCAATCATTTTAGAATATAACCACAATCATTTCTTCACTGAAGACAATATTACGTATGTAACAAGAAACTTGTTGACAACCGTGACGGTTTTTCCATTGTTGTCATATGGTCAATAATAATCAAACTTTCGGTTGCTATGGTAATGATTCTTTAAGTTTCAAGGGCATTATTAGTTTACCAGTTTACGCGCTACCCTGCCTATGTCCATCAGGCTTTGAATTTTTATGTGCTCCTCTACATTTTTATGAACAAATGAGTGAACTAAAAATCCTTGTTTTCTTTTGTAAATACAATTCCATTATGTTCCATACATTCATTTCGTTCTCCTTATGACGTCATGATGTCAATAACTACGTTGATGTCATGACAAAATTAGTATGCCTTGTTAGTTGTTTCAGTGAACTGAAATAATTCTTTGTAAGAGTAGACATGTGTCAAGTAACGTTCAACATCACTTAAAACTGTTTAGGTAATGTTCATTTTCGCTAGGTCAAAGGGGTCTAATAATCGATTTTGTTGGTTTACTGTTTGTTTGGGGGGGGGGGGGTTTGTGTGTGTGTGTGTGTTTTTTTTTTTATTTAGTGTAGACTGAAAGACAAGATTGCCTCTAAGCTAAGACTTTACATATAAAATTGTCAAATCACAACATTACGAAAGATTTTAATGACTCAAAATAACAACTTATTTAAAGGGACTAACTTATTTGTCACACAGGATAAATCTCCTCGCCCTATTTTGTAGTAGTACATCTTTTAAAAAATATTTTCTGGTTGGTTTCAAATCAGCTCAGCCGAAAAACTCACCTTTAGCAAACCAATGGGGGTCACCCCAGTATTCCGACAGACTACGAGACCGACAGAACTGTGAAGTACATAAGAAAATATAGAAAAGAAGAAAGTTCCAAAAGCACTACGAGACCAAAAGCCCACGAAAGCCAAACAAAGAAAAACATTAGGGAAGATAGGACAATGTCGGTCTCTTGGTCTCTCGTGGTCGCGGTCTCTCGGTCTAATGAACCCTCTGAAAGAGAGACAGACGGCCCCCGAGACCGACACTGTCGGTCTTGTATGTTATCACTCTAGTAGGCTATTGGTCTCTAGGGATGAAGCCCAAACAATGATTGTTATTATTGTTAGTATTATTATTATTATTATTATTATTATTATTATTATTATTATTATTATTATTATTTTAAACGGAGTTAACAAGTCCCCTTCTTATTGTTCATTTCTCTTTCTAATTCAAGATTTTTCACAGGATATGCTGTTCCAACCAGGCTTCCCTTCTGTATGGTCTCAAAGGATACGTGGACCCCAAAATCAGCCAATAAGTTGTGTCTTGTTGTTACAGTCAGGGGCGTCGCTAGAGCATTTTGAGTGGGGGTGTGACACCCAAATTTGCCAACAAAAATGTTGCACCCTTATCTCTCCCTACAAATAATTATAAAAGAAAATAGCTGATTTAGAGATCTTGATCATACGGGCCCATTTTAGCAAGGGGGTGGCTGACGCCTTTTGCCCGAATAGCACCTTTTCCATTTCTAAAAAAAAAAAAAATCTCTGTGAAAATGTACAGTTACATACAGAATATGTGGATATTCTGGCACCTCGCTGCCCGAATATAAAGTGATTGATGCTCGAATATCAGAACTTTGATAATTATCCGGGGGGGGACGCATTTTGCCGGAATATTAACTTTCCATATCTTTTTGGCGAGCTAGCAAAAAAAAAATTTTTTTAATGGCCAGTTTTCCTTCTTTTTTCCCCCTTCCCTTTTCCTTTCTTTCTTTTCTTTCTGTTTTCGTTTTCCTTTCCTTTTTTTTTCTTTCTTTTTTCCTTCTCCTTTTTCTTTTCTACTTTTCTTTTTCTCTTCCCACTCTCTTCCCCCCTCCTTTTTTTTTGCCGACAGAGGTGGCGATTTGCCGACAGCAATTTTGTGTGGTGTTCAATTCCGACCGCCCCCCCCCCCTCCTCTAGCGACGCCGCTGGTTACAGTTCCCAAGGCACCGACCACTATTGGTATTACCCTTGCCTTCACCTTCCATATCCTTTTCAGCTCCCATGCCAGATCGTTGTATTTCTGTATCTTTTCATCCTCTTTACTTCAAGCTCTGCAGTCTCCAGGAATTGCCGTGTCTATGATGAGACATTTTTTCTCCTTCTTCAAAAGAATGACGTCTAATTTCCTTTCTTGGATAACCTTGTCTGTTTGGATATCAAAATCCCATAGGATTTTCAAGTCATCGTTCTCGATCACGGGTTCTGCCCGATGGTCGTACCATTTGTCTGCATGTGGTAGATCATACTTCTTGGCCAGACCCCGTGAACTGTAGCCGCCACTTTATCATGCCTTCCTTTGTACTCAGCCAGCGCCATTTTGCTGCACTCGATCACCCCATGATTCACTGTTTCGTTTTTGTTATGACACATTCTGCATGATGGCAATATTTGCTGCCTCTCAATTTCGACTTTCCTCTAATTTGTTCTCAAATTAGTAGTAGTAGAAGTAGTAGTGGTATAGTAGTAGCAATTGTTATTACTTAAACATGGTAGCCTCATCATTGACAAGCACCGTTCTCCCTGGGGGCTATGGTAAAAGAATAGTAGAACACATAAAAATACAGATATAAAGATACAAAACTGACATTAAGTTGTCAGTGCTGATGAACTGAGAACTTGACGTTTTGGATCTATGTACTCGCAGGTACGACGACATGAACGATTGTATAATTGTTTAAATTATAATGGCGTGTATTGTATACTGTTCCACAAGAGTGAGTCATCAACTGATATTCTTTTCTTTTTCTTGTTCAGTTCTGTGTTTAGGTATATTGATTCCTAATAAAGCTACTAGCATTTCTGGTACAGTATGAGTGGGTATTTGATAATTGTATGTCATGTAAGGCATTTGGGTGTATTTCCATTTAGGGCATTGTATACCAGTTTGATTTGTTTTAAATTCCTTCTCTCTTTTGTTGGAAACCATCATAGCTTTCGGAATACTTTTGCTGTTAGGGATTCGAGTATGTCCTTGTTTGTTGCTTGATTATTGCATCCTTTTGGTTCGAATTGCAGTTCGACAAAAACTGGACTGCAATAATAAAAATGCTGCATAATTAGTGTGTTCTCTAGTAGTTTAGAACAATGCTCCGTAAGGAATGGATTGATCCTTCTCAATAATGATATTTTCGATCCAATTTTCTCACTAATATACTCAAGGTTGCCATTCCAAGATTTTGAATGCCAGTAAAGGAAATAAAATGAGAAAGGAGAAGGGGAGCTTTTGAACACTTCATTTTCATCATGGAAATCCTACTTTGTAGCAGAGTATAGTATTTGAACAGCACCTGAATCAGGCCTCCAAAATGATGTAAGTTATCCAATCCCGCTTACATTAAATTTGGAGCTTTCTTTTTTCTTATAATTCTAGTGCATTGTACTGGTAAAGAAGTTTCTTGCCGTAGCCCAAGAAACTTGGATTTTAAACTTGCTGAAATTTCTTTTTATCATGGCGAATTAGGGTTTATTATTCACCTGGACCTTAGCCTGTTGAATTTGATTTTAATGACGACCACTGCACACTTAAGCTTTTATTCCTTAGTTAATAAAGCATAAATATGGCTTCCTCAGTACCGCAATTAATCCAGAATCTGGCCAATCTTATTCCAAGAGTTATCTCTTACCTCCGTCATATCTCGAAAAGTAGAAGATCGCTCATAAAAAAAATGGCTCGGTAATTGTATTCTTCTCTCCTTGAAACCTGACCCTGTAAGCCTGTGCTGTTGAACAATTTTATATTCCAATAAATAGATGTTTAAAAAAAAAATAATAAAATCTGCAAGATGATTGACAGTGGCGCAATCAGAGTAATTTATTTTTACGACTTTCTTTAAAATTCACTTGCTCATAATACAGGTGCTGATGACGTTTTGAAGAAAGCTCAGTATTTTATTGCTACGTATTCAAATTTTTTTTAGCAGTTAACTTTCTGGCAGTCCCAAACCAGATTTTCCTGGAATGAATCTTGTCAGATATCTCTTAAAACGCTTTTAAGCAAACAGACACTGACTCATATTCGACGTGCCTCTAATATTGATATCTACTACATAAACATCTCTTGTCAATACATAAGAACATATATAATAGAAGTCACTCGTTTTACGAGAAAACCTTTCTGGTGATAGCCCGGTCATTACATGGTCTCCAATAATTATATCATTCTTTGGAAAGAGGTTTGAGAGATTATGGAACTGACAAATAGGAAACGGATCATTTTGCTGAATTGCTTGATGTCTTTCATCCTTTCGGCGACCTCATCATCACCGTTTTGTCTCAAACCATCTTGTAGGAGGAAAATGATGCGGGATGGGATGATGGTGGGGTTAGCTCCAACACGATGGCAGGACCACGCCCTGGGAAACTGTGTAACTGGTAGATTATCTATATGTTACATAAGATGTGCTGTCACGGGTAGGTTAGTTTTCAGTCTTGCGTTACCCTGATCCTACCGTGCGTTAGGATTTAGAGTATGGTTTCACGATACAATGTTATATAATATGTCACGTGTTAAAGCTTGAGTTCTGGGAAAGGTGAAACATAATTTGTGAGATTTCTTATTACTTTTGTGTTAGTTTGGAAGAGCATCATAGTAAAAAGTCCCCTGAAAAGGATTGCTCTTCAAATCCCGTCATATTCGAAATATGACGAGAAACAGCTGAAGTGTTCGGGCCGAACATACCACAAGTATGTACAGTCCCATATACCCATTTCTTTATGCAGTGTATGTGTTTGTCAGCAAGATTGGGTCAATTTCATATTATTTTGATGATTCCAAAACCTCACAGTATACACCAATTTTTATGTAGACATGATCAATCTTTCCTAATTGCTTTGAGACAGTTTCTTTCACAATGTCATCGAATGACAAGAACTTAAATTTATCTTTAACTAGTAGTGACATTATGATATTCTATTTCATTATTTATATCAATATGATAAAAAATTGATTTATGTTGTATGATTTGTCACATGTTAAATCTGAGTCTTCTTATGATTTGCTATATTTTTCTCTTTTTTCCATTTCATTCACATGTGATTGTTAATTTTATTTATAATAATGCTTTGTATTGTAAAACAACATACTGATGTCAATGTCAATGAAGTTTCTTAATAAGATACCAAATATTAAAATGGACGTTTATATACTTGTTAATCCCATGAAAGTGTGTGAGGGTTGTTTGGTCTAGCTACATATGCTTACAAAATATTACTTTGACTATCAAATCAACATGTGGCCAGGCATTTTTGAAAATGACCAAGAAAACCTTTTTTTACACTTTTCCTATAATTTCCTTTGAAACGCGTAACCAGCAAGCTTTACTTTACTTTCGGCTCCTTCGTATCCACATTTCCAGTTTAACTAATAGTTAATTTTAAGCAACTTAAAGTCAACCAATTGATTTAATATATTTTATTTTCCTATGTTTATCTAAAATAATTTTGTTTTCTTATGTTCATCTAAAATAATTTTGTATAATTACCTGTTCAGGGGCCCGTTGCACAAAACTTGCGTTTGAACGCAAGTCAGGAAAATCAAACGCAACTTTATTTTCAGCCAATCAGAAGTGCGCATTTAGGACTTGCGTTTGATTTTTAGGAGTTGCGATTAAACGCAGGTTTTGTGCAACGGGCCCCTGCTGTTCTGTTCTGTTTCCATGTGCTGATTTCCGTCCTTTCTTTGTTTCTTCTCATCTTAATAATAATAATAATAATAGCTGTTTCTTATATAGCGCCTTACCAGTTAAAGGGGAATGAAACCCTGGGGAAAAATCAATTTTAGTGAAAAGCGAGGATAGAGGGAAGCAATTTTTAAAAAGTTTCATCAAAATCGGTTACGAAATGAGAAAGTTATGAAAGTTTAAAAAGTCTCAATTTACATTCTATGACGATCTTCAAATTGGCAATGTTGCTTCAAAGTGACAGGTTTAGTAGTACAATTCTCCATATGTTTTGTACACAAAATTTCATATTTTCCCCATTATCTCTCAAGGTGCAGCTTGTCTCCTTCTTAGCTCAAGATATATCAGGGGAAAATGTATTTGACACAACATATGTTGAGTTCACAAAAAGACAAACAGCATCTTTAGAGATAATGGGGAAATATGAAATTTTATGTAAAAACATATTGAGAGTTGTACTACTAAACCTGCCATTTCGAGGCAACATTGCCAATTTGAGGATCGCCATAGAGAGTAAATTGAGACTTTTCAAACTTTCATAACTTTTTCATTTCGTAACCAATTTTGATGGAACTTTTTTAAATTGCTTCTCTCTATCCTCTCTTTTAATTAAAATAGATATTTCCCCAGGGTTTCATTCTCCTTTAAAATGTAACCGACCAAAGCACTTACAGCATTATTACCCCGTTGACTGGATTCAATTGCGATTCTGCACATGACAGTGCACATTCTCCACTCCTCTAGCATTCCAGCCAGTCGCCTGTTTCTCCGATCTCACCAATTCTACTTTCCAGCTCCTTTTCTTTGCTAAATGGGGACCTAACTCGACAAGCCTCGCTTTTAATACATGTAGTTTTCCCCACAAGTATATATACTGTATTCGTTTATTACCCCTACTGGAAAATATTTAATACTTAGCTGTTATATATATGTATATATATATTTTGTCATAAACAAAACTGCTATTGTGTAATGTGAAATTTGAAGTATGTAAGTTTTAAAAAATTAAACTGAAATGAAATGCATCTTCTGATAATGCGAATTCATTTCTCATGGCATTCTTTTAAACCTAAGGTTTGTTTATTCATCACTATCTTAGTTCAGGAAGCTCCCCTTGTGCAACTCTCATTCTTATTTCAGATCCGGCTTGGAATATAGTTGTAGCTTCTATCACCAAATCATCAGGGGAGAAATCACTTCACTACGCCTACCTATCATCTGATGATACTCCTCTAAACACCACCTATTTTGAGATCCAAAATACACTTGATGCAGATGAGGTAGCATTTGACCCTACTGAATGGATGGTCTACTGGTCAAAGTTATCAGCCCACTCGAATCACAGCTCCCTCAGAAGATCGGATCTCTTTGGAAACACAGAAGTCTTGATAGAATCATCAGAGAGTGAGTGATAGACATACTTCTCACTCTCAAACCAAGTCGCGGTAATGATTGATGTCATAATAATAACAAAGACACATAAATCGATCCTCATCGTTTAATTTGACATTGACCATTCTCAAAAAGCCGGTTACTTGAAATGCAAATATGACGGTACATGTGTGCAAACACAATTTCGTTCATTCATTTTTCATTTGATTCACTTCTCAAAATGATCGTACATTTCTGACATTTGCTCCTGCGACATTTGCTCCACAGTCCATGTCTCGAAAGGTCAAAGGTTAAGGTCAAGGTCATGATTTGTTGGTTTTTTGTTGTTTTGTTTGGGTTTTTTTTGTTCAGGACAATGTGAAGATTAGGATTAGGGTTAGGTTTAGGTTTATGTTTAGGATTAGCATGGCAAAGTTAGACGGGAGCAATTGTCGCATGAGCAAATGTCATACATTCTTTCTGGAACCATGCCTGTGAAGATATGGGTGTGAAAGTTCAAAGGAAAATGCTACATTGCGGGAATAGAGAGACTCTTTAAAAGAGAACTTCGACGATAGAAGAAGAAATGGATATAAAGTGATAGAGAGTGAACAATGGCGTATCTAGGGATTATGGCACCAGGGGCAAACAATTACGTTGCCCCCCCCCCCCCGTCCCCCATCCCACACACACACACACACACACATTCGCACAAACCTGACGTTATTGTACAAGCGAGAGAACAAAGTGACCGAGTGGTAATTTTTTGCTATTTCTTATGCTTTTTACCCAGGCAAATTCGCACTGGAATCGAGAGGTAAAGATTCGAATTTTAAATACCGATGAACGGTTTTCTATTCACTTCCTTCTCAAATGGGGAGGCAAAATTAACGAAAACCCTCGAGAAATATTAGAGGAATTTAGCAAGGCAACCGAAAGTCGAGATTTCTTTAAAAATGTTGAAAGAGGCTAATGAAACTTACATAATAGCGAGCAAAACAACGATAATTCCCTTTTCTCCACAAAAAAAAAAAGCGAACCCCTTAATAAAACGTTGTTTATAAACCATATCCCATACTGGAGGAGCGAAATTACGAGATCCTAGAGCAACATAAGCGAGGAAGCAAGGCGACCGAGCTTAAGAAAATTTTCGCATTTTGAACCCTCAAAAAACTGTATTTGTAACACCTGCGGCACTGTATGTGTGTGTGTGTGTGTGTGTGTGTGTTTGTGAGGGTAGGCGTTAGTAAGAAAGAGAAAGATAATTATTTATAAATACATATATATCAGCACAAAAAGAAAGTAAACATTTTTTTTCAAGTTCAGATTTTTCATAGAAGACTTTAATAAAAATCAATAAATTACATATCAAATTAAAGGAGATTTCATTATCTTTCAGCCTGGTAGGTGAACACAAAGTGAAACTTTACGCATGAGTGAACACTTTCATTTATCTGTTCCAAGGTGCCAAAGTAAAGTTGCAAAAATGCAACAAAACAATTTTTTAAGTCAAACAACTCTAAATTCACAGTCATATTGCACCGAAAATCAAAACAAAGCATGATAAAAGTTTGCATGATTCATTGCACTTGAAAAGAAAATCAGTCTTCAAATCTAAAAATGGGCCAAGAAGTAACCAAAGTGAAGCAGCATGGGAGATTAAGGACAATGCATTTTGGGGGTATGCTATTGAACCCCAAAATAGTGTTCCCTGGAAATGCAGTGTCCTTAATCCCACACACTACGCCACTGAGTATACTGTCATTACATTTTACTCAGCCTTCAGTTTCATACAAAGTTTTATTTTTTGACATTTAATCACCATTGTGGCTACTCCAGATCCCATTTGAATTTAGACTTAACAGAAGCTTTATCTCTTCTTTTTGTGGGAAAGAGAGAGAGAGAGAGAGAGAGAGAGAGAGATAGAACGCGCGCGAAGGCTCGATTATGCAGTTTCAACCAAGTCTCTCATTCAAAGATAAGGCCATCGTGTAAGTTTGATCCTTTGTTTCCATTGTTATGCGGAAGGGCATTTACACTTCAATGGCAAATATTTAATTTTGCAATTCTTAATGTTGTACTACCTTTGAATAGAAAAACGAATGTTTTCACTTATGCCTAAAATTTATCTTTATATTACAAGAGAGTGATTTTTCATTTAATTTGACATATAATTTATTGGATTTTATTACCGCCTTGTATGAAAAATCTGAACTGAAATAAGAGTTTACTTAAAAAGACAGAAAGATAGAAATACATGGGGTGAGTGGGAAATTGATGGCTGTACTTCCTCAGTTGGAATTGATTTAAGGATTGATTCGTTGAGTCTTTTTTTTAAAGTCATATCAACAAGCCGAAAGTTTTCCACTAACCTCTTAACCGAAATGCTGTCATATTGGGCTGATACTTTCCATCGTGATATTAGCTCTTGCTGTGCCGGTGACATAGTAATGACAAACGGACCTCTTGCATTTTAAGTTTAAACGCAACTCAAGAAATTAAAAGCAACTTGACGTTCAACCAATCAGGTATTTTGGGACTTGTGTTTGATTTTCTGAGCTGCGTTTAATTCCAACTTTTTAATACAAGAGGGCCCAGGTAAAGTTTAACTACACCTTCACCGAACAGGAAATTTGTATTTGGTATTCAATCTAACTTACATCAATGTTTAGAGCATGAACCTAATGTTCTAAATGTCACTAGAAGTGGTATCAGTTAAGTGATTTAAGTATTTACATTAGGACATAATTTAGCTTCACACAAGTTGACCATCGGTCCCACGGCCAATCGGTCTTGCGTGTCTTCGGTTAATTTGGATGTAGCCTATTTTTAGTCATTCCTCCTCCCTTTCTGAATAGGACTAATCTTCGCACTGTATGTGATAGAGAGATGTCTTTTCTACGCTCCTGTGACTGAATTAGAAGAAGGGACTATTATCAGAAGCATGGACATGGTTTTTCCTCAGAATTCTTGTTCTGTCTTCACCCACACAGTCAGAAGCTCCTGGTTTGCTTTGTTTGTGGACATTGTAGCAAGGTGGGTCATGTAGATTAGGACAAAGTATTGATAAAGTGATACATTCATGCATCTGAATTTCAAATGCGTTGGGGTTTCACTCGTAATTTAGAGTCTTGTTAAGCACTTCACATTTGTCTTTTAAAACTTTAATTGTCGATTTTACAATTTCCATGTTTTTACTGTCGCACAGCCTAATAATAGTTGCCTCTTCCTAATGACATTTTTGTTTTGGTTTTCGTTAAAAACCATTTTTAAAATGCTCTCTCTTTGGGACACTAATGATATTTTGAGGGGAAGAGAGAAGGAAGGGGAACGGGTTGTCTTTAACAAATTAGTTTTCATGTTTTGTTCTCTGCAGGAAACTTATCACTATTTCAAGAGAATACATTTTGAGTTTACCCTTAGAAGATTCAACCGGTAATAGTTTTACTAAGACAGATGTTTTCAGCAGGGCATGGGGCGTCACACTGGATACGGACGGTAAATGCCGTCATATAAGTGTTTATTTTGTTTTTGGTTTTGTTTTGTTTTGTTTTGGTTGTTTGTTTTTTTTTGTTTTGTATTGTTTTTTGTTTTTGTATCATACGAACACCTTTATTGAATTCAGTTCAAGGCTTATGAAGCTATTTTTGAAAGCTGCAAAATGAAAAATGGAGAATGATACTGTTCAACATTATACTTTTATCGCATGTCATGTGATTAAGAATTGACCAATGGCGTTGCAAGAATCTTAGTAGGTGTTGATAAAAAATATTAATTCACGTCATGAAGTTTTCATGAAATTAGACATTACCATTAAAGTTTTCAGTTTGATTAGAATGAGGGCAACAGAAAAGAATTAATTACAATATCCAACAAGAATCAGAGAAATAGTAAGCATCAAGCGTCAGTAAACAAGTCTATGATCAAAGGTATGATTGATATATCCATACTATCTTATGATGTAGGCTCAAACCAAACGCTTTACGAGTTTCTTTTTGTATGATGCCATCATACACCCAGGTATAAATGGGTACCAGTTATAATAATAATAATAATATTGGGTATTTTTATAGCGCTCCTATCCACCACGTAATAAGGTGCTCAAGGCGCTCCAATATTACCCCGGCTCTAGCTAGGCTACCGATATCGGTGCTCACAGCATTCAAGGAATTCCTTCCTACCCGTACCCATTTAACACCTGTGTTTAGAGTGGCAAATGTAGATTAATGTCTTGGCAAAGAACACTAGTGCCGTGCCGGGGCTCGAACCCACGGCCTTCGCATCTCCAGTCAAGTGTTTAAACCACTCGACTACGACACCTATGCCAGAACGCTGCATATTTCGCCGCTCGGCTATTAATGTTGGAGCGCCATTAGCGTCACGTTGTGGCGGACCTGAGCGTTATACAAGAAACCATTATTATTATTTATTATTATTATTATTATCATTATTATTAGTATTATTATTATTATTATTTTTATTATTATTATTATTATCATTGTCATTATTATTATCATTATCTCGATACAACGCGGCAATTAATATTCAAAGTGCATCCTTTTTACAAAATACAATTACTGCCTCTGAAAGACAGTTATCTTGCAAGTTGTTTCTTTGACTGTTTTCATGTTCTGTATAAATAGATGCTTATACATGATTAACGTCAATAAAGTGCATACATAAAAAGATGGACTACTCTATCCAGAGCTTTGATTATCAAAAGGCCATTCTTTGTAAAGTGAAACAAACGGTCACACACGTGACCATCTAATTTCGCCTCATTGCCGGAAAATCAGATTACATTTTATTGATTTTTTTTTATATCACCAGTTTCTTACATGGCAAGGGTTGCCCTCTCTTTAACAAGAATAAGTCATTTATTTTGACCTCAGAAAGAAAATGATGTTGTCTCATTTAAACTAATTACCCTCCATCTGTTGGGGGTAAGATTGATATTTAAATATCCAAAATGAGAGACTTCTACTACAAGACAAATACTGAAAAAAAACAGGTTTAAATGAACTATTTTTCAGGATTTTGGTCACACACGTGACTGAGAATAGCCCAAAATAACTCTGTTCTTCTTTGTAAGCTACCCCCCTTTTTTTCTTTCTTTTTCTTTGTGTGTGTGTGTGTGTGTGTGTGTGTGTGTGTGTGTGTTATATGTTGATTGCATGTATAGGCTTTAATATAACATACATGTTTTTCTATTCATCTCTTTTTTATTCGTGCAGAACGCAGGGTGTATTACACTGTTGGCCTCAACATATTCTCCGCTTCATATGAAGGTTCAGACATCCGCCACGTGAAGAAATTTAACGGTGCAAAAAGAGTGGACTTCATAAAAACTCAGGATTTCATCTTATATGTTGTAATCAACTTAAATGACGCCGCTGGGAAGCTTTATGCGATCGACATGAAGACACAACGTACTATGTCGATGACATCTTCTTTGCAGGGAAGATATGGACTAATAGAATGGGGATACTACATGAAATTTAAAATTACTCAGATTTAAAGCTCATGTACAGTATTGGTAGCAAAAGGGAAATAGGAAAGAAACGTGTTAAATATAGTCTCATGTTGTTCTCCTTGTATCAAAAGATGTTTGTAAGAGATCATTTGGTATTCCATCTACGATTTCTGGTAAATTTCAGTGTAAATATATCTAAGGAACGCTCGATCACTGCCATATGCTAGAACCTTTCACTCCTACGGCTCGCCGCACTGCAATCTTGGGGCTTCGCATAGAGACAACTAGGCCATGGGCCGAGCCTCAAAATTCTTCAGTTCCGTGGTCCATATCTGGGAAGTACTTAATTTTGTCATAAATGATTAATGGACATATATCTAAGAGCAATGGTGAATGTTCCCATTTGCAGATTTTGGGCATATTTTCACAATTTTGATATAAAGTTGCTACAATTAGCAGACAGCTTTCCTGCAATGATGATGTCATATCTGCTCCTTAAGTGACCAATCACAGCTCGGCTATTAGAGACCTGAGTGCAAATGGCCAATCACAACCCCTGTACTCTGAGTGTTTGTGTGCATGTACCATGTCTGCCACACAGAGCATCGTATACCATGACCATTGAATCAAGCGATTCACCAACAAAACTAAGATTGAGAGGGCCAGGAAGAAGCAAGAAAGAGCAGAACATGAAGGTATTTAATTAGAGTTATATTTTTGTGTATTTGGGGAAAGCATTATTATGAACAGTCTAATTTTCTCCAGGTTTTATTTGCATGAACCGTCGGCCCAACTTTTCAACTACCAGTCCCATGCATTGGTATTTGTGTTATGGATTGACTCCTTTAGTTTAGTTTGAGTTTTGCGTGGGCTTAACTAAAAAATCAGTTGAATTTACCCACAAATAGTTAGTTCCTTTATAGGATATCACAATATTGTAGGAAGGCTATTTTATTATGAAAATATTAATGTCTAAACAACCATTTTTATTATGAATTAAGCAGTTACTTTCTAGCAAAGCTATGCATGATTGATACAAATATCACAATACATACAAGCTTGTACTCCACATTAGATTTCACAGGTGAATAGCCTTCAGTAGCTTTTGTATGTGTAAGCAGGCTATGGTCCATTCTAGATCATTCATACATGAGAGGAAAATACTATTTAAAATTTCAGTTTCAACTCCCACTCATACACATACGAGGTTATCGTAAGATAACTCCGAAACCCCAAATTTGTAGCATAGTAAGAGGTGAACATGTTGAATCAGGTAATCTAGCATTGAAGTACTGCTATGCTGCGTGAATGAATGGCATGTCCTATTTTACAATATTACTAAAATTATTGGATGAAGACAATCTATTAATAGACCCAATCACATTTTAACCAATCAGCGTTATTATTGAAATAGCCCCCTCCCCCATTCACTCCGGGCAGTATGCCATGGGGATTTAATGCCACTTCAAAAGTTCAATATATATTAAAGTAGGAGAAGGTGATTGGATTTAATGTGTTTTTAAATCAAATAGCATGGTATTTCATTTAATGGCATTAAATCTCTTATATTTTTCTGTTTCCTTGTAGTCTTTGAAAACAATGCTCCCAGCTACAAGGACCATCAGTATTCCATGCGAGACAGAAGCAGTAATGGAGCCACATTTGAAGGTCCAACAACAATGACTGAGGCAATGTGAACTTTAGGCAAGGGTTCACCATGTTCTTCCAGTCCAATGCATCAAATGGGGGGAAAAGACAAAACAGAGGATAAACCATTCACAAGAAAAAGAATGAAAGAGAAAAAAATTTATGCAGGTAAGCTGGTACAAGCTGCAGAAATGAGCAAAGATGAGAAGATTCTGCCCAAGACTTGTCTGAAAGACCTTCTTGCTTTGAATGTGAGATATAACTTCAGCCATGCTTCACCTCCTACCAGAACTAAACAAGATTCATCCCAAAGGACAAAGAAGCAGGTTTTGAGAAGAACTTTTATGAACAGTCATATGAACATTTCTGTAAATCAATTGCAGTAGTAGGAGCGGGGAAGGGCCGTGATTCCCGTGAAGTACATGCATTAAAATTACAGAAATTTTTGTATATGCCATCTATTCTGCAGGGGGTTTATTTTCATGAATTTAACATGCTAAAATATTGGCAACATTCATACATACTAGCGCAGCATGGCTGTATGCAATGCAGGCTGTGCTAATTCACCTTCACTTTGCGAATGTATAATTATCATCGCTGCTTGTCGATTCCCCAATCTAAAATTTAACCTCTCTCAAAATAGTCTGGTTGATCCTATTTGCAAGAACAAAGTTTTTAAAAAGAGTAAAGTCGTATGTTTTTCAGTTAATATGCAGATGAGCTTCACTCATAACACATAACATCTTCAAAAAGAAATTTTCCAAAACATGTGTTACATGTTTTATCACAATTTTGAAAGTTGAAATTTTTTCAGCCAGTTATTCTCACAAGCAGAGTCATATTGTGTGGAATACTGTGATTCTGCATATTAGCTTTCATGATTCATATGCCCTCTCATAGTCATTGCTCCATCTATCTTATAATTTTGTAATTTTGTGTGGAATCATGGGTTACTGCATGTATTTGATTTGTAGTGGGAGCAGTAAAATATCCTAAAATGATAAATAATTCAATGTTCTGTATTTTTCTGTGAGTACAAATTAAATAACATGTTAAAGCCTTTCTCAAGTACAGTGAAATGGATTGAATATTCTGACAATAATAATGTACTAAGAATATTTTTTTTGGTATGATTTTGAATACATTTCTTTTTTAAAGTTAATCTACATGTAATAGGGATAATCCTTGTCCCATTTTTAAAATTTGAATGAATGAGATGGAAGTGAATTTCGAGACTTGACAGCTTTCTAATCAGGACCATGAAGTTGCCATACTTCAGGTGCCAGGTGTGAAATCTCTGATGTACATAGTTATTGACTGTTGCTGAGATGTACTTTTTACTGATGTGCTCCAAAAGCTACCACTTAGGGGTATGAGATGTAGTAATCATTCACTTTGGAAGTGGTTTTCAATGCACCTGTGAGTAGGACTTTTACACTTCAAAAATACTAGTAAAGTACAATTCATGGGCTTATAACTTACAATATTTGGTTACCTGCTTAATTTGGCAGACATGATCACATTTAATCATGAATAAATAAAATACATCACTGCTTACTGAGAAAAGTAAAATGTTCAAGCTTTGTTGAACACTTTGTGCAAAATGTGATTTTACATATCAGGCCTACGCACATGTACTTGTTTGATGCTAATACAAACTGCACGTGCATGTATGTAAAGACTGGTTTGAATTATATCAAGAGTGTTTGTAAATTGAAGTATCCAACAGTGAATTTTATTTAAAAAATAAAAATAGGCAACATGAATATACAGTTATGTGTCATGCTTATATTCCTGCATTGTTTTTCATGTAAGGTCACAGAGAGAGAGAGAGAGAGAGAGAAAGAAGGTGATACATATTAAGAGAAACAGGACAACAAATGATTAAAAGGAATACATGATAATTGCTGGGGGTGGGGTTGGAGGGGCATGTGCTTGTATCCAGGATAAAGAGGAGATTTACCTTCAGAGGCCTTTTAAGTATGAATTTGGATTGAAACATCTTGCTGATTGTGGGATTCATTATAGGCCAATTGTTTAGTATAAATTGGGGGGGGGGGTTGCCTGCATATTTGTAAGTATACAGTGTAGATCATTTATGTGAAAAGGATGGCTGTGTGTAAATAAAGAGAGAATGGGCACATGAAAATTTTGATAGAAAGCATCTTGCATATTTAGTGCGATACATATTAACTACACAGTATTCTTTTATGTTGTTTCACTTCATGGATGTACATGCGTGTGTGTGTGTTTTTTTTTTGGTTTTTTTTTGGGGGGGGGCTGATGGGTGAACTGATTAGAATGGGGAGGGGTATACATGGGGTATAGGGCAACAGACAGACACTGTCCTCCCTTTAGACAAAGCAAACACATGTATAATTACGCTGATCATTTCATGAGACATCGATCACATACATGTATACTTGGTTTCTGTATGGATTACTATATAAGGTATTAACTAATATGCAAATTGAATTTTATATGATTGACCATCATTACATGACATCACATTGCTCAAAATACCATCTCTGTGCCTAAAGGCTATATCTGCTCCAAATTATTCGAAGAAATATCTCTATATTTCATGGTTGCTAAGGTAAAAATGTCCCTAGCAACCAATTCTTTACTTTTTCTTTGTTTTCTACTTAATGCCCAAGTTTCAAACGTGGGAACATGTCATTCCTGTTTTGGATACATGTTTTGAACATATCTAGCACATTTTTAGGTACTTCCCAGAGATGGACCACGGAACTCAAAAACTAAGCAAGAAAACAGGCCTCGGCCCACGGTCTAAACATGTGTGTCACTGTGTGTAGCTACTCATTGGTTTTACACGAGTGTATATAGTGTATAGCACATGCTACCTTTGTTTGGAGTTAACGTGCCTGTCCCGGCATATAAATTAGTTTTTGCTTCTTATTTCTTTAATATTAAACCTTTAGGAGGCGAAATCTTCACAGTCCCTTAGTATTGCTGGTATCTGGCTATTTATCAACAAAAATCGAAGAAACCTGACGAAAAGTGTTTGAGGGTTTACCAAAACTCTACATAACCTTTAACTGAAAATGTTTTCCAGTTTCTGTCATTTTCATCCGGCATTTTACCTAGGACATTTTAATCTGTGATATTTTTACACCTCTGACATTTTTTCCTCAGATATTTCTATCTCTGACATTTTTAGCACTTGTCTTTCACCTTTTAATTTTGTTTAACCCCTGGGTCCCGTGTCATGAAACTTTTTATCAATAACAAGTTACAATAATTGTTATAAGCTACCGAAAATCTTGAATCTGATTGGCTGAGAGCAAATTTGTCATAGGAATGGGACAGTTGTTATTGATGGCGCTCTAATATTGACAACGCATACCGTCTGTCTCTCCTAAATTTTACTGTTTTACTACGAAAAACGGGACTTAAACTACCAGTATACTTTATATAACTACACATAAGGATTACTAATCACATACGGATCAAGATTACGGGAAAAAAATGGCCTACGAACTACGGAAACAACAGAAAGGAAAAGGTTCAGAACCTGTCCCCGGACTGCCAACAAAAACTGTCTACAGAAACGGTAAGCGGCCAAACCCATTTTCACCCAAAACCCATGACCAAAAGGAAATGCATGGAGCTTCGAGTCCCATGCCCAGGAATTCGAAGAACGCGAATGATGACAAAGGCGCCGCAGCTCCCGATACTGCTACTAAGTCTTCGCCTCAGTGCACCGCACCTGAGACTGAACCCCACGATCAGCTACAAGTTTCAAAACTTGAGGCATTGTTTGAGTCATCAATGAAGAAATTCGAGGTCAGGATCGAGCAGGCTGTGGAAAGTTTCGTTAAGAAGCTTGAGTCAGTCGAAGAGATTCTGGGGGCTTCTCTTGAATTCGAACGGCAACGGGTAAATGATCTTCAAGAAAAGCAGCAACGTCTGGAAATGAAAGTAAGAGAGCTAGAAGGAGAAGTGACAAAACTTCGCGCCGATGCGGATAAGAACGAGATAGCTGCAAACAAGAGCGAACGCTTCTCCAGGAGGAACAATATTCGTCTTGTCGGCATCGATGAACCTCGACTGCAACCTCAGGCCCAACCTGACACTGGATCCGGACCAGCACCACCGTTGAAACCAGAGCAAAGAGAGGATTGCATCACAATAGCGGAAGATAAGCTTCGACGTCATTTTGGCATAGAACTAAAAGTAGAGCGTGCCCATCGCGATGGAAGAAAAGTGCAAGGGAAATCGCGCCACATTCTTGTTAAAATTCTCTCTTACAGAGATAAGGTTGAAGTGATGAAGAAAGCTCGGGAAGTTTTGAAGAAAGAAAAGTTCTTCATCATCGACGACCTTACCTCTGCTGATCTCCAAGAGAAAAAAAGGTGGTCAAAGCAAGTTCAGGCACTCTACGCAACAGGCACCAGAATGAGATTCTATGCAGGCAAGTGGCGCCTCCGCGGAGGCGAAGCGTATAATTTTGAGTCATCTGCTCGTGATGACAGTTTTCAGCTGTAATTCCAGAGATGCAAACAGTGGTGAAAAGATGTCACACTGTCTATTTGATCTATATCGATATGGCCAATTATATACTTTTTGATAATGTTTCTTTATACAATTACTAAATTGTCCTGCAAAGATAGCAGGAATGTCACTAAATTCTGTTTATGATGTATACACTGCCTGTACTAATCAGGCATTTTGAGATGATTATATATACTGCATGTTTAATACAGCTGATTTTGCTATATTGTGTCACATCATTCACTTGTTCATGGTGTTGTTTTGCTAGTAGAGCGAACTACTGAAATATGTCTTTGGATTGTTTGACATATTTACATAATGTTTACATATTTACATGGTGTTGTTTTGCTAGTAGAGCGAACTACTAAAATATGTCTTTGGATTGTTTGACATATTTACATAATCCTGCATACCCTGATATACATATTTACACTTTGTTTAATTTCCAGTAATTCGAGTTATATTCTACAATCAATACAATATCTTTAAAGGCGAAATGACTTGTTAACTATAGTTACATGCAGATTAGTAAAGCCATGTTACACTTATTCATAGTGTTGTTTTACTGGTAGAGCGAACTACATGGATTGTCTTTATATTGGTTAATCTGTTCAGGTATCTGATACATGCCCTGAAATATATTATATCCGCATTTTGTTTCCTTTCCATTAGTTTGAATTATATTCTTCTATCACAACAACATTTTCTTTAAGAGTAAATGGCCTGTCAATTATAACATTGTCGAACAATATGTCACGTTATATTGTTTTGTTGTCTTGCTGCCTCTATATAATAATTCTTGGCGATGTTCTGTTAGTATACAACAAACAACTTGGGTAATATTTAGCTTATACAACCAAAACTCGAGTTTGGTTGTTCTTGCTATGATTTAATCTGTTTAGATAATTCTTGATACAATTTGTATCCATACTTTATTTGATTTCTAGTAATTTACAATTTTCTATTCACTCGTAAAGTGAACTACATGAATATACACTACACCAATTTTGGTCGTGTTATTTTGTTCTGAGATGTTTATTTCCTGAGAAATACGTCCACAATTTTGATTTTTTTTCTTTTTTCTTCCACCTCCAACTGGATAGGCTACTGGTCATGCGATTCTGTGATTGTGCGATTCTACGATTCTTTCGTGTTTATTTAGTTTTGGAAGTTTTGGAGTGACATGCCAAGATATAAACTATAGTCTTCGTGCTAGCAGAACAAACAACTTAATTGGGTAGTAGCTTATACAACAACAACAACAACGACAAATCGAGTTTGTCGTTCTTGCTATGATTTAATCTGTTTAGATATTTCTTGATTCATATAATGTCCACACTTCATTTGATTTCTAGTCATTTTCAATGTTCTATTCACTCGTAAAGTGAACTACATGTATATACAATACACCAAACCTCGACTTTAGTGGTCTAATTTTGTTCTGAGTTGTTTATCTCCTGAGATATATGTCCACAATTTAGATTTTTTTTTCTTACTTTCTACCTTGAACTGGACAGACAACTAGTTATGCGATTCTGCGATCTTGTGATTCTTTAGTGTTTCTTTTGTTTAGGAATTTTTGTAATTACATACCAAGATATCATAGACTAGTCTTGCAGCCTCTATATTCGTGCTAGCAGAACGAACAACTTGGGTAGTAGCAGTTATATCAAAATTCAAATTTGATTTTTCTTGCTATTATTTAATTTGTTTAGAAATTTCTTGATATATTATATCCACACTTTACTCAATATATAGCAATTTACAACGTTCTATTCACTCGTGAAGTGAACTACATGAATGTATAACACACAAAACCTCTACTTTGGTTGTGTCTTTTTGCTGATTTGTTTGTTGTTGTTTCTGGTTTTTAGTTCTGAGTTGTTTATCTCCTGAGATATTATGTCCACAATTCTGAACTTTTTTTCCCCTACTAGAACTGCATAGGCTATTGATTATGCGGTTTTACGATTTTATGACTCCTTAGTACTAATGAAGTTTTGGAATGACATGCCGAAATACTTTTATAAATATCTTCAACAAACTTACGTCTAGACTCTCCGAGTTTGGACTTTTAGCTGTTATTATCTTGTGTAAATTCTACAAATGGAAAGTTTCCATGATATAGGACATCAAATCTTTGTACTTTGTGCAAGCATTTATTTGTATCTTTATGTAACTATCATATTAATTGTGCAAAATGTGGACTGAATTTAACATTTATTGGAAAGCATACAAAGAACAAAAAAAAAACAACCAAAAAAAAAAAAAAACCCAAAGTCCATTAGTCACAGGACTGGTGCTTGTTTATTGTTTATTAATCTGTTATATTTGTAGTAAGATTATAGCTAAAAGTCCTATATTCCTATTTTCAGGAGGGACAGACGGAAGTTGTATCTTATTTTTGCGATAATCAAATTGCATTTATTGGAAAAAGCGCCAATTGAATTGAATATCTCTATATCTGCAAAGAATTATTTGGGGGGGTTTCTCCCAATCTTTAATTTAATTTATAACTTATCTGTTGATGTATTATGTCAGGTCGACATAAATATGTTGCTACTTCTACTATATCTGCAACCTTCTACTTGAATAATAATCTGCAATCAAAGAAATCATACAAATGTAGGAATTGTAACAGAGTTTGGACCAGTGCAGCCCAATATCAGTCTGTTTTTTATTATCTTGGTAATGACTCATGCACTTCTAAATTATCCATGAATAACAATGGCTACTGAAATACAAAACCTCGGGGCAAGGAGCCCACAGTCATTACGTAATCAGACGATCTTTTGCCATTCATGTAAGAAGCTTATTTCCACTCATGAATGGAATGAATTTTTCTCATTGTGCCACACATGTTTTGGGCAAGTTTTACCATTCAATCAAATTGATACGGAAGAGTTCAATGAAATTGTACCTAGTGCACACATTTACCAAACCCTTGCCGATCAAATGGCTGAATTACAGATTGATCAAATGAATAGGAATGAGGATGTCTTAGTAAATGATGATGTGGATCCAGATAGGAATTTTTTTGCTGACAGTGAAAACGTAAAAGAATCCCATTATTTTGATACGAATCGTTTTAATAACCGCTTTAATAATGAAGATGTATCAAATGCTTCCAATTTCTCTATTATTCACTTTAATTCAAGAAGCCTATTAAGAAATGCTGATAATATTTTTGACTTCATAAATATCTTGAATTTTCCCTTCGATGTCTTAGGTTTCTCAGAAACATGGTTAACTGAACACAGCACGTTGCCACATTTATCTGGTTATTCATCACTGTGTAAGAACAGATTACACAAACGTGGAGGTGGTGTTTCATTGTATATTAGAGATGTATTATCATTCACCCAGCGAAAAGATGTAATCTTAAACAATGATGTATGTGACTCTCTCTCTTTGTCGAAATTGACAATGACGCGGGCAAGAATGTTATTGTGGGTATAATTTATAAACCTCCTAATATAAACTCCGATGCTTTTACAGAAGCTCTTGAAAACATCTTGGGCTCTTTGAATAGAGAAAATAAACCCGTCTTTATAATGGGAGATTTTAACGTTGATATTCTTCAGTCTGACAGAAACAGCTCGTCACAGCATTTTGTCAATACATTATTTAGCAATACCTTCTTTCCTTTAATTACTAGGCCCACTCGTATAACGGGAACTAGTGCCACACTTATAGATAATATTTTAACTAACCGCCATGATGTTGAGTCAACAAGTGGTATACTGTATTGCGACATAACAGATCACCTACCTGTGTTCCATATTACGACAATGACCTCATCTTTCAATAAGCAATCTAAATCCCTACCAAAGTCAGTTAACAGAATAATCAACTCTGAACGAATCTTACATTTTAAGAACGTACTGCAAGGTACGGATTGGAATGACATTTTAGATTGTGATGACCCGAACGAAGCCTATAACCTATTTGAATCAAAACTGCATGTCTTATATGATGTCAATTTCCCTTTTTATAGTGCGAAAAGACGGGAAAACAAATTAAAACAATGGATGACTGATGGGTTGCTTAAATCAATAAAATATAAAAACAAGTTATACAAACAGTTTTTACATAAACCCTCTAGCTCAAATGAATCAAAATATAAGCATTTTAGAAACCATTTGAATTCTTTGGTCAGACGTGTCAAAGTGAATTATTACAAAAGAAAATTCCAACAATATAAAACTAACCTCAAGGCCACATGGTCTATTATCAATACATTGTTGAATAGAAAAGTTAAGAAGAAGTTAAGTGCTAATATGAAATGCAATGGCAGTACCACAAACGATGCAAAAGAAATAGCAAATTCTTTTAATACCTTCTTTACTGAAATTGGACCATCTTTGGACAGATTAATACCCAATAGTCAAACGGATTTCCACAAATACCTCGATGATCATTATCCTCAAACCTTGTATTTTTATCCTACAAGAACTAAAGAAATATGTGATATAGTAAGTACTTTTCAAAATAGTAAAGCGTCAGGAATTGATGGGTTTAAACCTTGTGTAATTAAATCTGTCATCTCGGAACTTAGTGAACCTTTATGCCACATATTTAACTTGTCTCTAAGCAAAGGGATATTTCCACAGAAACTAAAGTTAGCTAAAGTTTCCCCAGTTTTTAAAAGTGGAAACAAGGAAGAATTAACTAATTACAGACCAATTTCTGTTCTTTCCGTTTTCTCAAAGATACTAGAACGAATTGTTTATAAACGCACCGTGGATTTCTTAGATAAACATAACATTCCCTGTAAAAAACAATATGGGTTCCGTAAAGGGTATTCTACGTCCATGGCTTTAATTGACCTTACTAACAAAATAATAGATGCTTTTGAGAGAAATGAGTATACAGTAGGTATTTTTATTGATTTATCGAAGGCATTCGATACTATAAATCACAAAATTCTACTATCTAAACTCAATCACTATGGTATTCGTGGTGTGTCACATGACTGGTTTACTAATTATCTGAATAATCGTCAACAATGTACAAAATATGAATCTTCAATCTCGGAATTTAATAATATCTTATGTGGAGTTCCTCAGGGATCACTCTTAGGCCCTCTATTGTTCTTAATATACATAAACGATATTCACAAATCTGCTCCAGAACTCTCTTTTGTTTTATATGCAGATGACACAAATATACTGTACTCTGACACAAATATTAACTCTCTATGCAATATAGCCAATACAGAGTTAAGTAAAGTATGCGAATGGCTACAAGCCAATCGGCTATCTGTCAACTCCAAGAAATGCAATTTTATTATATTCAGCAAAAAAGATAATATTCCTGGTTTAGATGAAGTAAATATAAAAGTGAACAATACGGAAATTGCAAGAGTTGAAAAAAACAAATTTCTAGGCGTTTGTATTGATAGTCGGTTGTCTTGGAAACCGCATATCCATGAAGTAGAAAATAAAATTGCCAAAAATATAGGCATTATACATAGACTTAATTTTCTGTTTCCTCAGAATGTTCTTCGAAGCTTGTATTGCTCTTTAGTCCTCCCATATTTATCATATTGCACTCTTGTGTGGGGCAATACCTATGCGTCTAATATAAGTAAGCTAACTACATTACAAAAGAAGATAATAAGAACTGTTTGCGGTGTACCATCTGGAACCCACACCAACCCCTTATTTCATGACTTGAAACTTTTACAATTTGAAGATATTGTCAGTTACCAACAGTACGTTTTTATGTATAAGTGCATTTACAAATATCTCCCCGATCAGTTTTGTAATCTGTTTGACTTTAATTGTAATCTTCATAATTATCCAACAAGATCTGTGAGAGACATTCATATTCCTAGACATAGAACAATTGCGTTTCAACAAAATATTCGTTTTTCTGGTCCCAAACTCTGGAACAACTTAAATGATTCTACTAAAACGTGCTCTTCACTCCATACATTTACTCGTACTTTAAAGAATATATACTTTGTACAATATAGTCAGTAGCACATATTGCAGATTTTTCTTGATTTTTTTTTTTTTCCTTTTTTATCTTTTAGATTTGATTTTTTTTTTGGTTTTTTTTTTGTATGTTATGATTGTTGTTTAATATTGTATATGTAAATAGGTACTGTAAAGGCGACCCCACCACAAGCCAAGTGCTTCTTGGGACCCTCGCCTCCTTCCACCACGTTCTTTTTGTGAATGTATTTGTATTTGATTATGATTATGAGAAGGAAATAAATGTATTTTGAATCTGAATCTGAATCTAATCTGAATAAAAAGTTTTTATGAAACAGGGCCCAGGTATCTTTACATCTGACAACCTCTTACGTTTTGTGTTTTTTCTTTTTGTTTGTTTTTTCTTAAAATGGTGCCTTGCCTTCAATAAATTATGGACAATTTTCATTGTCCACTTTCCACTCTATTTTCTCCACTTAATATTAATTCAAATAACGTTCAGTTGTTGGATTCTAATTGATTTAACTAATACGCAAAGCGAATAACAGAATTAAATTTATCTCGTCATCCTGGCAACGAAACAGAATTAGTTTTTACATGCTTGAAATTTGTTCAGTTGTCTGACATTTGTTTTGTCTGAATATGGGTTTATTACTCATTTGGACTCTCCCCTTTTGCGTTATTTTTTTTTTAATTGACAAGGACTGGACAACAATCCTGTTATATCCTTTAAGCAATAAAAAGCGTATGGCTTGCTCTGTGAACCAATTAGTACTTTAACGATTATTTTTCAAAACGTGTTTCATTGTGTACTCATATTTCAACTGTGAAAGAAATGGCCGTTTATTATCAATATTTTCCCCTTGCAGCTATTTTTTTCCCCGAAAATTTTACTTACCTGCGGCATTAACAGGCTTCTTTTAAAGAGTATCTTGCGAGATATCTCTTAACACGTTTGGAAGTAAATGTATTCTAGGTGTGGCACCAGTAATCGTATCTTCATGTTTGGCGCTACAGGCACAACAACAGAGAATAAAAATTCGCTCGTCCACAATATAACGAGACATCCAGCTGGTCATAGCCATTTCCTTGGTTTTACATCGTGTCCTTTGAAAAGGAGATTAAGTGATTATGGAACGAACCAGCAGTGAAAGGACGACCTTGCAGAATGGTTTGATTTTGTTGATGTCTCTCATCCTTTCGGTGCCCTCATCATCAGCATCACCGTTCTGTCTCAAACCATCCTGTAGAAGGAAGATGATGCGGGGTGGGATGATGGTAGGGTTGGCTCAACTAAGCTGGCAGGACCACACCCTAGGAAACTGTGTAACTGGTAGCTCATCAATATGCTACATTCAATGTGCTGTCACTGGTAGGTTCATTTGGTTAGATTGTCTTTGGTGTCTTACGTTCCCCTGATAGGGTTTCATTAAACTAGTAGAAAATTCAGGCCTTTTAATCATATCTGTAAAAGATGATATATCTCGAGGTAGTGTTACTGCTAGGTCAGTGTTTATGACAAAAAAATAGGACCTATGATCATAGATCCCTTTATCTGATTAAAATTCGAATTATAGTCTGGGGCTCTGTCCCGAATAGTCATCCCATTTCATGCATGTGATTTGACCCTTTACGATTTACTTAGATCATCTAAGTCTTTCCCAAAGAGATTGTCAAAGAGGTTGAGCTCCCAGAGCCCCCGAAACAGACCCCTAATTCGGGTCGATTTCTTAGATTTTTTAAAAATGATTTCATTGATTTTTATTTCATTTCATTTTCATCTTTCAAAATCATTAACGACTGAAAATTAACAATCCAAAAATAATTTCACACAGAAACCAAAGTGCAAAAACATGTTCCCATCATTAAAAGCAATCTGAAGAGCACTAATGTTTATAAGAAAAACAAAATAACAACAGTAAATACTTCATTAAAGTAATGAAATGAAAATGAGAATGAAAACCAGAGACCAGCAATGAAGCAGAGCTTGTGGAAACGCTAGTCACTGACAAAAGGTACATAATAATTCATGCAATACATTTAAAAAAAAAAAAAATAAACCATCATGCATGTACGAAAAAAGGGAAGAAGAAGAAAAAAAGTGGGGGTGGGGGAAGGGGGCGAAAAGAAAGAAAAAAAGAATAAAGATACATGGCCATGTAAAACAAACAATCATAAACAAACAAATCTACCCCATGCACCAACGAAAAAAAAAAAGACTGACACAAAATCAGCGGGAAAATAAATCAGTGTAAGTAACTTTATTAGGTCAAATCTAAAGGGTGAAATTAGATGATTATTTCGGGGAAAGCGTCTAGCCTATTTCAGAAAAAAAAAGTATTCAGATCGAAATGAATAACATCCAAAGTACAGGAAAATTTTTCATTCTTTTTATTGCCCATGTTGTGTTCGTTCTCACATAATTATTACACCAAAACAAGGGAGATTCATACGTCACTCTCTAATTAGTAGGGGGTCATAATCGAACAATATAGATTATACCCGATTCATGTTAAATTGTATTCATGCTCTCAGAGGAAAATATTTAATGAGCAAAGAAATTTTTTTGTTATTTAATTGAAATATGCAATCTGTTAATTTATCCAAATTTTATTTTTCTAAAGAAAATGGTAGAAGTGGGAGAGTGGTGTTTCATTTTAGTAAACCATTGCATTATATGCCAAGCAGTTTTCGGAAATAACCATGAAATCTTTTAACCCTTTTCCTTGAAGTATAATAACGGGAATAATATTGCATATGAGAAAACGAATTAAATTGATGATTGTAGTTAAGGAAAAAATACTAGAAATATCCTCTTACTATCCAACTGCCATTTAAATATTAGTTCCAGCTTCGGATATAGTGATAGCTTCTATCACTAAAACATCAGGAGAGAGATCACTTTACTACGCCTACCTGTCGTCTGATGGTACTCCTCTAAACACCACCTATTTTGAGATCCAAAATACACTTGATGCAGATGAGGTAGCGTTTGACCGTACGGACTGGGTGGTCTATTGGTCAAAGTCATCAACCCACTCGAATCACAGCTCCCTCAGAAGATCTGATCTCTTTGGAAACACAGAAGACTTATTGGATTCCCCTGCGAGTAAGTGGTAGGCCTAATGGTAACTTTCACAAAAACAATCCGGCGTCATGATATCAAGGAAAAACATGCAGCTTGTGATCAAGGGTGTTTCATAAAGCTGTTTGTAAAGTTACTCATGACTTTACGAATGACTTAGATATGGCAAGCCAAATCGAATGCTCAATCATTTTTAATTGCATCAACTAAAGTTGAACTATGCAGATGTAGATTAATATTCTTATTATCAGTGCTGTAGTCGAGTCCATCCCATTCGAGTCAGAGTCAGAGTCCGAGTCCGAGTCCCTGGAGTCCGAGTCCGAGTCCGAGTCCGAGTCCAAGTCCGAGTCCTGGCATCCGAGTCCCGAGTCCTGGACATCCGAGTCAAAGTCCGAGTCCGAGTCCGAGTCCGAGTCCCGATGGGAACATTTTAAATTGCAACTTTGTTTTATTTCACATTATTTATATTATGATAAATGCCCTACTGTGAACTCTCTATAACATAAATAGTTTCTGGTTCATTGAAAACTTCCATTTGTCAGAGAATTTGATTTATTGTGACTTTTCTTAGTAGGCCTACACTTGGTGCATAAGAAGATAGTACAGAACATTTCTAGCTATTAACACTAAAAATTCTGACAGAAGGTAAGAAAATTGAATTGGAAATGTTGAGATAAATGTCTATGGTTAGATTTTCGGTGATGGTTTGGAGTATTGGTGGAATTTCAGAAGTTTTATTGACCAAAATACTAAACAAGTGAACATGCACTCCTTTTGTGCCAAGGTACCTGTATCATTGACAAATGGCTCATATGTGAACAAGCCTTATCCGGCCAAATATTTTGCTTGTATCCACAGTTATTATAGAGAGTTGACTGTATTGTTTCTGTGATACCTCAATGAAGAAAAGATACACAAATTAATATTTGTTCATTTCAAAGGCCTGTAATTTCATTTTTTTTTAAACAAAATTCTATCAACATATCAATATCATAAGTAAACAGAACACGAAAATAATAGGTTGAATGCCATTAAAGCCCGATTATAAAAATAAAGTTTCCAAGTGAAATGAAAAAGGGAAAAACAATATTTCACCAAGAACATCAATCATGCCAATAGTTCAATCTTATCAAATATCTGATTAAATCTGATTTGTAATACAAGCCATTACATGACTAAGTGACTCAACGAAAGTAATTGTTAAACCGTAATAAAACCGTTTGACACTGCCAAAAGTGATAAATTGCTGACTTTGACTTTTGCCACATTTAACTTTTTGCCACAGGAACATAGGTTGCAAGTAAAAAAGATAGAAGATCAAAACTGTAGGTCATAATACTGGCTTGATATACAAGTGGAATAAATCTGTTTGAGACTGCCCATATTGCAAGATATCCCAGGCTGGGGTCTATGGGGAAATGTGTTGTAGATTAATCCATCTCCAAATGGTCAATATCAATTTCAATACTTGTCTGTGTCAGACAAGTATACGAGCATAAAACAACAAATCTTAACGTCTATTTGGGCACATTCTTGACGGTTACGGCGATCGATGTTAGTTCAAGTTCAAAATATCGCTCAATCGAGCAAGGTGCGCGAAAATAGCGGGGTTTTTTGCGTGCCCTGGGGTTATCTTTGAGCTAAAATTAAAAGTGGAAAACAAAAAAAATTAACTGTCTCGTTGCCGGTCTCGGCCAGATTTTCTCCCCAGTCACGAGTCACCGTTGGTCGAGTCCGAGTCCGAGTCCGAGGCCGAGTCCTTGTGGCTCGAGACCGAGTCCTTGTGGCTCGAGTCCGAGTCCGAGTCCGAGTCCGAGTACCGAGAAATAGGGACTCGAGACCGGTCTCGAGTCCGAGTCCGGACTCGAGTCCTACAGCACTGCTTATTATAACAAACACTTTTAATGCAAAGTATATTTTTTGCCATAATTTAATTGAGGTTATTGGAAATGCAGTCACACTTTGTTAAAACATCAGGAAAAACTTTGGGCATCCTATCTCGCACTTCATATTCAAGTCGTTAGTAAAGTCATGCGTAACTTTACGAACAGCTTTATGAACCCCCCCCCCCCCCCCCCAGGTTCATCTTTGGTTGTTGATATATTCCAAAACGCCAATTCTTTTCTTTTTTAAGGTTTGCCTTAAACTTCTCAAAATTAATTTGTTCCAAATTTTATTTTGATAACCGCACAGCTGTGTTAGAAAATCTTGAAAATGAGATGGAAGAATTGTTTTAAGAATTCCTCGAAACAAAAATTACTGATTTAGTATACATTCGGTTTCGTTGGCCGTCGGTCTCATATAAGTGTTAGGTCATCTTGGCTGTAACCTTATTTCACTCATTCATTTTATGTGTTTCTTCTTCTTTTCTTTTCTTTTTTTTTTTCTTTTTTTGTCCTTTCTGAATAGGACTGATATTCGCACTGGATGTGAGAGACCGATGTCTTTTTTACACTCCAGTGTACGACTCCGAAGAAGAAACTATCATCAGAAGCATGAACATGAGTGTGCCTAATGATCACTGCTCGGTGTCTCCCAACCAAAAGAGAAGCTCCTGGTTTGCATTGTTTGTCAACATGGAGACAAGGTCCGTAGGATCAGTAACAGATTTAGGGGGTAATTCGGGCCAGTGTCCCCCCCCCCCCCCCTTTGAAAGGAAAGTATAACTTGTGCCCCCCCCCCCCCTTTAGAACTGATAACCTTTTTTTTTCTTTTTCTTTTCTTTTCTCTTCTTTTTTCTTCTTTTTTTTTTTTTTTTGCTTGCAGAAGATTTTCGGACATTTGTGAACACCCCCCTTTTTTTTTTTTTTTTTTTTTTTAACAAAATCCTGGATCCGCCCCTGCGTAGTACAGTGACACTTTCATGCACAATCAGACCTTCATTAGCGACCAAATGCATTGTAAGAGCACCTCTCTATAAAGACCAAATTGTTTCGTTTCCCTTGAACCGTGTCATGTTTCTCATTGAGTCATACTATCAAAGGAAGCTGTAAAGCACCTGACCTTAAAGGGCTGGTCGCATTTATGCGATAACAATATCGATAACGAGATTTTTCTTCAAAGGTCCACCCTACACCTGTCCTAATATTAAAGTGACAGTAAACTGGAACCCTAAATAGCGCCACCTTTCAAGAGGATTTGATAAGTGTCTGTGCCTCTCACTTTCCAATCAGGCCCAATTCTAGTTTAAGCTTAGAATGTACCTGCACACAATTTTCCACAATGCCGAGTCAAAAATAATAGTTTGAAAGATAAAATTTGCCTTTTATCCAAACAAGCTGTTCATCAAAATTCAAAATAAAATGCAATTGATTTTCAAATTATAATCTTGATTTGCAATCACTGTAAGATGGTGCTGTTAAAATTTTACCAGTTTAATGCCACTTTAATATACACGAGCATACTCACAAGCACGCACAGCATTGTAGGGCGTACCTTTAATTGAAAATCTCGTTATCGTTATCGGACAAATGTGACCAGCCATTAAAGACCGTTTTTGTTGTCTCCATTGAGCTGTCTTCATATACAGGTTTCACTGCACTTGACTTTCAATGGAAAAAGAGTGTTTGACAAACATCTTCTGTATAGTTGTCTTTCTATACCCAGGTGCATGAAGTAGATACGTCGCGACGCGACGCAGCGCGTCCTACCAAAACGGCGCGTCGTTCTGGTAGGATTTGGAATCCACTTGGGGACTGCCAGAAACCATCATTTCTATAAATGGGAGCTTATATTGCATAACAATGTTATACTCTAAAGAACAGTGGTCTTATATCATTCTTTCGTTAATTTTTTTTTTCTCTCTCTCTTTCCTTCTTGTTTTCTTCCGTTAAATAGCATTCATTAAACTTAGCTTTGATGCTAAAAGCTAAAAATCCGATAAAATAAAAAAAAATGAATTTTGGAAATTCGATGTAAATTAAATTTTGATTTCACTTCAATCTCCATCTCTATATGAATTAAAGTCACATAATCTTGAGTTCTCATGGAGAATTTTACACCATTCGGGTGTTTACCCAATAACAGGTGTTGTCAGTCACCCAGAGCGGACTACAGTTTTATGACCAACAAGCCTTAAAGGGGAAGTTCACCCTGAAGGTTACTTGAGTTTAAAAAATGCAGAAAAAATAAAGAAAAATATTGGCGAAGGTTTGATGAAAATCGGTCAAATAATAAAAGAGTTATGAGTATTTAAAGTTTTGGATTCGTGACGTCACATGCGAGCAGCTGCCCATTGGTCATGTAATAAATATTCCATATATTCGCATTTTTTTTACGTTCCACGATAAATTAATATTGTTTCTTTTCAGAATCTAGTATTGAATAACATTTCTGACAATTTATCAAATGCACAGACGAAAATATTCTAAATTTTCTGAGAAAACTGTATTTTATGGAATATTTATCACATTACATAATGGAGGAGCTGCTCGCATGTGACGTCACAAAATCAAAACTTCAAAAGTCCATAACTCCGTTATTCTTTAACGGATTTTGTCCAAACTTTCGCCAATATTTTTCTTTATTTTTTCAGCATTTTTTAAACTCAAGTAATCTTCGGGCTGAACTTCCCCTTTAAGTGATGTTTTGCATTTTCCAACCATCGCCGCGTATGGTAAAGTCATTATTTCACCCGAAGACTCATTTCTTGGCTGGACAGCAGGGTTTGCTGTGTCCCAGACTTGTACAACCATTAATATTTCCAGGGCTTTTCACCAAGTCTGGTGTCAGCGAATTATGACCTTCTGCACAAACTGCCTACCATACGCCTTCATATGTTCATTGTTTTCAACAAGGCAAAGCCAACAAAATTTCATCTTAGTCCGTGTTACTTTCTCTTTCATTGCTATCCCTTTTGCAATTTTTTTAAAGAAATAAATTTACTTTGATGGGGAAAGAGAAATTTAAAAGCTTTGACAGGAGCCTAGGAACGATTTTGTTACTGGGGGTGCTGCAGCATCCCCAGCACCCCCAGCCCCGGCTCCCAGGGGCCTGCAGGGGCATGTATTAAAATGTCGATAAAGTGAGCTATCCTACATTTTTTCAAGTGTTTATGATTCACAGTGTATTTTTTTTAAATACTTTTTTATATTGTTATAGAATAGAAACAACGGATGTAATCAACTCCTTATTCCTTTTCTACAGGTTACATTTACATTTACAGCTTTAGACGATCCTAGCGACCATGCTGTTACTTCGACAATCATTTTCAACAAAGCAAAGACAATAAAAGTAATCTAGTTCTTATTCCTTTTCTACAGGCATCTCATCGGAGTTTCAAGAGAATGCATTACATTTACAGCTTTAGACGATCCTAGCGACCATGTTGTTACTTGGACAATCGTTTTCAACAAGGCAAAGACTGTTGCAGTGGATAAAGGTACTTACCGTTCTACAAATGTTTGTTTAAGTGGCGGATCCAGAGGGCCCCCTCCCCTGGGACAAAAAGGGGCCCCCAAAAATGCTGAGGACCTTTTTTTTTTTTTTTTTTTTTTTTTTTTTTTGCTTGTCAGAGATTTTTTTGAGTTAAAAAGGGACCCAAAAATGTTGAGGATCCTTTTTTTTTTTTCTTTTTTTTGCTTGTCAGAAAATTTGGGGAATAATGAGCCCTCTCCCTCAAGAAATCGTGGATCCGCCACTGGTTTGTTTTATTGTTGGTGCTTTAGGAATATCTTTTTTTGAATTTCAGTTCAAGGCATTTCAAGGCGGTTTTGAAAGCTACAAAATATGAAAAGAAATTCGCTGCCATCGTGGGGGGGGGGGGGGGGGGTGGCACTGATCATATTAGGTGGCTGATATTAGATATTAGGTGCAACAAGACCTCTCATTGGGGTGAGTACAGGACTGGCTCTCCAAATATTATTTTTCACGTTCCCTCTTTACCTCTACTTTTTTTTTTCATTTCTCCTTTCTCTTGTTTCCCCCTCTTTTACGCCATTTGATTGGGGGAGGGGGCACGTGCCCCCATGCCCCCTGTAACTACACCAATGCTTAATAATTATGTTCATTATGTCGTAAAAGTCTCATGTTGTGCTATTCCGGGTTTGTTTGTTGTTGTTTTTCCAGCCCTTTTTAGCCTTTCCTTATTTTTTTCATCTGCTTACTTTATATCTTCTCCTCGTTGTATTTCTTCTCTCTGTGTCTTGTGTCTTGCCTCTTCTCCGGGAAAGCGTCTGCCTGTCGAACCAAAGATCGTGGGTTAAAATCTACCCCGGGCGGATAACTGAAGCCTGCTTTGTGTATTAACCTGCCCCTCTCCTGTTTCATAGACGCAGGCTATGTTACAAGGGAAAACACACCGTCCCTCGGATGGGACGTTAAGTGGAGGCCCAATGTAAAGAAGCGTCACCACCTTTGCACATTAAGAACCCACTGCACTATTCGATTAAGAGCAGGGGGGAACCCCCGGTGTAGTGGTATACCTGCACATCCCAGTCAGTTATATCGGAGGAGAGACCCGAGTGTTACAGTGATTCAGTTCGCTTTTCCCCTCCCAAGCACGGGTTACGCCAAATACTTAATAATAGTAGTATTAATAATATGATGATGATGATTAACATTTGAAAAGAAGAAATACATACTCTCTCTCTCTCTCTCTCACTCTCTCACTCTCTCTCTCTCTCCCTCTCTCTCACTCTCTCTCTCTTTCTCACTCTCTCACTCTCTCTCTCACTCTCTCACTCTCTCTCACTCTCTCACTCTCTCTCTCTCTCTCACTCTCTCTCTCTCTCACTCTCTCTGTTCTATGTCACTGTAGATATGATTAACATTTGAAGAGAAGAAATACATACTCTCTCTCTCTTTCTCTCTCTCACACTTCTTTTTTTTTCTTCTTTTTTTTCTTTCTATCCCTTCCCATCTATTTGTATTTTATTCCAATTCTATCTTTGTATCCTCCTTTTTTACTCTCTCTCTCTCTCTTTTATTCTCTTTCTCTCTCACCTTTCTTTTCTTGTCCTTTTTTCCATCTCTCTTCTCTTTCTTCTCTTTGTTTTTTCTTCTTTCTCCTTTCTTTTTCATTTTTCTTTTTTTTTTTCCTTCTTGTTTTTGTTTAATTCTTTACTATATACGCCCTTGTTTTGTTGCGCTAGTATCCTTGCATGCTTGAGGGCATTGCACTTAGCGCACTGTGTTGCCATACAGGATGCTTTATGAATAAAGTTCATAATTTCCTGATGAAGCCCTATGGGGGAAAAAATGATTTTTAACTATACCTTTATTGAGTTCTTTATATATTTTTTATTATTCTTCAATCAGTTATACATATATATGTATAAAGAACAAAATGCCGACAAATATCATGCTTAGTTCCAACAACACTATTTTATTTACAGGTCCAAGAATTTTCATAAATATATTATACCTCATTTTATTGTTCTTGCAGATCGTACCGTGTTTTATGATATTGGTCCTCAAATAGATAGATTCTATTCATTTGGAGTTTCAAAGAATGTTTATGTGACGTACATTGAAGGTGGAGGAAACGTTGACCTTTTGAAAATTCGTGGCCTCTTCTTGTATGCTGTAGTCAACGTGAACAACGTCACCGGCAAACTTTATATGATCGACCCACAGACCTGGCGGTCCATCTCGATGACATCTTCATTGAAGGGGAGATATGGAGACATAGATTTGGGATGTCCCATGAAATTTAACATTATTAAGATTAACTGAAAATGTAAATATCCACACGTCCTGTGTTCGGACAGGTTGGTTATCCGGACATATCACTTTTAGACAGTGACTCGAACAACTTTTCATGCCAATTTTTAGAAATCTTTCACGAGATAGGTTTACCAAAGAATGCATATTTTGTAAAATCCGATGGCAATTAAGATTGACCGCTTAATTTTGTGTTAAGTGTCCGGACACACAACCCCACGTCCTACTGCTAATAATCTAACACCATTATCCTAGTTTCTAGCATCTGTACGTTTACTCCTGGTATTTTTACTTCTGACATTTTGACCTCAGACAATTTTACCTCTGTTGTGAACCGCTAAAATATAAATATGAATCAATGACTCAGCAAAGATAGGGACATACAGAATAATCCAGTTCGTAATTAGTACATGGTACAAATGACCCTGAAATGACCCCAATTTGTACACGCATGCGCACTTGTTTTGTTGGACGTGCTACTTATTTAAAGTAGAATTTCATTGATTTTGAATATTGATTTAATTTTTATTATTGCATAGGTGAAGCTTAGATTGAACAAGGTTATCAAAATTCAACGCTTGGAAACATTTGAAGTAATGATTATTATCAGTTATAAAATGATATAACACAGCCCCGCTATAGCACCTATAGAGCTCTTTGAACGCTGCTGGGATATGTGACGTCATACCGGGGAGCAATCCTTCCTAAGCAGACGATGCCCCATAACATCTTATACATTTTCAGTGTCTGTTTTGTCATCTCATCTTCACTTATTTCTCTTACTTCACTAGCGTCAGTATAAATGCTTATTTGTTGCCTCACTCTAAATTTCCTGCATGGTATTATTTTGATGAAAAATGCAGCGTTAGAAAAATAAAGGAATCAATCGCTTGTAAACAAAAAAAGATGCCATTGTATTTTCAGCTGCATGCACCGCGGCATGTCGGCGTTTCAAGAGGGAACGAATACCATCCATGCTATAATTCAGCGGGCTTTACAATTCGAAAGTGTGATTTCTTTGATTGATCATTGACCCTTATCATGACTTTTTACAAACAAAAGATTTTAGTTACTAGAAACGATTTCACTTCCCTTTTAGAATGATGTGAAATACGGTCATGGTGAAACAAACCAAACTCTTTATAACTTCAAAAATAATTGCATTGCAGTTACGTTCACTTGATATAGGACGTCGTCTGCTTAGGCAGGATTGGCACCTGATGTGACGTCACGAAAACATCGGTATATTTCTGGCGAATCGCTCGGATATCCCAGATGCTGAGAAGTGTTTTTATTTGTGTTATTTTTTAATCATCAAACACGCAGTTAACGTAAAACTTATACGATTACCATCTGCAAGCTTTCTAGTTTCTAGAGATACATTATTGAGCATATTTGTGATTTGCTTTGAATATCTACTTTAACATGTAGTAGAGTGGTGCGTGTATCGTGGTGGGTACATAATGACAGCGTATAAAGACCACCGCACACCTTACGATCGGTCTGCGATCCGATTTGTGCAATAAATCGCTATTGCATTAAATAGTGGCATTTTAACAAATGAAATCTATCCTATTCAGGTTCTGAAAAGTAATATGAATACTAAACATAGAGTTTTGGTGAGCTGTCAGCTTTCTAGAGGGAATAAGGGCAAATTTAGTTTCAAATCGTAGGCAGTCGTACGTTTTTGACGTCACTACGACTCTGAGCCGATTTGGCCATTCCAACGACTAGAAAACTCGGCAAATGCCGTATTATCGGTTTTACTATCTGTGTAACTATTCAGACCAATAATCAAAAATATTTTTCGTGTTTTAAATGATTTGTCAAATGATATTACATTTTCTTCTGAAATCGGATCGCAGACCGATCGTAAGGTGTGCGGTGGCCCTAAAGATCAATTTACAAATAACCTTTATCTGCACATGCGCAAATAGTAATTACGAATGGCTTATTGGATACCACATGAAATGTAACATTATTGAGATTAACTGAAAATGTATATTGTTAATATAACTTAATCTCTTCTTCAGTAACTGTCAGCAGCTTTATCCAGTTTCTGGCCCCTTGACCATATTTACTCCTTGTATTTTTACTTCTGACATTTTACCTCTATTGTGAACAACTGAAAAATAAATGTAAATCAATGATTCAATTGAGATAATGGCAAATAGAGTTGGAATACCACATGAAATGTAACATTATTCAGATTAACTGAAAGTGTGTATAACGAAGAGTCCATGTCTGCGCACATCAGATTTGACTTGAAATTGAACAAGAACTTTGGAACAATTACTGTTTAATTCTATCTGGGCACTGTTTCATAAAACTTGTTCTCAATAACAATTGGCAATAACTGTTATAAGCTACCGAAATCATAGCATTCGATTGGCTGAGAACGCATTTGTCATAGATTTAATGCAATTCTCTTCAAGAAATATTGACATTTCGAGGCTTGTAGATGAAATTGCTGAAACAAGGCCTTTTATCAACATTTTTACTCAAGTTTGCATGAATAGCTATTGCTGTAATAAAAAGCCGAGAAATTGGTGTTTATGGCTTGGTTTTGGTGTTTATGGTGGGTTTTTGTTTTTGTTTTTGTTTTTGTTTGTTTGTTTGTTTTTTTTTTTGTTTTTTTTTGTTCTATCAGAGTCGCGCAGTTATTCGCGTCGCTCAGCATATGCGCTCTAGCTGTACTATTGACCTTTTTGTATTGTATAGATTTTAAAGTCCAGCTCTGAATAGCTTGTTTTGATATAAAGCATAACTGCCACAGGATTCGATCGGAAGAAAATGTAATCTCAATTGATATAAACATTTAAACACATAAGATTGTTGATAGAGGTTCTAAATAGTGATATAGATAGCAAAATCGAAAATACGACCTATTGCGAGGCGAAATCGACTCAGAGTCGTAGTGACGTCAGAGCAGTCCTACAATATTGTCTACTATTTGAAACTGATTTGACCCTTATTCCGGGTATAAGGCTGACAGCGCACCCAACCCCTATGTTTAGCATTTTTCAGGATCTGAATCAGGTAATTTTTTTTGGTTAAAATTTCAATAGTTAATGCTATTGTGATTTATTTCAAAAATGGATCGCAGTCGATCGTATAGTGTGTGTGGTAGGGTTTAAGTGTTTTGTACTCGACACAAGCCTCGTGTTTTCAAGAATTTCAATTCTTCCGTTGATTTGTAAATAAATTATTAGCATTTGATTTATCAGAAGAAAAAAGTAAGTTTTCCAATTTTGAATCAGTTCATTTTCATCACCTTTCTTCCCCCTCCCCCCCCCCCCCAGCGTGAAACTGGAAAACTCAGTCTATTCTGTTATATTTGTATTTTGAAATCTAATTATTAAATTCAAATTTGTATTCAAATTATATGTCTGTCAGTCAGTCATGTTGCCTTATGTTAGATGACCCTAGATTTCCATCCCCTCCTTTGCCTCCCTCATTCCTTTCTATCTCTTACTCTCTCTTTCTCTCTCTCTACCCTTGAATGTATTTCCTCCTCTTTTGTAACCCCTTCATTCCTCTCATCCCCCTCCTCCTTTCTCAGTCCCTCCCTCTTTCAACTCTTTAACCCTTCTCCTCTCTCTCTCTCTCTCTTCTTTCTTTCTTTCTCTCTCTCTCTTTCTCGTATATGTCACTGAAGATAATTATGATTACTAACATTTGAAAAGAAGAAATGCATGCTTTCTCTCTCTCTCTCTCTCTCTCTCTCTCTCTGTATGTTAGTGTATTTCCTCTTTTTTGTGTGTTGCTCCTTTCATATTACTCTATATCGCTGATCACCAATTCTCTCTCTTTTTTTTTCTCTCTCTCTCTCTCTCACTCTCACTTATCTATGTCGTGTATATATGAGGATTAACATCTGAAAAGAAGAAACGCCTGCTCTCTCTCTCTCTCTCTCTGTATGTGAGTGTGTTTCCTCTTTTTTCTCTCTCTGTCTCCCCCCCCCCCCCCCTTTTAAATTACTCAAGCGCTGGTCACCAATTCTCTCTCTTTCTCTCTCTTATCTATGTCATGTAGATATGATGATTAACATTTGAAAAGAAGAAATGCATATGCTCTCTCTCTCTCTCTCTCTCTCTCTCTCACTCATTCATTTTTCTCTCTTTATATATCCCTGAAGCTATCTTCTACCCTCCTTCTTTTTACATTCACATCTTGACTTAAGAGCCCCTCTTGAGATCACCGTCCACTAATTATAATGGTCGTGTCTATTCTCTCCCTCCCTCTCCTAAAGAAAAAACAACAACTTTTTTCGGCACTTTATAAGGTCTACTATCTACTTGCTTGAATGATCCCCGTGTATGTATGTCTACGAGTGGTGTATTTTCGGATCTAAAGACCTCTATTTATGGCGTATTTTACGCTCCCGTAGTTTGTTCCACACTCTATTCACTCCGGTATTTACCGACTGCACAATCAGAATCCAGCATTTGCCTTTTGACTCGCTCTAGCAGCAGATACAATACATGCAAATAATCTCCACATTACAGCTTAGCGGACGACACGGGCATTCTATACGCAATAAATATGGGATTTTAAATATTACACTGGTGCTTACCTCATTGGATTTAACTACATAACAGTAAGGTAAGTTATTTTTATCCTTTAATATAATGTAATTTCATCGTTCGAGGTTTATTCTTTTTAATGTCGAGTTGTCGAGTTGTTCTGACAAGGCCGAATCGTTTGTTATGACGAGTTGAAAGATTGTTCCGTTTTATTTATTGAAAAATTATGTTATTGTTGTGTTTGTTTCTGTTGTTGTTGATGCTGCTGTATATATCATACCTAAAGACTTAGTACGTTTTATTCTATATTTTTTTATTACCCTTATATCATTTTTAAAAATGATTTTAAAAACTTTTTTTCAATCCTGTGTACTCTATATCCAAGGGTTGGTCAACAGTTATACATGTACAAGCTTATCTGAAGATAACAGAGATCATCCTTTGCCCTTTTGTTTTAGCTACATGGTACTTTTTTAGTCGGGATTTCTGTATACTTTCTGTTAAAATTATGTCAGGAAATAATTTCGATCGCCAAAAGTTACCTTTAAGTTTATGTCGCATGTTTAGAAACAGATGCAATAGTTATTACCCCCACTGGCATGACTAGCGTGTTTAGTCGGGGGATACTGGTCTTCGAGGAGGAGTGTCGTCATATTTACACTTTTTCCCCTCCTCTTCCTTCTGTCTGTCTGTCTCTCTCTCTCTCTCTCTCTCTCTCTCTCTCTTTCTCTATCTCCCTTTCTCTAACTCTCTCTCTCCTGTTTCTCCTAGTTTTTCTATCTTTCTTTTTATTTACTGGAGAACGTGTCCCTCACCCCCCCCCCCAATCCCCACCCTGACGCTACGCCATTGATTACACCTGATCATAGAATAAGGGCCTCATTCCGATAAAGGTCAACAGAGTTGTCAATCAATGAGGGTTGAACTAGACACTAATATGTTGCATGGCCTCTCTGTACAAGTTTGGTTAAGATATGCATGCGTATCATTTCAGTACATCAGGGAACTTGCCAGTTCCATATTATCCGACCATGCAAAAATAATAATTCAAAGAATATATAAAATATATAAAATATAGTATATTCTAGCCTGAATGCATTAATATATATATATATATATATATATATATATATATATATATATATATATATATATATATATATATATATATATATAGTAAGTTATTTTTAATTTCTGAAACCATGTACAGTACTTATTTTACCACATTAGGCCTATAGGTATATAAATTTATTGGTGTAGCATGGGCAGGTACTGACGGGGGGGGGGGGGTAGGGGCCACATATTTTAGGAGGTGCACGACATATGAATTAACATAGCCACCGAAAATGGGATGGGTGTCAGAGGGAGTTAATCATCTCCTTTTCACGTTCCCTTCTCTCTCTCTCCCCCCCCCCCCCCCTCTCTCTTTCTCTCTCTCTATTTTCGAGGCGGTGGTGGACGTGCCCCTGACTCCCGAACTCGCTCTTCCATTGCATTAATTGTAGAAAATGGCACAGAATTTGTGTTAAATTATCATTAAAGGCAATGAAAAGTAGTACATGCATGCTTAATTGTATTAGTTAGTTGATAGATTGTTGAATAGGTTAATAATTCATGGCTGCCTTAAATAAGAGCCAACGACATGGATTTACTGCCGTACGTATAGACAGATATACTGTTATTTGGGTATTATGTTCTATCATGACTATTTTGACTGAGTGTGTAAATCCCATGTTTATCCGATCAGCGTATGGTTTAAACGGATGTGTAATCTCCACACAAAATAAAACAAGCGAGGTCACTTAGATGTCACATTATCTCACATTATCTCTGTATTTAAAGAATTTTATTCCAGAACCCCAAACTCCACCAACATAAGTTTCATTTTCATTAATCATTCGTCTTCTTGTTCATCAGCGTAGATCATTTCATCATTTTATATTCTAAAAGATTTGTCAGATCATTTAACATCAAAAGTGTCAACCTATTATCCCTTCCGGAAAGAACACGGTGTCTCCTCACAGTGTGTTCACAGTGTGTTCACAGTGTGTTCACATAGTCGACTCTGTGAAGATGTGATTGACAATATCAAAACGCTCGAATTTAACAGTGTGAAGATGATTTCACACTGTGTTTCACACTGTGTTTCACACTGTAAACACACTGTGGGACACTGTGTTCTTTCCGGCAGGGATGTTTAGGTGCCCCCCCCCCCCACCCGCCGCCCATGAAAGAAGTTTGCTCCACAAAATGATCTTAATCCATTGTGTGACAACATTCAGTACACAAAATCCTAAACCAATTTTTGTGAAAATACAGAATTTTTTTGTTTCTTCGTTAGATTGTACAAAGATATCATAATCCATGGGAACAAGCTTCACAAAATATATCTCTCGGGGTTTTTTTTACAGGTTAAAGGAAAAGATTCCAAACCGATTGCAGACAGCAAGTATGTGATATGATACTGCCACTGTATTATACTTGATGCACTCTCTAATCCAACGATATTTGATTCCAGTAGATGTTTGCATGGCGTTTAGGTGTCAAAATATAGCAGAACGCGCCATTTTAAAGAACGCTGGCGCGACATCGCTTATTGAAGACTTAACCATTGGGGTTCAAAAAATGATCTGAAAGGCGAAAAGTTCATATTATCCTTTCCACTGCGGGTCCGTACCTGGGTGATAATGTTACAACTCTCTTGTGGATGTGGCTTTTGTTATGCAGACTTTATTCACTTACGGCTGGATTTGCGCCAGTTTTCATAAGCTGTTTGGAACTTTTTCTTCGTGTTACAATAGGACTAGATCTTAAACAAAATTCGATGAATACAGGGGAACCGATAGCATTGCGACCTAGCATTGTAGAGCTTCAGTACCACAAAGTAAGCCTTTATTACTTTCAGATTTGAAATAGCCCTTTTAAGCTAAACAGAGCGTAGGAATACAGTCCTATAATAAACGTGCATACCTGTAGGTGTATTAGTGTGCTCTTTGGTGCTTATCTTACAGTGAAGTACACGTATATCCAACTCGTATTTGCTCAACAAATATTGGAATAGGTTAACCACGTAAGAAAACATCACATAACGTATAAGTGTAGGTATTGTGTGGGGTATTTAAGTAGTTGATACGCATGCATAATATTGATTCATTGATTTCATATGTTTCGGAAGGAGACTGGGCCAACTCGAAAGGGGGCAAATCCCGAATGACCTGCACCCCTCTCACTCTCTTCATCTTACCCTTATCTTCTCCCCCATCCCCTCTACAGTCTCTACATCATTGTCACGTGACTTTGGAATTGGGTTACGTTGAGTACAGAATATAACCGTACCAAATGCGTTATCGAGAGTCTATAATTATGATTTATGAATAACCTTCAAGTCAAATATTGGAAAAATTATGAGTGAAAAATGTAAAACAGAGAACAACTGTGACAATTAATATCAACATATCCAAAACTTAAATTTCATAAACTTCGTGGAAAAGGATAAAATGTTTGAAATGATTAAAATTCATAATTAATTCTACTACTAACATATAAATATTGTGTTACCAGTCTGTGGTTTATGTACGTATGTATACTTAGAGATAAATAGGTAAGACATCCCCCCCCCCCCAATTCATGATATGAAATAGCCCTCCTGACATTGGTCATAAAATACTGAATAAAATCTTTAAAATAATTTACATTCAAACGAATCTAAGTTTGCTTTATTATCGGGCCTTTGATTTAGTTTATAATTTTAGCAGAATTGTTCAGTCATTCCATGGAAATGGTTGATATTATTAATAGTTTAGGATAAATTGAAAATGAGCAATTCATATTTTGCTTTTCAGACACCCCTCCCATCCCCCCCCCCCCCTTCTTCACTTCCAACCGCATAAGAATATTCCCTTAAAACCACATTTACGTGCAATATCATTATACACTCCTTTTTTAACTCTTTATGACTCTGTCTTCATAATATTTATGTGTTTCTCACTGAAATAACACTGAGTAAATCTGATCATTTCCGTATCAAGCCAATAAAGATTTAACAGATGCTATACTTGGATAAAGTCATGAACTCATGTGTACTTTTGTTTCCATACGTCAATGTTTAAAATGAACCCCGGTATAAAGTAGCATTAAATAGTATTACATAGCTTTTTGTCATCTGGCTTAAAATTTCAGGTATGGAAAAATCATTTGATACCATATAATGTGAAAATCAGCTCTCTAAATTGTCTACTCCCTGTTTTAATTTGAATAAGAAGACGGATTTCCAATTTATTGTGAAAGGTTAAATCTTAACAATCACAGACTGAGGTGATTTTAGTCAGATCTAGCCCTATTTGTTGACATTTTGTCCTTTTCATTCACTCCTAGCAAGACTTGATACACTGCACGTAATTCAACATTATTTGTGAGATTTCTCATATTTTGTATTTCTATTTAGTACAAAATGAACATTTATTTGTTACGTAAACTAGAAATCAATGCTCTGAATTTGCTATTATGAAATAAAACGAGATATTTTGTTGATTTCTTCTTAGTCCCATTAGTGCATAATTGTGTCTTTGTTCATAACATCTCGACAACTTTGTGTGGGCCTAACCTCTTCAATATTTTGCAGGTCCTAATCACCTTCTGAAAAGGAAGGAGGTCCATTAACTTTTTGATAAGCATTACATATTACGTTCTTAAATGTTCCTATAAGAATATATCTATGAATGTTCTCAGTCATCCAGGTATAACTTTGAATATTATAGACAAGACCTAAAAGTCCTAAACGAATGAAATTTCATAAGTCGGCATTTAATCTTTACTGAACTGTTTAATTCTTAATACATTTTGGGCGGGGCACAAATCTTCGATCATACTTTGTCCTAAATGGGTCCATGCAAGTGAATGACTTCTTGATTGACTTATAAGTACGATCTTGTTATTTAAATAATTAGTCTAACGTGTGTTTAAGCAGGGAGGTGGAAGAGAGACCTCCCTGGTTTAAGAGAGGCCTTGACGTGTAAGAGCTATAAAGACGGCCTGCATCAATGATTTACCGACATTACTGTTTGATTGCTTGAAAAAAACAACATGTGTCTAATAATCAAAGCTGTGCTCAAATCACTCCAGTTGTTCTATGTAGTGATTTGTAGTGGCGTAGTGTATGTCTGTATGGAGGGGGGAGGGGGTCTTGTCTGACTGGGTAGATGAATTACGAGGGAGTGGAGCAACTACATCACTATTCATATTTTCTTAAGCTTCTGTTTTCTCCATTCTGAATCATTTCGAGCCCTTTTCAACATTCTTATTTATTTTTGTAGAGCGTTATCATTATGCAAGTTCTTCCTGCTGAGAGCTCGTCTTCTTTTTCCAGTAGAAGTTTGCCTTGTTTGCCTTACATTATAGGAATAGGACTCTTCAAAATCTCAATTTTAAGAGGAGTACCACCACCCCCCCCCCCCAGCTTAGTATTTCAGGAAGTGGGACTATATTAATAATAATAATAATAATAATAATAATAATAATAATAATAATAATAATAATAATAATAATAATAATAATAATAATAATAATAATAATAATAATAATAACCATAATAATAATAATAATAATAATAATAATAATAATAATAATAATAATAACAATAATAATAATAATAATAATAATAATAATATACCATATTTATGTAGTGCATATCACAATATGTCCCTATGCGCTGTAAGAAAGAGGAAAAAGGAAAAGTGGATAGAGAAGTTTGAGAAGAGTGAGGTATGCTCAACATACATTTACTTCATCTAGTTACCAGTTAACACTGGAAATTATTTCTGAAAAGAAATGTTTTAAGACGTGCCTTAAAGTTATCAACGTTATATTTCGTATTGGCCCGTTAAAATATATACATTAACATCCTTTTATGTTACAATGATCTAGCATATTATGATGTCAATAGTATATTGGGGGGGATAACCATGTAGAAAATCACAAATCAAATATTGGCATCACAATTTCTTTTAACAGTATCATCCTTTTTATATTTCATCTGTAACCTATTTTGAATCTTCATCTGTATTTGTATGTTGATGATAATCCAAAATTGTGGATTTTAATTCAGTAAATTGATTTGATTTGATCTGATTTGGTGTAAGGCTACTGCATAATATCAATATTATATCTGTTTCTGTTAACCATGCAGAAAACTAGAAACCAAACAAAACGAAAAAAGGGCAAATTAAGCACTTCGAACTTATGTAGACTTGCTTTTCTAACATTTCTAGATCACAGATTAATGTTTCTATTTATCAAATTATTTTAAGAAAACAAAAATGAAGAAATTATTATAATTTCTTAATGTCGTTTAATTAATTGTACAAATAAGTTTCACAAGCAAAATGACCTTACTTTACCTCAAAATATGTCTATGGGGGCAAATACTTCTACGTTCTTTTCCAAAGTCCATGTTTACATAGTTATTATACAACTACAAATAATGAACACTTTATCATAATTAACATCGCTAATCATTTGCGGTTGGAGACACAGTGTCGTGACCGATATGTCTATAGTCCTACTTGGAATTCCTTAACATCGTTTATCTTTTCTTTCTTAAAGATACTTTTCAACTTTTCAGGGGCGATGACATAGATTTAATTCAATGTTTCATACACAATAAGATAAGAAAACCAAACATGCAGTGAAATATATATCTTTTCTGAAAATGAAAGCTTGAGATATAACTATCGGATTATAGCATTCCTTTACTAAAAATGCACGTTTTTCGCGAAATGCATTTATGAAAATTGAATGAAACAAAGATAAATTAGAAAGTATAAATTCTTCCCAATATGATTTTTTTAGGCATTCTAAAAATGAGATATAAGTTGACACATAAGTTTGTAATACTACTACTACTACTACTACTACTAATAATAATAATAATAATAATAATAATAACAATAATAATAATAATAATAATAATGATGATAATAATAATAATGATAATAATAATAATAATGATAATAATAACAATAATAATAATAATAATAACAATAATAAAAGTGGCTTCTTGTCTGGTGCACAGGTCCACCTTTCGGTGCTCATGGCGCTTAGAGAAAAATACATACAGAATTCTCCTAAACATAGTAAATTAGAATATTACAATAACTACAACGAAAACAACAAAAAAAGTTTTCAGTTGTGATTTGAATGTTTCTGTTGACGACAGCTGACGTAATTGCAGTAAATTTTGAATAATACCTTTAAAGTTGTATGAAGTGAAATCCATGCTCTTTTATGCATAAAAGCATAATATGAAGAAAATCTTTGCATGGGTTGGGTTAGACGTGGGGCAGTCGAATCTGATGAATGTATACGTCTACGGTCTATTAAAGAGCGGCTTTTCACGTTAGTATCTCTGGATTCGAACCCTGGCCTGCTTACAGGAAGACCAGGACCAATTCACATCCCCTTACTCACATGAAAAAACATTAAGTTGGTTACAGAATCCAAACTGATTCATTTATGGTGAAAATTAGTAATTTTGGTGGATGACTACATGAACTGGAATATTTTTAACCGTAGGAATGTGAAACTTAAAGGAAGGAAGCGTCAAGGAAGGATTTTAGGCAAACATGTTAGGACGCATAATTGCGGGGGATGGGCCAACAGTTTGACATAACTTACATCTCAACTTTCCGGAACGTTGACAAGCACATGCAGAACTGCATTAACCTCGGTCCACGAGTACTGCCAACGAAAATATTTTGAATGTGGGTGTTAGTTAATCGATTCCCTAATTACAAGGGTGGATTTCATACGTGGTGAGTGCGACCATGGTACGAATTCCAGACAATGTACAGTCATAATCCATGACTATTGTGCAAGAAGTGCGTCTTTTTTCAAACAGATGTATAGTCGCGGTATTTGGTATTTTCAGTTCAATTTCAAAGCAATCGCTGTTCGGACATGTTTGGTGGGAATGATATGTTGAGCATAACACAATTTGGATTGCTGTGACCTAAGGATTCCTGTGGAATAGTCAGTCGTGATTGCCTAGGTAAGCGTTGTGGTTCATCATCATCTTCTCCTTTTTTTCTATTCACAAAATTAATCATATTCAATAGCACAGACAAGGGGACAGAGGCGGATTACCCCCTGTTTAAAATAAAATGGGAATTTCCAATTATGTAGGCCACTTTAAGCTGGACTTTGGAAAAATGATTTTGCTTTGGGTACCCCCCCCCCCCCCGGCTGAAATTAAAAGATTGGCTACGCCGAAGATGATCTCTTATATAATTCTCCAATGATGTACTTTGTTGTTTTATTTTGTTGAGATATTTGCCGACTTTAGAGGGAGGAAGACTTTGTATGTCCAATTGTATGCTCACCAAATTTGCTAAACATCTCGCATATAAACAAATCTTGGTATTACACAGGCTTTTCGTAAAATAGCTGCTAAGTGGTTGCTTCCATTGCAATCATTTGGAGCAGGGAGAAAAGGAGATAGAAATGGGAGAGAGTGAGAGATAGGGAGGTAGAGAGACAGGGGCGGGGAGAATGAGCATGTGGAGGGAAAAGGAGGGAGAAAAGGGCGTATGAGTGGAGGGAGAGCCATTACTTTTCTTCTTTTCGCTTGGAATCTGTGGAACTGCGTGTATACATATTAAAAGAGATTATATAGGAAGAATGGGGAGAATGAGACGAATAGAGAGAAAGAGAGAAAAGGAGAGAGAGAGAGTCAGAAAGAGCGAGTGAGGGTGATTGCTCGGGCATGAAAACTTTCAAAGGCAGCCATCCACTTATCTTTTCTTTTAATGGAATCACTAGAGTTCCCCTTTCACCTCCATAAGCTTCTGAGAAAGACTTGTTACGTCGTTAACAGATCTTAAGAGCCCCTTTCCTGAAAGGGGGCATTACCGCACCCTTTTGTCCGATACCAACTCATATGTTGCCCCCGTCACCACGTGAACTTAACGCTCTTCCCAATCGATATGTTTGTACTTGATTTGTTCATTACAGTGGACCTCCCATTATCTAGTATCATACTAACAAGACTGGTGTCTTAACAGTATCGATGGTATTAAAATTAGGTGCGGGTTTTTTTTAATAAGAACTTTATGATTCTCTGTAAAGTGAACAAAATGCCGTGACGAAACTACATATCTGACAAAAGTAGTATACTGGCTACTTTTATAAAGTAATGCTTGTACGCGGATTTAACCTATTGTTTTAAACATTTCTATTCAATAATATCAGGATGTTATTCACTTTCAAACTTTGTTTGGATGAATGTTTTTTGTGCGTGGCTGCTCATTTTAATTCCCTATTTTGTCGATTTGAATCTCGTTTAGTATGAAGTTGAACACCATTAGAAATATTGGATAAAGCTTGTACTGCTCTCATTAGTTGGCAAAGCGAAATTTGGCTTTGGTTGGCCCAATTCCAACTAATAAAAAAATACACAGTTTCTTTGTAAAAAGTCATTATGATTCGATAAAATGCTAGGAATCCCGCCAAAATTCTGTTTTACAACTACAATCACGTTCGACACTTCTTTATCAATTGTCTCTGATTATGATATATATCCATTTGGGAAGGCATTAATCTGTATTTGCCACTCTTGACCCAGGTGAAGTAAATAAGCAGCCAGAAGGAATAAATTCCTTGAATGCTTGAGCTTCTTTTCAAGGAAACCCGCCCATAGAGTTGAGGTAACGATGGTATTCAGCGCTCTGGTATCCTCATGAAAAAGGGGGCTTTTTAAATCCAACTGTTAATGTTATCACGATCCCCCAGGATAATTCATTCTTACTTTAATATAACTCCCAAGTATAATCCATTACTATTAGCTTCTCTGAAAGGAAAATGAATAAATATAAATGAAATGGAATCGTACCATCATTTCATACAAATCATTATCATCAATTCATCAGATACGAACTATTGTCTACTTTGTCATAATGCAGCAGCATTTAATGAGAGTTGTCATGAATAGATGTTATTCAATTATCACTATGTCACAGAAGTTTGTGGAATGCTTTTGTTCGAATAAAATTTCCTCGGGCCATGCTTGACTTTATGTACATCATGTGCAATGGTAAAGGTACAGAATTGCCAAAGGGAAAAGATATATACAGGAATGAATACCATCACGATGTTTTGATCGCCATATTTTGGTCTATTGGATATTGCTGGAGGGTCCTTGATGAAATCGAGTCCTTTTCATTGAAGAATCCTTGAAATCTTTCTCGGGCCATTTCGGTTCATTCTGAATAAGAACTTCTTAGACCATGAAACTTCACCACTGTTCACTGTGTGACACAGAGTTCAAACGTGCAATCTCACAACCATCGACATCATTGTTCGGGCTTCGGCGAGCGACTAAAAACATATGTAGGAAAACCAATCTTGTAATTTTTTTTTAGATATCAGACTCTGAAGAGGGAAAAGTTTTTTATGGTGACAACACGTGTTTGGAATTACAAAAAAAACTATGTATAATCCACGTGATTATTTTCAATGTTCTTAATCTCATTCCAGATATAAAGGGACATACACGCCAAAAGTAAATAAGTTTTAGTTATCAACTCTAAAGAAATCCTAATTGATATAAAGTTGATATTGATGTGAATAATTTGATCATTGCCGTGAATACGCAATAATTCTTTCATGGATTCGGCAGTGTTGTGATGTCCAAAGAGAAGGAGCCCTCCTTTGACTCACATTTGGGGACATGGTTTAGATTTAGTTACTATTTAGTTACAGTAGTATTGTGGTACAGATATCCGGCAAAGGTCAAGGACATTTTGTTGATAATCTTTTAATTGAATAAAATAATAATGATAATAATAATAATTTTATTTTGATATTCTTCCTGAGGATCCTGTATTGTTATTATTACCCCAACATAGCTAGGCACCCATTTAATACAATAGGGTCGAGAAGGACAAACGTGAGTAAAACACCTTTTCCGAGGATTTAAACGTGGAGAGTCGAGAGCCTTAACCAATATACTACGGTGATCCCACCTTAAAAAAGGTAATTAAATAGCAATAACTAGTATCGTGTCAAGAAAATTTGCTCACATTATCTTATGAGATCCTATAGGCATATCTGGAATAGATTATAATTTATGGAATATTATTTCCCGCCATACTAATAACTGCTTCTAGAATACACATAATTTTATCATAACAAACACATTATTGTTATTATTCACGTACTCCCTGGCAAGGAGCTGTCATTAATATATTACCACTGTCAAATATATTGCCAATGTTGATGTGCGTTCGAGCTATACATTGCTAAATCTCTGTTGGATGTCACTGGTGTGTAAACACAAAGAACAATACCAAAAGTATTTACCAAATCGGATCCAAAAAGTGCTCCCTGCGGGGCATAATAACCATAAAAGCTGCTTGATAATTCGACATAAATAGAATCTGATACCCTGTTGGATCAACGTTTGATTAAATCAATGGTAGCTTTATGATACAAACATGTATATTATATTAGTAGGACTGGCAAATCAAGAAAGAGGGGGATGGAAATATTTTTAGCCCCAGTTTTTCCCGACATAAAATTTCCCCATCCGAATGTAGAAGGTCCCATCAGCTCTCTCACACTCGCTCAGTGGACAGGGGTGCGAAGATGTTACCCCCGATGTATTTTTTTCTTAAAAGGGGGGCAGACGCCCCTACCCCTCCCCCGAGCCGCCTGTGTAGAGCTGACTCGTTAGAGTTGAAAATAGATCATTTGATTGATATCTTGATAAGAGGTAGACGTGAACTAAAATTAGATATTCATGCAGTACATGTATATATGAAGTACTTAGTACATGTTATATATACCGGATAAATTCCAAATTGTTCTTTGAAATGTTTGGTTGTGATAAATAAAGATCTTGAACTTTGTGAGGCAGGATAAAAATTTCAGTATATGGAAGAAAACTACTGAAGGCGGTAATGATGTCATTGGAGGGGTACTGAAATGAAATATGATTATAGATGAAATGGGAGGAAATATACGACTAGCGTTTGATTTCACGCCCCTACGCCGCCCCCCCCCCTTCCCGTGCCCACCACAGTAGCTACACACAAAAGTATCTAGCCGTATTAAATGGTAGGATGACATAACGCTCTGAAAATAGTGTTAATAATTTGAAAATGCATTGTCATTATACCGCAAATGATGATGGGCTAGCTCAGCCTGAAATATCTGAATATCATCTTCCCGATAATAATTATGTCTATATAATTTTTGGCAACGATAGGAATGTAATCAATCCACTAAATTGTTGAACGGCAATGAACTGTCTGCTCCATAAAACATACTGCGATTTGATTGTGATCCAATTAATAGAAACCGGTTTCGGATTCATATTATCATAATCTATTTCGCTCTCAGGAGGTTCTGTTTTTGATTGGGCTCCCTCAGGCGATATAGTTTGGATTATAGTGGTACAACGAACACTTTGCTATTTTTTTAAATACTGCGTCAATTTTAGAACATATTTTAGCAGTCGTAGTGGTAGTAGAGGTAGTAGTAGTAGTAGTAGTAGTAGTAGCAGCAGCAGCAGCAGCAGCAGTACCGGTAGTAGTAGCAGTAGCAGCAGCAGCAGTAGTAATAGTAGTAGTAGTAGCAGTAGTAGTAGTAGTAGTAGTAGTAGTAGTAGTAGTAGTAGTAGTAGTAGTAGTAGTAGTAGTAGTAGTAGTAGTAGTAGCAGTAGTAGCAGTAGTAGTAGTAGTAGTAGTAGTAGTAGTAGTAGTAGTAGTAGTAGTAGTAGTAGTAGTAGTAGTAGTAGTAGCAGTAGCAGTAGAAGTTAGTAGAAGTTATATAGTAGTGGCAGTTTCTAAAGGAGTGATGAAAAATCCCTTAAAATGTTTATCATTGCAACCATTAGAAACCATAGATGGCATACTAGTATAAAAAAAAGATATGAACATGGTCATGTTCTATTTCAAATTCATAATTATTTGATATCATACAAAGCCATTTTGTATTTCTTGTGATAATATTACGTCTTGTATTCGAACCCTAGATCAACAGACTGATATAAATCTTGTTAGCGACCTTTTCCCCCTTGTGTATTTACGCCCTCTCCGTTCACTCATCATCTCAACAACTTTCACTTGAACTTGGAAGATTAAGTGGGCACGGATTCCGTCACGTATAATGGATTTGGGTGTGTGGGAGGAGAGAGAGAGAGAGAGAGAGAGAGAGAGAGAATGGGAGGAAAATTGGGAAAGGAAGAAAGCAGAAAGAATGGAATAAACGAAGAAAGGAATGGGAGAGATATTATTAACAGAAAGAGACGGAGAGAGGTTAAAACGGTATGGTGGAAATTTGGTAGATATTTGGAAAATGGTGGGTAAAATATCCCTAAAACATCATGAGTCCCCCAAAATTACAACAAATTGATCAAATCAAAGTTATAATAGATGAATAACAAACTGGACTAGGTTAAATAAAATGTTTATTAGCCTTATTCTCTAGAGAATACAATAATATTCCGAAAGAATTACTCACCCTAACTCACTAAATTATGGGACTGCCGAATGTAATGAATGAATATTGTTTTCCTCTTCTTTTTTTATATTTCATTCTAAATAAAAATAAATCAAGAGCTGCTTTGAATTAACAGTTTCTTTCTCAACTGAAATCAAATTTAAGTCGAACTATCATATCTGACAGGTTTACATTTGAGCTTACTTGATAGGATTTCATGAACTGCGATATAGGCCTCTATTTGTCCCTATCAGGTAAAGAGGTCGTTCTTTATAGCACGCATTTGTTAAATGGAATTTGACACTTCTTTATCAAATTACTATGGACACATGAACGACGTCTCTTAATTCTGAGATTTTTTTTTTAATGTATTTTATTTGTTGTAGGCATATACGGTGAGTCAGGTATACCGTTAAGGTGAGAAGAGTTGGATAAGGAGAAGAACTTTATCGGATTTTGATCTGTGATACTCACATCTTGATAAAATGACGTCATCGTATCTATCTAATTATTGCATAACCAATCTTGTTCGATTTGAACTGTATCTTCGTAACCCGCATCTTGTAAATGAAGAAATCATCTCTGGTGGTGCGTAACACATCGTACACTAAAATAAAGCTCATCTATCTTGCAAATATAATACAGTCATCCTAGCAGGTGCATTTCTGTTTCTAACATTTTACCATTGTTAAAGCCCTTAAAGATGCGTGATTCGGATTTATTTTTAGAAAAGTGCAAAAGTGTATAGAAGGCAGTGGCGAAGCCATTTGGTAAGGGGGCAAGTGCCCCTTTAAAACCCAATGTCGCATATCTTGGGTGCACCAAAAGTGCCCCCCCCCCCGATTGTCTTCTTGTTCCCCATTCCCTTTCATGTTTAAGACCAAAAAGGCACCTGAAAATGTGATAACCATTTTGTCAGATATTTTTTTAAAGTGCCCCCCCCCCCCCACTTTTACAGAATCCTGTATCTGCACTATTAATGGTGCTGCTATTAAGACATTCTAAGGGCCCAAGGTTGTAATTTAATTTAATTTTGTTATGTTGTGTACATTTCAATTGAATTATATTGTATTTGAGAAACGCGATGAAGTTGATGCTAATTATTAACACCGAAATGAGCATACTATTAAATGTGCAACAGAAAATCTTGCTGTTACACATTTAATGGCTCATTGGGATATTTCTTTTGTTTGAAAGGCCATAGCCAAAGGCCATTGCACACCCAAATTCTTTGTGAATTAGTTTGCAATGTTTACTTTTCATAAGATGACTTTAATTGCGACCCTCTAATATTAATTTGGTGAAGATTAATTAGTACGTATTATTAAACATGATTTCTGGAATTTAAAGCCCTTGTTGACTATTTCAGAAGAACAATGAATAGTCTATATTCTTTAAATTGGCAAAATACATTCTTAGAGAAACAAAATCTTTGCATGACCTTTAGGTTGCACTTCACATTGGCTTGTGATTGTTTGTTAAAATGTTTGAACCCATACCCGTGACGTGCTGAAAAATCATGTCGTTTGTATAATCACTGAATTGTCATGGGCAGAGGTTTGCAGCTGTAACGATGATTTTCGATTCTCCGGTCAAGAAATGGTAGCTGTTCTTCTAGAAAATATGAAATATATATTGGTTTCTTAGTTTGTATGTTTGTTTGTTTGTTTGTTTGTTTTTTCTTTCTTTTTTTATTTCAGTGGAGCAGGGAAAGTAATAACGATCATTTTAAGGTATATTTAAATGTCGGCCCACATCTCGACGAAATGCAACTCCAGATATTCAACACAACTAGAATTTAGACCAACAAGTTTTTTTTGTTTTTTTATCAACAGTTTCGTAAATACCAATGTCTATCAAATTAACATGATAGAAAGTAGTAAGACGAACAGTGAGTTAGAGTAGGAGGAGGTCGTATCGGGCTATCACGATGATATTACCAGCAGGTCTTCTCATTGTTAATCCATACAACTCATATGACAACTCGATGATGAGTTTTATTTATTGCTTTGTCAGATATTTTGAATAACTTTCAGACTGTTCCTTTGAGAAGTACACCTTTGCAGAACTCGGTCAAAGATGACCTTTCGAAGAGTGCTATAGATCGGGGTTTGTCATTACATTTTTTACGTTGTTTAGATAAATCGATAGCGGTTGCTGTTCTAAGAACTCATGAAATCATCAGAATAGTGAGAGAAAATGAAATGATAATAAATCACTTCCTACAAAAGCAATAATCACAAAGGAATGTCATGAATTACGAAATTCGTTCAGGCTGATCGCATTGACTAGGTCTAATTCCATTGTCGAAACAGGGTCCAGAGTTAAGTGATTGTATATACACTGAAACCTCTTAATCATATCATAGCAACCACATGGGATGGAGAGAAAACGAGTCGTTAAAACCGATGATTAGGAGAGATAAAAAGAGACCGAGAGGAAACAATTATTTCTTTCAGAATTGGTAGAGTCATCGTCATAATTTACATGGTCTTCAGAATATCTGTGTTGCTATCTTCCAGAAACCTTCTTTACAATCATTGAGTCAATGTCAATAGAGGCATTAAAACGTGGAGAGGCATGACTAGCGATCAAAACTCATACTCAGAATCTCTTTGTCGGAATGTTACTGATTTCTTTTCGAAAGGGTACGTGTCAAATAATATTTTTTTAAAGAAAATAATCGCATTCCAACATTCATTTTTTTCTTTTATTCTCTTCTTTATTTTCTATATCTCATCCCCCCCCCCCTCTCTCTCTCTCTTTCTGTCTTCCTCTCTCTCTCTCTCTCTCATTATTTGTGCCTTCTTCTCTCTCTCTCTCTCTCTCTCTCTCTCATTATTTGTGCCCTCTTCTCTCTCTCTCTATTTCTCTCTGTCCCTTTATGTGTGTCTTTGTATCTCTCTCTCTCTCTCTCTCTCTCAGTCTCTCTGTTATCTTCTTCTCTCTTTCCTCACCTCTTTTCTCCTCTATCTCTCACTGTTCTCTCTCATTTCTTCTCTCTGTTTCTTTCCGTGTTTCTCCATCCTTCTGACACATAAACACAGTCATCATAGCGCAAGGATGTGGCTTCTCTATGATTAACGCCAATAAACCTCGATTATAATCCATCCTTGTTATTATTTTACGGAAACGTCATATTTTAATACTCTCTCTATTTCCGTTGTATGTCCTTGATTTATCTATTAAACCACCCTTGACCGCTTAAACACAATGCTTGACAAGAAAGTTGGATGAACGGCGGACAGAGGCTCTGGGTTCTATACGCGACAATAACAGGAAAAGTTTAATAAAGATAAATTATGAGGTGTGAGTGTTACATAACATGTCGTTTTAAATTAGACTACAATAAACAGAACCCCCTCCTCCCTGCAGTCTCACGTTGTATAATAATGGCCATGGAATATGAATCATGAGAGATGGCGTAGTCCCCCCTCCCCCCCCCCCAAAAAAAAAAAAAAAAAATGTCAGAAAGGGCTGAAAGAGTTTCTTGATAGCAAGATACTTACAGTTTTACTTTTCTGCCAAAATGAGGTATAATTTTTTTTTTTATATAGTATGATATAATTGTACACTTCGTTGCTTTTACTTAACACTGCTTAAAGATAAAGTTGAGTTCTGGTCATAAGAATGAATTACGAAAGAACCTGTCTCAAAGCAATTGGGAGAGGTCGATCATATAGCACATAAGAATTGATGTATGCTGTAAGATTTCGGAATCACCAAAATGATAAGAAATTGACTCAATGCTGCTGAGAGTCACATGCACTGCACACAGTGGCGTAATGAGCCCCAAAATTTGAGGGGACTGAACATAGGCATACGCGGCACAATTTCTGAATACTTGCGAGCGAGCGAAGCGAGCGAGCAAAAAAAATCGACCCTTTTTTAATGAAAATGTAATTTTGTCACAGATCTAGACCTATATCCGGTAGGTAATATCAAATTTTTCCTCTCTCTTTTTTCCCTTTTTTTCTTCCCTCTTTTTTTTTTCTTTTTGGAGGCGTGGAACTTTTGAGGGGCGCTGCAGCCCCCCTAGCCCCCCCCCCCCCCCCGCCAGTGACTGCACACAGAAATGTGTATATGAGACTACACACAAATGCTCGGGCTGAACATTTCAGCTGTTTCTTATCATATTTGGAATGTGAGGACATTTGAAGAGCAATCCTTTTCAGGGGACATATCTACTATGATAATCTTCCAAACTAACATAAAAAAGAATGAGAAAGCTCATAAATTATGTTTTACCTTTCCCAGAACTCAACCTTCCATTTAAGTGATAAAGAACGATCTTCGGTGAATTTCTGACACAATATTTATATATATATATATATATATATATATATATACATATATATATATAGATGCGAAGATACCTAACTTCAACATTTCGACGGCGTCTCGGTAAATTATAAGTGTGAGGATGAGAGAGGAGACAGAGACGTGGGACGTAGCTGTACTTCAACTTTATTCAAGCTTTCGGCCTTCCCGGCCTTCTTCAGGATCTGAAGACAATACAATGCAAACATAGCATACACACTCGTATAATTTTGTATATTTAACAAATACTTACAATTACATATTTATATAAGCATAATATGGTGATATGCATTAAATATTATAATTAACTTGTGTGAATGATAAAAACATGGCTCTAAAATATTGTACAAAAATGAAATGTAAAAGAGCTTACCTAAAGTGAGGTTTCGTTACGGCTTACTGATGTATATGTGTGGTATTTGGATGTGTGTGTGTGTGTAAAGGAGTGCGGTCAAGTGTGAATAAATTACTGACCTTTGACACTGTCTAAGGGGAAACTGGGATAGCAGGTGAGTGCGAGAGGGAGAAGGAGAGAGAGAGAGAAAGAGAGAAAGAGAGAAAGAGTGAAGGAACGCATTGGGATTCGGTTTGAGTGAGACGTGGATAAGGGAGAATATTGTTGATCATATATATATATATATATATATATATATATATATATATATATACATATATATATATATATATATAAACATAAGCAAGTACATAAATGATAACATTAGACTGCATTTTAAAAATTGGATAATTTTTTTTTTGTTATATATATTTATTGTGCTGGCTACCCTCGCTCTACATGGCCTTTGATATTACCAACGAATGATTACACCTATATGACAGTTGTAGCCCGATTTCATCATCTGTCAACATAATGTTTTGTGAAAAGTATTTCCTTTTTTGGTGTCATTCTTCCTGTCATTCCAAGTCTTTAATCTTTCGTCTATTGTCCATTTCGTCCTGAAATGGAGCATCAAATTCATTTCTCACTTCTACACTACGAGTGACTGATCAGTATTTCTTCATTGTACAGTAATACCCTCAAAATAGTCCGCAGGTGACTTGAACATTTCATGGTACAGTTCTCGCGTGCAATTTTCTCTGCATTACGCTGCATTACCCTGCATTACGTTTATTTATTGATCGAGTACGAGTCTCAATGCACGGATCATTACCTGTAATTAAGGGATGTATACCTCGTATATTTAAAGTCTCTGTAAAGATTGATCCTTATGTTCATGTCAAAAGTCGTCAGTTGCGTCCCAATCCCATTTTTCATTCTTACCTGTTCAAGAAGCTAATGGCATTCCGGGTAGAAGGAGGTCCCAGATCTTCTATATTTTAAGAAAAAATAGCTTTGTTACAAATTGTAAAAGAATTTCCACACTTTATTCAATTCAAAATCCTGCACTTTATAGGAGGCATAAAGTACAGAAGGTTAAAACAACTAGGAAAGTCGATTTGATCTGGTCATAAAGAAAACACAAACGTCATAACCATTATTGTGAATATTGGTCAGACTTCCTTTGTAGATTTCTGAAATAGGGTATTATAAAACCAATAAATTTCAGCCTACACAAATACTTAATTCCGATTCATGACATTGGACTATAATTTGCGCAAACCAATATCATTTCACAAGGAAACATTATGTTACTCTGAAAGCCGACTCAGGATTTTCTTACGTGGTTTTCGATAGTTTTATGAGTGGTGTCGTTGTAACTTGAGCTAAGTTTGTAAGGTAATATCAGTATGGAAAAAATGTAAATAAAGCAATTTATTGATTGCCGTTTGATGTGCAAATATTTGAGGTCGCATAGCGTAACCCGTTCTATTCAACACGTTTTGTTTGATATGAATTTAACTTTGATTTGTATTCGCTCATCCTTTGATTCTTGAACAAAAAGACTACATTTTTGTGGTGAACTATTGAGGAGAGAAAATGGAGGCCACAGGGGACAGAAAGAGAGAGGAAGGCAGAGAGAGAAAGAGAAAAAAAAAAGAATTAGAAAAGAAAGGGAGACAGAAAGAGTGAATGAGAGAAAAGATAGGCAGAATGAATTAAAGTCTTGAAAGTAAGAATGGCGGACTTGTACTCTCTGAAAAAAATGGAGGGATCACTGACGTGACTCCCCTTCGTATGTATACATGTATTCAGCCAATTATGAATGGCAATCAAACACTCTAAGAACAATCTAGTCAAATATAACTAAAATCTAGTCAGATTTGACTAGAATACTATTCCCACGGGCACCTGCACTATTCTAGTCAAAACTTCCAGCTTCGGGTTTGAAGTGAACAGAATACTGCTCAAAATGAACAGAATACTAGTAAAAAAAAAAAATGAACAGAATCCTAGTCAGAATGACTAGAATCTGATTAAGAAAATGCGACCAGGCGAGCTGGTCTAAAAAATGATTAGTCTAGACGGTTTTTTTTTTTTAGAGCGAAATGAAAATATAGAATCAAAGAGATCAATGCCATTGACCAACTCTTTCTCCTCTCCCCCTTTCCCCGCGATTAAATTTGATTTGATTCGTTATCAAGTTTAAATACGAGAAATATACAACAATGAAAGAAAAGATATTGTACATATTGACAGAATGAAAGGTGACAAATAGCTCATTTCTACTGGGGTCCCTCCCTACCCTGTTCCATCCACCCTTTCCCGATATAGCAGCTCTCTTTGTGAATGTATCAAACAGCTTCTTCCAGAAATAGAAGCATTAACATAAGTTATGGTGCTATATATTCTATATTTACCCCGGTAGATTGTTAAAACAAGCATACGTCCCCCTCATTTAATAACATGAAATGATATAAACCCATGTGAATCTATTTTTCTCAAACTGACTACTAACAGAACCAAAATTCTGTTCAAAGATGCGAGTAAAAGGCCTTCAAATAAGATATACATTTTAAATGCGTGCTAAACTCACGGCAAGCCAGGCTTTAACAACTCTCTTATCTTCAAGAGTAACGATTCTGGAAGAAGGGGGTTATTTCCGACCGAGTCGGAATTTTGGGTCTATTTTTAGCGAATTGAGGATTTCTTGGCTTCTCTAATTGACGTACAGTCATCGAGATATTATACGTCACCTTTCCATATTTGGACATGTTGATATTTTTAGATTTTCCTTTGGAAAGTACCCGTAAATCATTTCCGATTCGAATAACAAAGCGGTAGGTTGAAAATTGCTAGACTCGGGCATCTTTATTTCCATCGCCTTATTGTTTCCCCTTCTATGCAGCAGATGGTCGCTCTCTCTCTCTCTCTCTTCTCTCTTTCTTTCTCTCTCTCTCTCTCTCTCTCTATCTATCTATTTATCTATCTATCTATCTCTGTCTCTTTCGTTTTTGTTTTGTTTGTGTTTCTTTCCCCATCTCTCTTTCATTTTCCCTCTTTCTTTCTCATCTCTCTCTCTCTCACACACACTCTCTCTCTCTCTCTCTCTCTCTCTCACACACACTCTCTATCTATCTATTTATCTATCTATATTATTTATCTCTGTCTCTTTCGTTTTTGTTTTGTTTGTGTTTGTTTCCCCATCTCTCTTTCATTTTCCCTCTCTTTCTTTCTCATCTCTCTCTCTCTCTCTCTCTCCTCTCTCACTCTCTCTTAATCTTTTAATGTTTTGCAATCGCTAAGCATATCAAACATATTCGTATATGAATGAACTAACTACATGTATCTTTTATCATTCTTGTTTTGCTTTTGAAATATAAAAATGGGTGATGACATATCAGAAAGTTTTTTTTTAATACTAGGTTTCCGCCGACTGATAAATATGTTCTTGGGCTGTCATAAGGTACCAAGAGATTGGCACATCAATTGGTATTGAATGTATTAGAGTGATTCATCATTTTGGGTGGAAATGATATTGAAATAGTCCGGTGTCATACTGGATAATTCTGTCTGTTATTCATATGTTTCTTTGATATGTTAGTAATGTTTGTAATGATCTCAAAACAATTTTATTGAATTGTGTAATTAATAGGCTAGAAAAAGTGAAAATGATATCCATTTTTTGTCAAAAACGGAATCACCTATGATTCTTTTGATTCCCCGATTATCTAATATTGATTTTTTTTATTTTCTTGTCATGATTTTTTTTAAAGATGTTTTTTTAATTATTATTAATATTTTTTTTTTTGCTTGACATAATTTGTTTTCCGCCTTGTTCCCCCCCCCCCCCCGAAAGATAATCTTGCATCAGTCATTGTATTTATCTATTGAAGAAAGGTTTCAGAATCACACAATAATTCACAAAGATCAGGAAATATATACAACATTTACCACATCCCCTCCCGGCAAGACGGAATCGATAAAGAATTATAAATCAGAAACAAATCAACAGACCTTGTAATCACTGGCGGTAGTTTCAGGCTCTTATAACGACTTCCCATTTCCCTCAACATTCGGGTAAATGGTTAATTTGTCAGTGAGCCATTTGCCATGACATGGCAAAGTAAAGTTTTTGAGAAACATTTAATCCGGTATTGACGTAGCTTAGATTATCCCTGATCAAATCTACTAAAAATAATTCAACAGAATAGTAAACATTATATGATAACCATATACTGTCTGTGCGATTGGACAACCTTTCTAGTTGATAATAATTGGATAGCTATCAAAAATGTCAAAACAATGATCCATATCATTATGCTTTTGCTATGCTATGTGATAAATACATATCGAATGTATCATACATTACATATGCAATTAACGTTGATGTTTCAATGATAAAAATTATGACAAACATATTCTTGTTGATGTATGAATTATAAAATCACGGACATTATAAAAAGACGAGTAGATACACTGACAGATTAAATGAACTTCTACATTAAAAAGATAGATGTATATGTAGATGAATACACATGAAATAACGTACAAGGAATGAAGTTAATCAGATGCATTAATGGGTGAACTTTATTTTATGCATCGTAATTTTATTTTGCCACATAATGTCCTTGATGTTTCTGTAAATATGAATGTTTATCTAATTGTATATTGAATTGTATTTCACTGTGAATTCTTTTGCATGATGTATGTAAACTCCATGTAATTCAGCTCTTGAGCTGAAATATGGTTTTTAATAAATACCTCTTCATTGCAATGCAATTCAATTCAATACTGATTAAATGAAATAATCGTTAAAAATGGAATAGAATTGTGTGAGAGCGGTGTGTGGAAAGGATTCAATTGCATTATTGTAACTTTTTTTTTCTTTCTCTTTCATTCTTTTCTTTTTTTTACGCAGATCTAGAGTGTGGGCTTGCGGATTGGTCGTCGCAAGACTCTTTAGAGGCATGATCAGTATCAGTTATTGAGGGGACAAGTACACCTACTAGACTGAATTTGAAAGAACTTGATAATCAGAAGTGAATAGATGGCGGATTCGGAGATAGTGGAATTACACACTCCGACTCGAGAATGGAAAGGTTGGATTCGAAATCGAATGACCCACGAGTTGGAATGGTGCATCGTCACCGCAGGTTTGATGGGTGTCTTCCGCGATCCCGAAGCCGACCGCGCTCGTATCGTTCTCAACCTCGCCGATTTTGACGTCAAGCCGCTGTGCGAGGGAGCAAAGCGAGGTTCCCATGTCTTCACGTACGTCGATGATTGTTACAGCATTAAGTTTGTATCGAAAAGAAACGCGCGGATGATTTACACGTTCGGCGCGGAAACGGAGGATGACTTTCGTACATGGCACCGTGGGCTGACCGGCCTTGAAGTAGAAGCTTCTGGGTTCGACTTGACCCTTGAGGCTTCCTCCTCGAGTCCAACGTCAGTAGAGGTCAAGAGTGGACATAATGACGCGCGTCGGATGGACAGTGGTTTGGGAGATGATATCTCTACGTCACCGGGTGCGAGTCAAGACGGCCGCGGAGGCAACAGCCGTGTGAGACAGTTTGAAGCGATCCAAGAAACAGAGCTAGTGAGTAGTCTACGCAGCAGTGGCAAAACAGGAAACGTCACACCGGATAGCACTAGTGGGAAGTCAGAGTCTAGCGATTCTCTGTCTGACTCGGGGCAAAGTAATACCACAACGCCTGATTCAGAGCTAGCAGATGAAGTGCCGCGACTCCGTGCCAACGCTCATAAACTTCGAGTGACTCGTACTGATCAGTCTCGGTTTAGTGCACCAGTCGGAGACTTCTCACTTTGGGAGGAAGTTATAGGAGACGACGGAATACTCAAGAAAACTTACTCATTACCCATGAAATCACCGCATCGTGTTCGAGCTTCGTCCGATGGCGAAGAGGGAGACGCATTCGAATATGGACCCTCCTCGCAGGTTTCTCCTCCCAATCTACAAACAACTCAATCAGCATCGAATACGCCAGCGAATAGCCAGCCGAGGCAGGTGACGAGCTTCAGCGACCCCGCTCGAAAGAAGCTGGGATCGCGCATGACCGTGAAAGCTTCCAAGTTCGTCGGCCGAGTGACCCAGCTTCGCTCGACGCGAAACAAGACACCTCTAGCTCAGTCAGCCATCGTTAGCATCACCATCGAAGGCGATCTTCTTCGTAAGCACAAAAGCACCTTGGTGCCATGTTTTTGTATACTCAGTGGATCCGTTCTGTACTGCTACAAATCAAAGCAATCGGAAGATATATCGGATTTAACCATCGACATTCACAAGTACCGACTCTCAAAATTAACAGCAGCGAAGACGGAATCGAAAGAGCTTGATTGCGCCTTCGTCTTGACCGCCCACAGTGGCTCGAAGGAACACGTCTTCATCGCAAAGGATCTCAATCTTGCCCGAAGATGGTACGGACATTTAGAGGATATATTAAAGGAATTGGAATCGAGGCAGATCATGGCTATGCAAAACTCGGCACCCGATCTGCGTGGTTCATTGCCCTTGCTGAATCAAACTGGGAAATACTCGGTGAACCAACAAACCAAGTATACCAAGGTCAAGACAAGGGGTAGTACCTTCAAACGACTTGCCATGGCGGAGGAAGAGAAGAGGAACTCGATTGCAGCCCGGATGTCGAGGGCAAGCTTCGAAGACGGATACGGGTTCACGGAAGAAATGAGCCGACATCGAGCTTCAGTGGATGACATCATCGGAATGGGTAAGACCCGCAACCAAGCCGACGATGATGACGAAGAAGCTTTCATCGAAATCACCATGGATGACGTCATGAGATCAAAGGTAAGACCTGATTTTTTTTCTAAAGATTATTATTATCATTATTATTAGCAATAGTTAGTAGTAGTAAAAGTAGTAGTAGTAGTAGTAGTAGTAGTAGTAGTTGATTGTCATCATCATCATCATCATCTTCATGCGTGTTTGGAACTTGATAAAAACGAAGTAGCTTTACAAAAACATGAATAAGATGAAGAAGAATAGGGAATGAAATAGCAATTACTTTACCATTGGCAATGATGACGAGTAAACTGCATACTTTGATTTTAAAACAAATGCACTGTCCTAAAGGCTGCTAAACCTCGAATTCATGAAGCTTCTTCCTTTAATCGTTCAAGAAACAGGATATTTTCATGACGATATATATATATATATATAATATATATATATATATATATATATATATATATATATATATATATATATATATATATATATATACAGTCAAACCTGCTTTAGCGACCACCTGTACAGAAAGACCACCTGTCTATAAAGACCGCAATTTTTGTTTCCCTTGAAGAGCATTTCCCATTGAAATATGTATTAACCCTTTCATGACAGGAATTATTTAAGGCTAAATTGATCACATTTCGTTCTTCAAATTGGCAACAATAATATTTTTCTTTTAGTGCTACATGGTTCTAACAAAATGCAATGTCTTTGAAAACAATATACATCATTAGAAACTTAGTCGAAAAGTTGAAAAAAATTGCCAATTTTGATAAAAAATAGTGATTTTGAACCTCTCAATGTGTTGCCAATTTAAGGATTATGAAGCTTATTCTCCTTTTTTAAATTCCTGGCATCAAACGCAATATGGTCATGCAACAAAAATGGACACAATGTGTGTAGAAATTTTTGCTTTTTCTACTCCTGTATCTGGTTATTTTTTAGAGCTCTGAATCAAAAGTTATTGAGCCAAACCACAAAATGTGGTCAATTGTCTTGAAAGGGTTAAAGGAACCTGTCCATAATGACCACTTTTCTTGTCTCCCTTGAGTGGTCTTTATAGACAGGTTTCACTGTATATATGTATATATATATATATATAAATGTATTGTACTTTGCAATATATTTGTACGCGAAGGCCTCTTCAGTGACGTTCCTACAAAAAAATCACATGTTATTCCATGTCATTACACATTTCCGCATCTTAATCAAGTCATATCGTCCTCAACATATTCTTTTGATTAACTTTTTTTTCTCTCAAACATGGAGAATAAAATCAAAACTATTTATTCCTTTTGACGAAAACATCTGCCAAGATATCATTTGAAATGTCCTTCCTGTTAGTTTTATTGAATGGGGGTCCTGATAAGGACCAATTTAGAACGATTTATCGAAGCATTCGTCATAAATGAATAATGATAGAGCGGGATTGAAGATATTTCAGGCAGGTTTTAATCAGTTTACAACTCAATAAATCGCTTGATAGCCAAGAGGCCGCTAATTGCGGTAAAGAAATGTCACTGCCGGTTGGACAACATGTAGAGGGACTTAACATGCTTAATGCAGTGAGTACAGAGGGGATAAGATCTGCATAAAGGAAATATTTATTCAAGCATTCGTCATCAGTGAGTTACGATAGAACGCAATCAAAGATACAGTCATGGCAGTATTCCGAAGCTCGTTTTAACGATAGTAAAAACTTGAGATGGCAAGAGGCCACTCATTATTCATATAGACACTGCAAACGTGAAAAGCGTGATATAAAGTTTAGTAGCTATCAAGCGACTGCATTGTGAAAGAAAATGTTTAGATTTTATTGGGAAAGGCTGAACAGGAGAACATAAGAATAATTCTGTAAGCTTATTGTGAATTATCAAAATGATAACTGACTACAACTCTCTGAAAACTTATATACCGTGAAGCACGAAATGGTATGCGGGACTACACACAGATTCGCCATCAAAGTTTAGTCCAAAATTGTAACTATCTTCATTCATATTTTTAATAAGAGGGTATTTAAGTTGACATAGCCACTATGATATTCTTCCACATATAGGAATAAAAAATGACGAATAGGTCACAAATTATTCTCCATGTTTACCAGAACTTTTTCTTTTATTCAAAGTAAGGAAGGGTAGAAGTTAAAATGGGAGATTCACGCAGCGAAAATTCAAAACAAGGCGAGATAGAGGAAGGAAGATTGAAGTTGAGGGAAGACGTCAATTTGGATGAAAACATCTTTTATTAATGGGAAAGCAGCGATTAATTTAATGCTCCACACGTGTTGCGAATTTCCCAGTTTAATAAATGACAGACTAATTGCGACACACTGATTTCTATCGTTTATTAATCACCCCCCCCCCCCCCCCCGGTCTCACTAATTCCTTTAGAGTGATATTTTTGATCCCTTAGAATCTGTCTCTCCGTGAACTTCACAGCGTAGACTCACTGCACCACCGTGTAAAATGAACGGTTAGTGACAGCGTGAAGGAAACAAATTTTAATCTTCTAACGGACGAAGCGAGGAAACACCAATTAGGAAATTCGCTAAGCTTATTAATGAATCGTGTCAAAGAAAGCCGTTCCATCATATTAAAGCATTATCAGAATCCTTTCAAGATTATTTCATCTAGTTTATTTTTTAGGAAAAAGGACACATTGATGTATTCTCTATGGTATAAGGTAAAAGGGGAAAATGTGATATTAATCTGCCACAATTATGTCTAGACAACTGATTGACACCATAACGGCCAATGTCTATTTATCACTTCATTAGAGAAATAACAGCGCGGAATTTCCTTAAAATACCCAACGTAGCAACAAATTTCATTTGACAAGGGGCAATAGGCAAGTGCAAAAACGCCTTGTCTGTTCTTTAAAAAATAAAATTGTACTTGTTATGATAATTATGATAACATTTAGACATTTTTGTTCTTAATGTACTTTCATTACTATAACGCAATATCTACAATAAAATTGAATGCAGGTCATGCAATTACGAATGTTTAGTGGTTATTTTGCTTGGTTGATTAGGTTGTCAATAGAGTCGATTGGGATGATGAGATTTGGGGATCATCGAATATACAACAAATAAAAACCTTGCTGGAAAAGAATACTATGGAAAGGACTGGACATAGATATTGGAACATGACACTTATTAACACGCACAACGGGCATCAGACTTTGGTTCCAAGTTGTAAACGATTTATTGTCATTTTTGGAATGTGAGAGCATTTCAAGAGCAATTCTCTCTGTCGGCATTACATCAGTGATATTCTTGCACATCGGAATGAAACGAATTAGAATTTTCACCATTTATTTACCAGAGCTCAACCTCCTCTTTCACCATCCTCTCTATTGGAGTGGATCGAGGCAAGCAATCCACCAATTAAAGTTCAATCAACTCTCATCAAACGATCAAGAGGAAATTACCGATTACATACTATCAGTATCGGTTAGGATCCTCGAGTTATCTCCGCTTGCAGTGGGTCGTTGCCAATTTACATGTCTTGCCTGTTTTAAAGACACGGTTGTCGGAAATTGTATTAACACAGTTATATAGTGAGCTGAAAGTTCATGGAAGTCGTATTAGATAAAGTAGTTTAATCTATAAAACGGGCGATAGGCCTAAAACACTCTTAGATTTTCATGGACGAAAAGACTACAGTCAAGGGCGTCGGCCCTTTTAGGGGCAATTGGGTATTGCCCCCTCCTAAGAGAAATAAAAGTGCGGTCATTTCATCTCTTTACCCCCCCCCCCCCCCATTCCGAAAATGGATTGACACGCCCTAGTTACGCCCTACAGTACACATCGGAGATTTTTTAGGTTCAGAAAATGGAGAACATATTTTCTTCTTCTTCTTCTCCTTCTTGTTTTTCAAAGAAATTTCACTCATTGACATCGTCGGATCGTGGTTATCTCAAAAGTGATATGCAAAATAATTGGCTGCACAGGAGATTTATACCAGTTTGTGTGAATAACTGTAATGATAACATATTTCAATTCAGTTAGAATTACAATCTTCCGATCTTACTACTAGAGCCAAATTAAAAGGGAGTAACCTAATTATTTGTCCTCTTCATTAACTTTTTTTGTGCCGATGTCACATATATCTGACAGATAGACTTGTCATTTTCGTTCACCAATTGCTCGACCACAGGAAAGGTATATGGTGGTCAATGTATATCACAATTTTGAGCATAAATCAACCTTTCTAAATATATGATTATAATCATATGCTACCATAGAAATTTTCAGAGAAAATTGCAGATTTTTAAAAAGATATTACCTTATTTCAACATTAAACAATAGTAAACAAATGAGAAACCAAAAAATAATGGACAAAAAAGAAACTCGAATGTAATTTTCAATAATTCTTATGCATAAAGTTGGGTAAAGTAATAATGTTTGGTATCATATAAATGGTAATAAATTTGTTGCAAGTTTTGTACACAATATTTTGTGAAATAATAGATGGTTAATGAAGTGCAGACATATGAAAAGTAAGCATTGATCACATTTTGGTAAAATTTTGAAGAGAGCTAAATCCCTTGGAACATTAAGAGTTAATGGTATAGGTTTGTCGGTACACACAAACGTACATGCATTATCATAATTGTTTCTCTTTTATCGGAAAGCCAACATGGGGAATCTAGCTTCGTGTATGTAAATTAATTAGTCTTCTGCAGTAAGAGGAACAAATCAGTTTTCGCAACCTAGATTGATTAAGCCTTTCTTCTGTTGACCTGATTAACTGACTGCCTGTCTTTCGCGAGTGTATCGACATGTCAAGCTTAGGTCTGCTTTCTGTAAACCCTCCCTCAACACACTTGCTAGATGTATTGGGCGTTTAGATTTCTACTACAAACCTAATCGGTTTCATAGAGGTGAGTAATACAGGTTTCCCCTCCAGTGGATTGGATTTGCTACTGTTGAAGTGACTCAAGATTGTGATTGGGGGGAGGGGGGTTTAATTTCTTGCCCCCCCCCCCCTCACTAGCTTCGCTTCAAGGAGAAATTAAATTTTCCCTTCTCTGAATTTGGAATCTGTAGGCCTTAACGATACTTTTGGATTTGGTATCCAAATTCTACGGGGGTTTTAACCTTCATGGAAAGCCCCGAATAATTTTGTATATATTATATTTTAATCTATTGTTATCATGTATATTGATTTTATCTTGCGAAATAAAATTGAATTGAATTGAATTGAACTGAATTGGTATTAATACTCCAAATGTCAGACTCGATCGACACAGAACAACAATTCCCTTACTCTAGAACCAGCTATGCTCCCATCTTCCCCTCCCATCTAACCCCCCCCCCCCCCACCGCCTCTCTCTCCTTCAGACGAACCAGGATCCACCATACTCTCCACCTTTCTCTCTCCTTCTCTCTCTCTCTCTCTCTCTCTCTCTTTCTCTTTCTCTCTCTCTCTCTCTCTCTCTCTCTCTCTCTCTTTCTCTCTATCTCTATCTGTCTCACTCTCCCTCTGTATGTTTTGATCGGATTTAGGTCATGTTGATTAACCTACCATCTTTTAATATGTTTGATCCATTGCAGCTGAATTGTCTTTATGATTAGTATAACATCATGATTATGACACAACCCGAACCGAGGAGATACATGACTAGCGCCCTCTGACTGCAAAGTGAAAATACTTCATTCTTATTAATTACTCTGCCGTGAATTTGTTTTATTACCATCACATAATCATGCACAAGGCTTTATTCCAAGGACTAATCTTTCACTACACTGTGACTAGAATAGGTATAGTTATACTACGAAATACTAGGTAGATTTGTGAAAATCAAATAATGCGCCTTAATAGACCATCAAAATATACAACTTTTCAGAAAGTAATTATAACTTCGTTAAGATCGTATATTCTGCCTCATAAAAATCAAATTCAGTCACTCAAAATACTCAGTGCTGTTGTAATCACCCCTACCAAACAACTTTTGCGTGCAGTTCATGAGATATTCTAGTATCTTCAGTAACATATGTGTCAATCTTAGTCATTTATTAGAGAATATTAGATCTCCGACCGCAATTCTACACCTTCAGGTACGGTCGAGAGCGGGTCCACTATTTATTTTTCGAGACGAATTTATCACATCCATCCACGTAATTCATCTAAATGTGTAAACTCTCAATCTAGACACGTAACGTTTTCGTTTTTATTTTGTTTCCACTCACAAAATCGTCAACGTCCCACCACCCCACAGTTGCTACTTGGCCCCGTTTCATAAAACTTTTTATCAATAACAAGTTACAATGATAATTGTTACAAGCTACTGAAATCGTTGAATCTGATTGGCTGAGAGCATATTTGTCATATAAACGGGGCAGGTGTTACTGATAACAAGTTTTATGAAACAGGACCCCTGGTAGTATGAGTTATGTTGACCACTCAAGTGGTTCATATTGATGTGATATGATTATGAAACTCAAAATCGATCAAAAAAAGAAGAAGATTGTCAATAATTGACTATTTTGCTGATTGAAATGAACATGATTTTGATGAAAATGGGGAATAAAAAATGCAGGGGTATTAAGAAGGGCTACCATCCGAATAATGTATTTCAGAATAGGCCAAAAATATACCCTTTATAAAATGAGGAAAAGTTTTCTCTTATTTTTTTATTTTGGTGAAATTGTGGAGGTTATGCTAAAGGAAGTATGAAATTTCATCTTCATGTTTGTCACGGACATCCTATATTTTGTTTATAAGGAAGACCATACGTCACACATTCAAACTATAAATGAAAAATGCCATATATTTTTTAACTTTGTAATTATCATTTTAATAATTCAGCATACATGTATCTGGATATCATTACGGAAATAACACTCAAACAGTCATTTTGATTACTTGAAATATTTGCGGGCAGCCAATGAATACTACTAGTATGTTGGCAAGGTTATTTCATAATTACATTATGGAGGACACATTGGTCTTTTTGCAGATGCTAGTACGTGATGTTAACACTCGGGCTATTATACATTTTTTTTTTATTGACGTCAAGCTTCTATAAAACCAGTGAAATTGCTCAAAGAATTTGTCTTCATCAATAGCCCAGGGAGGTGTGTAGGCAAAACAAGAGAAACATAGCTCACTGGATACCTTTTGTGACTAGTTGCTTTTAGTTGGAGTTTCCAGTCGACTACCCGATTCGAGGTAAGGCGATATTCCGTTCAATTTCCCCTCATTCTGAAGAGGTGGCAACAAGTCATTTTGAGAAATTGATTCTCTATTTGTTCTTCCGGTTGACTGAATATTTCATTTTCCGATAAAATGGGTGATGTGTTCGCGGTTTGGCAGACGACAATTAAGATAATATTTGAGAGACATGACAGTGGTATAACGGGATATTTTGTGGTATTTAGGGGGAATCAAAAAGTACTGTCATAATTTACTTTGACTATACAGGCATGCACTTGCAACAACATTATTTGATACTTCATAAAATGTTCTTAATAATTCCAAATAAAGTGGATTGCATAATTAAAGAGGCTGTTAATTATATATGCGAAATATCAAAGTGTGGCCATCATACATCATCGGCTGATATATCAATTGAGAGGCAAAAAGTCGCTGAATCTGTGTGTAAAAGTATTCATGTAAAAGCGTCAATGTTCGTAGGAGCGTTCGAGCCCCCCCCCCCCCCCCCCCCCTCGCAAGGAGCTGGAAAACTGCAAGGCATACCCCAATCTTTCTATCTTGCCCATCCCATATTTTTGTGTGTATCACACTATATTATGCAGGGGCCAGAATCGCTAAAGAGGATATGAGTGTTGGGGTGAACCCCCCCCCCCCCCCCCAGCCCTATTTAGCATTCTGGCGACTTCGTCTTGTTACCTATATCGTTGCATTTTATGATCTTGATAAATAATACTAATGCATATAATTTTACTTGTCAGATATTCTTTAACTAAACCTTTCGTTGACCACTTTCAAATCTGAAGATTATTGTGCTTATTTTTTTGCTTTTGTTGTTGTTGTTGTTGAAATCTTAAGAGCAGTTCTTGGCAAACGCCCACACCCCCCCCCCCCAAAAAAAAATGCTTTATAGTGACGCCCCTGGTACGATGATACCATTATTCCTTTCACTCTCAAAGGACTTGTTTTGTGAAGCTTCACTGAAGCGTTAATAATTCAATGAATACCGGTATCTCAAAGGCAGATCTGAATTGTTATTTTGCTCAAAAAGCAGACGAACTTCGTCCTCAGACACTACACATTATTATCATCGTCAAATCATCGTCACCCAGCAGAAAAGAGGGAATTAACATGAAGACCTTTAAACTTGTCATTCGAGACTTTCCTTCCAAATTTTCCGGAGCGGACATCTCTCGCGGTAGAACACCATGCAACCTTATATTCTGACATCAAAACAACACGTACCGGTAGCAAAATTTTCGGAGTTGATAACATCCAGAAGGATCTTACAGAATTACTTAAATAAGGAAAGCTCTAAGATCACTATCATTTTTAGTAAAGCTTGATGACAAAGATGTCTTTGTAGGTACTCGGTTCAATGCATTTGTTAATTGACTTTATACCAGAGAAAGGTTGTATTAATCGAGGAATGTTAAAATGGGTCGAGGTAGAATGCCATTGATTCGTCGGATTACCACGGGTACCCTTACCCTACCGCGAAAGGTAAGAAATCAATCTTTTACACCTGTCATTTGAGGGAATTTTTAAAGGAAAATCCAACCTTAATAGCAAGTTACTTTGAAAGAAAGAGGAAAAATCAGAGAAGCAGATTGGTGAAAGTTTGAACGAAATCGGACAAGCAATAAGAAAGTTATGAATTTTTGAAAGTTGTAATCACTATACATATGGGAATTTCAAATTGGCCAAATAGGTAATGTCACTGTGATGTAGCTGTGGACAACTCCTCCATTCGCTCCAACACACAAAATGACTAAAATGTCACTTTTTTCAAAATGTATTACTCGGTAGGATCTTTTTCTTTCATGAGGACCTATAACAATATTCTATCTCCAATATATTTTGAGTACTGCCCCGAGGGTAAAAGCGCCTCGAAGAAAACTGCAAATTAATGATATTTTTGTGTACGACAAATGGGAGAGTTGTCCACAAAAATGTCATAATCGAATCACCAAATTGCCAATTTGAGATTCGCATAGATGTAGTGATCTCATTTTTCAAACATCCATAACTTTCTTATTTCTTGTCCGATTTCTTTCAAACTTTCACCATCCTGTTTTTCATATTTTTCTGCTTTCACACAAATCATCTTATTATCAAGGTTGGATTGCCCTTTAAGGATCATTTAAGGGCTTAACTCGGTTATTAATCAGTCTTTATTTAATTCTTCTATTTAAAAGACATACAAACATCAACATATATACAAAGCATTTAAAATCAAAATACAAGGTATCATAGAATTAATCTATGGAATTAATACAAAATAAGAAGATCAGCAAGGACCATCATTAAAAGCCTATTGAGGCTTGACAAGTTGATGGTCACGAAAGCGTAGAGTATATAACAAAAGTATAGATTTTAAATATTATGGCGGAAGAGACAAAGTAAGGAAAATCATACTGTTGTGGATAGTAACTCGAATTTTGAAATTACTGATAAAAAGATAATAAGTATAATTCAGGCTTCCTCTTGAAAAGAATTAAGAAACTGGATATGTCTTAATGCGGAGAGCAAGGAATTCCAAACAACACTTCCAAAATGGCGAATTGGTTAAATGGTTAAAATAATGTTTCCCATCGAACCACTTGTTTAATTTGCAAGAAATTTCGTAACGGTTATAACCTTAAGAATAATCGAGTCATTGGTCAAATTGTTTTGTGAAGAAGACGAATCTAAGTTTTAAAAATCTTTTCCCCTTATTTTCAGATTCATCCTTGTTTTGAAACTTCCATTCTTTCTTTCTCGCTATAGTTCAGTTGTCATTGTAATTTTTTTTTTCACGATAACACTAATTAAAACGATATGTTGATAGTTACAAAGCAGAATAACATTGCAATTCTACACATTGTAGGCCTATATTACAAACAACTTTCAAGTCATAAAATCAACCATTTTAATTCATTCGAGCATTCATTTATTGCAGTTAGTGGCTGAATTTTGTACAAGAATTTTTTTTTAAATGGTTGACACTTTATATTTCCACAATAAAACTTTTAAAAGATTACATTTGAAATACCTAAAGATGAGAACATAACATTCAAAGGGCATTAGCAATTATACAGTACTCGAAACAAAGTGTGATATTATGACGGGGAGAGCCATCATCAACATGATCATTTTTTAAATTTTTTTTAACTGAAAGTCTTTGTGAATTGTTTGCTGTTATTGTGGAAATAAATGAAATGAAATGAAATGTTACTTAGAGCCTACACATGTGTATATGGATAGTTCCAATAATGCTGTCTGGCGCCAGCTACGTTTTCACCTGAATCCATCATCAAATGAGAAGTAACATTATTACATTCATGGCTTTCCCTTAGTTTTACTTAGTAAGTACGGGGGCAGAGGGGGCTTTCACATTGGTATTGTAGACTCAATAAATTCATCCCTCTTGAGAATACATTATTTCCCTTTCGTGGTCTTTTGTTATATTAAGTTGTATTTTCTAGGTGATATTGTGTGATAATATGTTTTTTGGCCCAAATGATTTGTTTGTCCTTCATCATTTTGCCCCTCTTTCCCCCCTCACGATTCTTTTGTCTCATACAGGTCCCCATTTCTCGGAAATATGGTTCCGTGTACTCTTCTCTCACCCCCCCCCCCTTTCTTTTTTTATGGGGGGCGGTGTATTTCCACCTTTTAGCGATCATCAATGATCAATGGTGCTTCCAACAAGATGAATATCATTTCGCTCTTTTTAAAATCTTATAAAGCCTATTCTATATAAATCGAATTAGAGATGGACATATTAAAGTATTCTTTGACCTTTGACCTTATACAGAGGATATCTCCAACCGCGAAGGAAGACTAAATAAAAACCTTGACCAAGGCTATAGCGCTGCAGAATAGATCCCGTTCGTTGTTTTTGGCCGTACTACGAATTACTGAACGACTAGTGGTCGATTATCATTTAGAAATAAAGAAGAATATTTCTTAAAACAATTTGGCAGTTATTTTTGCGTTATTTGTATTCAGCCAATCTTCGCGAAAATTCAGAACCGGAAATTTATCTCCACACATTTATCAGAGAAGTTGAGTGTTTAAAGTCCTCTTGGATACTTCTTCTTCTTCTTCTTCTTCTTCTTCTTCTTCTTCTTCTTCTTCTTCTTCTTCTTCTTCTTCTTCTTCTTCTTCTTCTTCTTCTTCTTCTTCTTCTTCTTCTTCTTCTTCTTCTTCTTCTTCTTCTTCTTCTTCTTCTTCTTCTTCTTCTTCTTCTTCTTCTTCTTCTTCTTCTTCTTCTTCTTCTTCTTCTTCTTCTTCTTCTTCTTCTTCTTCTTCTTCTTTCTTCTTCTTCTTCTTCTTCTTCTTCTTCTTCTTCTTCTTCTTCTTCTTCTTCTTCTTCTTCTTCTTCTTCTTCTTCTTTTCTTCTTTTTTTCTTCTTCTTTTATATTTTTTATTTTTTCATGGTGAACGAACATTTTCTCCGCAATTATGGTTAGGTTTGCAGTTGGGTTTTAGGTTAGGTTTAGGATTAGGCGTTGTGTTTGGTCCACGGTTGACGTTTGTGTAGAAAAATGATTGCGAAGCAAATGTCGTATACCCCCCCCCCCCCCCCCCGGAAAAAACAACAACAACAACAACAACATTAGATTTTTAAAAAATACATCATCGCGTATTCATTATTGCGTGAAGATAAATTCGGTAAATTTGTCATACAAAATGACGCCAGTGTCTTCGCGACCTTCGTTTTCGAGAACTTTCTTTTCTCAAAAACAATTTTCTCGAAGATCTCAATCCAAAGAATTCACTTAGATCTGTTTATGAATTTACAAACAGCGGCGAGTCAATGGCATTCCTTCCTGTCGATAGGACGCCCGCTGTGGTTTTATTCCTGCCATTAATTGTTTGGAACGATTTCCTTCCTTTGACCGCTTCCTCGTGAGAAACGTATCTTATTCGAGTCACGTTCAGACGCGTGCTGTGTTACCATGGTAACAAGATGACATCATGACCCCTACCAGGCTTCTTTTGTTTCTTGTGATTGATACTCATCTTGTATTTTTGTGAAATTTCTATGCTTTGCTGAAAACAACTTCAAAAGAAAGAGAAAAATACTGACTATCCCTGATAATACATTACATTCACTCAATCTAAAAGCAACCAAAAATATCCAGGCGATATTCGAAGACGGTGTCAGCAGATTGAACTGTGCTTTTGATTGCACGTAAATTACATAATATAATGACTCTATAAAGTTTTCCCTATGATTTGCTCAGTCTTCAAAGATTGTATGACTGAATTATTGCGTGCCTTGGAAAATTCTCCATATATCAAGCAGTATACCGTATATTTACTTAAAACCTTGTGAAATGTCTGCGCGGCAAATCTCTTTTGTTACGTGAGGTCGCGAAAGTAATGTGAACCAGTAACATTTTAAAATCTGACTTTCCGGTGCTATATTGTTCTAGGGGATATTCGTAAATCACGTTCTTCTGACACAGCTGCACGGGAAAATGCTCTTCGGGATACTCAGTAATCATTTCTTTTAAATTCCAATTTAACACGGTGGGTAAATTTACTGTACATGGTAGGCATCTTTTCGCCAAGGTATCGAGTTGGTTTTTTAATTCATTTGTGACATTTGAAACGATCTTCTTGATGATTATGCTGCAAAAAGAGTCTTAATATCAACAATAGTATTTCAATGAATGTTGTGATTATTGTTTTTTGTGTTCTTGGTTGTTTTTGTTTTTGTTTTGTTTTGTTTTGTTTTTTGTTTTTGTTTTTGTTTTTGTTTCTTTTTTTTGGGGGGGGGGGTTCATTTGGAAAGCAGTGAGAACTGACTACTAGTATAATATTTTTGCCACATTCTCAACCTTTCGTTGTCTCGTTTCTTCTTATTAATAATTCTGAGTACATTCCCCAATCTTTACAGCATAAGCAATACTAGTCTTGAAGTTAGACTAAAAGTGACCCATTATGAAATGATTTTGTGTAATGAAGATGGACAGAAGCTAGAGATAAGGCATGTACATCCAACTGCGCAGTATCATTGATGCATAAACCATTCACTAGTCTAACTTTAGGAGGAACTAAATTTTATTTTTTAATGAAAATACCTGGAGTGTGTAGACTATACCACTCACTACCTTCTTACCCTCTTATATAACTTATCTCAGAACCAGTTATTAGTGATAATGGGTTTTGGGAAAAACTCAATCCGGATGGAACTAGGTTAACTGAAGCTTTCAATCATACCGTACTATCTATGAATCGAGATATGACGCTTTTACAACATGTTTATCTTGTTAATTAAGTTTTATTTTCAGTAAACACGTTAAAGATTTTATGAAAAATTATGGATTAAAAAATTGAAGAGGTTATTTACGAATGCTTAACATCAAAGAATGGCCATCATACAAAAACAAGTCGATTAATAATTTGTTGGTTTTGTTGGCTTTGCACTTACAGTCTAAACAGCAGAACAGCAATCGTGATACTTGTTCTCATTCTAAGTACAGCACGAGTCGTCAGTTAATACTACGTCGGCATGCATTGACTGAAAACGTTTTGCAGAGAGGAGAGGAACTTTTATAAACGAATTCCTCATGAGCCATCATCTTCATCAGATCTAACAACAGTGGCAGATCAAGGATTTTCTTGCCGAAAACCATCTTTCCATTGCGGGGGCCTAAGTTTGTTGGTGTACTCAGTATATTTATAAAGGTATACCATGGAACAAGTGCCCCCCCCCCCCTTCCCCGACCCGCCAGTGAATAAGAAAGCGGTGTAATGTACTAAGATTTAGGACGCACAATTAGTATCATTGTCTGCTAAGGAGTTAATAGCGATCGATAAATCAATAGAATCGATGAGAATGCTTGCCTTTTGAGTTAAGTTGAGACGGTATATGTTTCATCTATTGTTATCAGGTTATGATACTCCATCCATTGAACATTGCTTTGCATGCCTTTTCGATAACTGGTGACAAAGAATTAGCTGCAAAAATATCATGTTATATAACTTCATGCAGTCACTCCCTAAGAAGTTATGATGATTTTTTTTTTCTCGCAGTTGTAAATTAAATGAAGTGTAGTTTAATCAAGGAGTGTGTTAAATAAATAAAGAGGAGCACTGCGAATGCCTATATGATTAGAAAGCGGTGTTCCAGAGGATCGAAGGGTGCTGAATTGCTGGCTCGATCTGCTCAGAATGCATTGTTGAGTTCATCAGCAGCAAAGGCAGGTCAGGCCTTCACTATTCTATAACTTTCTTTAACAATCATATGAAATCTATCTTCTAATATCAAACACAGACTTCCACAAGCGCAAGTTCACTTCCACCTCAGCAGTGAAAAGGATGATTCGTATCTTTTTGTGCGACTATAAGATGGATCTCACTTTATTAGGACTCGGGGGTGAGGGGAGCTCAGGGGACTCGAGCAACCTCACTTTTAAAAATCCATTTATGGACCTCATGCAGAGGGACACTTTTCATATTTTAGTCGTAATGAGCACCCCCACCAATTAAAACGCCCCCCTAACGGATCTTGATCGATTTATTTATTTACCTGGAGGATTGCCGATATTTACCAGAAGTTTCTTGTTCTAATCTCAAGGAGATTAGAGGAAAGAGCAAGAAGTTTTGTTGGAGAGACTAGAGGAGCTGTGTGCCTGTTATTAATGGCCTGCTGTTTCGAGTTGATGCCTGGACTGACGGACAAACAAGCCGAGGATCTTATGGCCCTTCGTAGTAGCATCATTATCTTGTCATCATATTTACACACACATGCTTCACAGTTTGAAAGCTTTTCAAGAGAAGTGCATGTGCCATCCATCATCGCTCTGCAGTGATGCAAAAGCAATCTTTGGATGAACGGATCCCAAGTTAACTTGAAAATATGAGGAGTGCGTTGCTTATCCCAGGTAAATGTCACCGAAATCAAGGATAGATTTTTAGATCGGATTTCACTCTCGTCAAACAGGAGTGAAATTGGAAGAGCTATATAGGTTCATATTCATTGTCAACGTTTGGGACTTTGTGATAAATGATTGGTTTCTAATATATTTAGGTTCCTTGAAAGACCTATGTGAGCCTATATCTGGATCAAGAGCAGTATGAAATACGTCTGCATTGATATTCATAATTATTTTGTGAAATAACTTGGGATTCGAGAGCAACCCTGAATATCTACAAACCTGCTGTAGAACGTGGATGACATTTGACATACGTGCTTGAATGAACATTACTATGTCATCTTAAAAAGAAAAGGTTAGTACAATGAAAGTCATATTAAGCACTAGAAGAACAAATGAAGGATAACTTGCAAGGATATTCAGGCTGTGGATATGTAGAGTAATTAAGTGTTCGTGTGAATTTTGACGCTGCCTATATGTGTCGGAAGATTATTTTACATTATTTTCGTTTCTTTGAAAAATAATATGAAAGGATTTTCTTTACGAGTTCGAATAACAAAGAACAAAGGTACAAGGATAGACATTTATACGGTATTAAAGCTTCGAATATCTGATTGATTCGAGTAGAGCTCATTCTGATGTAGCCTTGAAGGCAAAACAGTTTCGTTTGGGGTGAAGACTTTTAAAGGTGTTAAGAGAAAGGCCTTTATAAGCTCATTCAATAGTGTTATGAGAAGGTTATTCATAAAGCTGAAAGTATGTAGAATTTAGACCGACTATCTGAATTCTGATTCAGAAGCATAGTTCATAACATGGGATAAAGGTACGCCTGTATCGTTCGTGTTCGTTTGTGAAAATTCTTGTAGCATCATGAAGGTAAATCTGGAGCCTGTTTCATAAAACTTGTCATCAATGACAAGTTGCAATAACTGTTATAAGCTACTAAAATCCTTGCATCTGATTGGTTGAGAGCAAATTTGTCGGTAAAAATCACTGACAAGACACTTGATGAAACGCCCCCTGTTTCTATAACTTCTGTTGAAGGGTTTTGAAAGACAGTTCTACAACACTATTTTAAGCGACAAGAAAAATCTGGAAGAACAAACGATCTATGCTATGATTATGAGGAAACTTTGAGTGGACATTGTTTACCTAGAACAGTGGATCCTGTCATAATGTTTGGCGAAATTTCTTGAGTAATGTTGACAGCGTAACTGCTCTTTCTTTGAATTGTGAGGAAGGTTTAAGAGATAAGCCTGTAACACGATCGAAAACGACATGCTATAACTCTTAAGCCATCATATATCCAAGCTGTGAATCTTTTACAGAATTTTCAGTGTCTACCTGAATGTCAGTGTTGGAGTTTGAATGATGTATATGGCATTTGACGGGCCTAAGTAACCAGATACCAGACCAGGTATGTAGAGGCAAGAGTTCGTAGAACAATCCGTGATTGATGTGAAACGCTAGGACTAGAACGTACTCTTGCTTGTCCATAGTCTCTCTGAGTGCTTGATGTACCCCGTGCTCCGAACGACACCTCGTGTCAGTCAGGGGCGTTTCTGGATTATTTCGATTTGGGGGTTGTTTCGCCGAATTTGCCGACAAAGGCGACAAGTTAGCCGAATATATTCGGACACATCCACCTTACCCCAAAACAAACTGGGGTAGTATTCAGGTCAGCATATCTTCAAATTTACTAACAGGTTTTTTTTTTTAAAGCCCCTCCCCCCCCCCCCACACACACACACACACGCACACACACAAAATCACATCTTCCGTCAATAAGTTTTCGAATTTTTACAAGTATACGAAGCAAAAACTGTTTTGAATATAGGGTTGTCAGCACACAGCCCCTCCCACGCCCCTCTTGCGAAGCCCCTATAGCCTGAAGTAAATTGCAAACGAGGCTTATGGTAGCCCGAGGGTCAAACAATCATTCAATCATTCTAGTATAAGGGGAGCAATGAAAATATTGATTTCATTCATAGTTCTATTTATTATCTTCTGACAAACTACATAATTTTTACAGTAATTACGAATACAATTAACAATTTAAAACAAAAGGAGGCAAAAACCCGAAACGTGAAGCTTGTTTGGGGCATGAAGAAATAAGAAAATATTTTGATAGATGTGTCATCGGGTTTGGATTAAGCTGTTTTAACCTATTGATATGAGTAATAATTTATAGATATACGTCATGACATCTTCAGTCATTTATGTGTTTGTTTTTCGGTGTGTCCTTTTTTTTTTCCTTTCACCAAGGGTAAGTGCCCGTATTGTCTTCATTTATTCTGACGCTTTGGTGGAACATGGAAATGTCATATTCACTGGGTGGAAATAATAATTATTCAAGTGACGATTACATTTCCTTGACAATGGTTGTGTCTGAACCAAATACGAAACAAAGTTATGACCTCTGAAATAATGACTGACCATTGTTTATGAAACCAGGAAGATACAAAAATATCCCCGTGGTGAAAGTCGACTACCATCATTTGGCACTCCCTTAAGGACTCCCGAACCTGACCAATGTTTCTTCCTATCTTCCTCTCTAATGACGTCTATTATCTCTGAAGACGTGCCTATCCTGTCATATTTGACGCCAATCATATTCTAAAGTCCCCATTACATAAGGCCTGGCAGGCTCTTCGTTCCTAGAAATATTTCCCACTGACGAAGGTTGGATGGGACGGGGTAGATTAAAACTGTCGATATGGATTTCAAATCGCCATTACGCTGATAATGTGGACAGAACGGAACAGGCCCTCAAGCCTTGACACCCTGAGTGATTTCACTGTTTAGCCTTCTTGACATGCAGCTTGTCACGTCTCTGTCAATCCTACAACACTATATCAACAGCTCTTCGAGACATTCTTCATTTATCAACTCTCTGGAATCTATCAGCGGAATCAATATCATAGTGATATAAAATATATAGAGGATTACTGTCGAAGAGGGAGAGAGAACTGAACCGTCTGACTTCACAATTGTCGTTACTTCTCCAATATTTTTTCAGACAAAGCAGAATACTTTATTGTTTGTGAATGTCATTAGCTTGATTTTTAACATCATGTTGGATTTTCTCGTCATTAAAAGAAATATTTTGGTAAGCCTGAAAGACTTTCTACCCACGTTTATAGCCGTCTATATCTTTGTTTAATCATTGCATTTATTGCGTTTTCATATGACATTGCATTGTGTTATTTTGCATTATGAATGTCATTCTTATGATATTCGTTACATTTCTGATTTTCTCTAAATACAAAATTGATTTCCATGTCTCCAACAAACACTTTATGAAGCCAATATTGCATACTTGTAAGTATTACATTGTGCAGAATTCAGCTTTGTGCTTCTCAGCCTGATGGTCGATAAACCATATTGAACTGACATACATTGAATATTACTTTTGAATCTAGTATCGTACCGTATATAATAATTGCATGAGGATTATTATATAGTGATTTTCCTTTCCACTTGTCAGTGATGGTCTGTATCATCGACTGGTGCTATAAGACTTCTACCAAAAATTAAATGGAGCTAGTCCTCAACTGGAAACGCGATGTTTTTGTCACATCGTTTTATGTTTCTCAGCCATTGATTGCTTATGAACATAAGTGCTTTATGATTGTTCCTGGACGTTTGTAGACGAATTGAAAAACGATTATCTTTGAAACACAACCATCATAAATATGTGTCATGCTATTGGTATGGATATCAAGATTCAGTACCAGTTGCTGCACTTGGTTTTTGAAGGAGAGGAGAAAGTTCGGGGGAGGAGGGGCCAATTGAAAATTCAAGCGTCCCCATATTTTTTTTTTCTGCGGGAGTTGACTGGGGGTCATCTTGGTGCAGACGTTTTGACTGCGGAGGGCACAAACTTTTTCAGACAAATGCCCCCTTGCCCCTGCCGCACCCCCCCCCCCCCCCACCGATGCCGTCACTGCTAAGTTCATAGATGTCGTTCTCATTTAGAGTATACCTTGGATTTCATATGTCTAGTCCAATTACCGAGCAAGGTTCGTCGATCTAAAGAGGCCTAATAAGAGTACCATAAATCCCAAAGCTTTGAAAGTATTTCCGCGATTCATTTTGGACTTTATACCAAACTCAATCGTCGTTCAACAAAGCAAGTCACGTGGTAGGCGAAATGAGGTCAAGAGGTCATGTACCTCAACCTTTACAGCAGTCAAAGTCAAGAACCATAAAGAATGTTTTCCTGCTGCAAAAATTATTCACTCCAACACTGCACTACCTATAAAATACCACCTAATCTCGTGTTGCTCAATTAGAAGCATTTTACATACTCGTTTGGAACGTCTACGGACAACAGGAACTTTTAGCCTCTGCGTTATTTCATCATCTATGGAATCGTTTGTTGTTCTGGAGGGTTGGGATATAGATTGGTCGTTTTTCGAGGTTTGTCGAAATTTCTTTCATTTGGAATTGAACTCAGGATTGTTCATCTGTTCAGATGATAAGCGTTTCCTTGTTTGTAATATTCTCCAGAAATGAACATTAGAACTTCACAAAACTTTTTTATCAGTCAACCAGGGAGCGCCGCCGCCGAAGGCGCTCCCTCGAGTTATCAACCGACCAGTTTATCAATACTATTCAAAATGGGGTTTTTCTTGATCAACTGTTGCTCTATACGACTCGAAAATGTGTCCGAGAGGATTCCCGACATAAACACATTATTGGTGGATTCTGTATCCATAGATCAATTGCACATAACTGTAGATTGGGCGTCACTAGGGATGCACTCCAGGAACATCCAGAAATATGAATTCATTGGTATACTGGGAGCATCGTGGTAGAGTGTTAGATTGGTAGATTGGTAGAGTGGTAGAGTGGTAGAGTGGTAGAGTAGTAGAGTTCCATTCTGTGCCCTGTTCGTATGTCCATAGACAAGGCATTTTATCTACAGTTTTCTCTCTCCATCCAGGTGTTGAATGTGTACCTGGCAAGATTTATCCTTGAAATGCACTGCCAGTAGCAATAGTAGTAGTAGTAGTAGTAGTAGTAGTAGTAGTAGTATAATTATTATGATTATTGTTATTGTTATTATTATTATCATCATTATTGTTATTATCATATTATATTAGAAGTAGTCGCAGTATTGTCATTATTTCAATGTGTATATGTTTCTTATTATCACTTTCACAGTTTCTATTTTTGTCTCCTGCATCGCAGAGTAACCTAGGAGACCGAGCAGTAAGTCGTTCCATGGATGACATCGGGATGACGTCATCAGTCAATCGTAACCCGCTGACGACTGGGAAATCCCCTCTGGGGATTGGTAGGACCACGCCCAAGACCAAGCGTCACAAGAGGGCGGTACCCATCCCAGCCAGTGAGGTGGTCAACCCGATTAAGACAGGCTACTTGGAGGTCAAGAAAAGTGGCTCGTGGAAAAGGTAAAGAATAACCAAGAATTCCGTCTTTCCCAAGAAATTATTCATCACGAAATTATCACTGATTAAATGATTTGAGACCAATTATTGTAGCCTCAACAATTTACAATGCTCAGCTTTACACTCATGTAACTCAATTTAAATGGACAAATGGACATATATTTGAAAGAAAATCTTGGCCTTAAACTACCTTAATTCTTGTAGTTGAAGAAACTTTCTGAGAAGCAGTTGGCCTTACGATCAGTGAATAATGGTGTAATGAATAGTATGATGTATTTGTATGAATTCCAAACACATCTTGGATATTTAATCATATGATGGCTTCCCTATAAGTACAACATTGTAAACGCCCACTTAAGGAATACGAAATATATACATCACTAACTAAATAAACAATTAAAGAAGTAAAAGAATGAATAAATAACAAATTGATTGATAGATAAATGAATTAATACATGTATAACGCAGTATAAATATGTTTACTGTATAATACCGATCTCTATTTCAGAATTTGGTCAATTAAGTTTGTATGGTGTTGGCTCTTATGAGCATGATAACCCAACGCCCAACAGGCACAAAAATATTCAAGTTTTTTCCAGTTGAACGACATCTTTGTTGTTGTTGTTTTTGTTTTTGTTGTAGTAATTGTACATTTTCCTCCTAAAATATACAAGACAACTTTGATAATTCTTCAATTAATGATTATGAGATATAGATAAATTCTTTATGCTCATTTTGCTATTCTTATCCTTTAGATTTGTCATTGTCAGATTAATGTCTTTTAGACGAAACAGTTGGTCAAATTCGTTCAATTCAAATCACAAGAAATAAAAACACTTTCTGAATCAGAGAGCAATTTTATGCATTCCAAAATCAACTTTGATCTTCTATAGATTCTCAGTTGTCTATTTTATATGCTTAATGCAAATTCAATTCATTTCATTTCACTTCAATTTCTGTTTTATCGGCAATAAATCACGAGACAAAAGTCAAATGACCAATGCTGTCATATTTACAATAAATGATCAACATTTACATAATTACATCACCTATAAATGTGGAATTAATATTAATAAATTATATATGAAAATACTGTACAGTTAAGAAAAAGGTCAAAGGACAAGCTAATAAAAGTTACATATCACGATTAAAACCATTCCGACAGGATATTTTGATTAATAATGATATGAAATTTTAAAAATGGCGCAAAGAGACAACATTCATGATATCAAATACAGAGATTATGCAGTATAAAAAATAAGTCATGTGAAACTGAGTCAGCGTGCAATAAAAAAGGTATTTCGTTGGCTCATAAAAATATATAAGCCTAGACGGACTTCGTACCTTCATAGGTTTCCGAACTCTGTGATTTAAAATGTTTTTAGATGTTTGTATTTACAACCCTCCAGTACAAAAACGTAACGAGATCGTTTATGCAGCTAGAACTGTAGCATTAATCATAAATATCCGAATTTATTTATTGCACTTCATGCTCTCATAAACATCATGTGATCTAGGAGGCATATAAATCATTCAGTATGATTAACCAGTTAGATCAATACAGACATTACGATCGAACTGTGATTATATACTGACCAAGGAAATAGTCAATGCTATCCATACTGCTCGGGGCATTGAATAAAATTAACTATTGTCATGATGTCCCAATAGATAGCTCGAGTTTGTCAAAAGCGGGGTGACGGCGGGGTTGTCCTATACCTCTATGTACCCGTTTGTGATCCAAACAACTCTTACCCAACAAGCCCATATTCCTTTCTAATTCAATTAAAATCAATCCAACATCAATGGTATAGAAAATAGTGGCCTTGCATCGCGGGCAATAGTCATTGATATCACTTACCTTGTCACATTGAGGAAGACATCTATTGTCTGCTTTGTCCCGGCTTGCAATAACATTCGATATATTCTCGCGTCTGCAGAAAAGAAACTTCTCATCGAAACGCCTTCAATAGACGCCGAGGCCTTAACAAAACAGAAAGTGTTTCCTATATATCACTTTTGAAGTCACTTTTCATGCATTCTAAAGAATGATGTACAAAACGTGACGTAGACTTTAATGTATGGGGGTCTATTGTAGAAAAGGTTTTTTAAAGGTTTACATTCTTGTTCAAAAGTATGATGAACAATTTAATTATCTCATCAAAAGACAACGCCAAACTTATTCCTGCCTATCTTATCATGCTTATAGTGGAATTTGCTTTTTTTCACCACTTTGTTCAATTATGTCAAGTTTAACCATGAACAACTTCTGACCAGTAAAGAAATTTAATGAAATGCTTTAAACTTTATTACATTGTATAGACCTTGATTTAGTTTCCATGTCTCGCAACTTAAGCTTTTTATAAGAAACATAAAGAATATGTGCCCATATGTTGTATTCACTCTATTGCATCATTGTCAGGAATAATTTTCGAGACCTTGGCAGAAGAAATAGCCAACCTATTTACAACCAGTAGACATCTTTAAGAATGAGAGCATTTGGAAGATATCAAATTGTATCGAATTTCCTCCTCTTTTTTTTTTTTTTTTTTTCAAAAGCCACGATAAGAAACATGGAAGGAATTTTACAAGGTCTTCATTTAGTGTAAATTTTAACAGGTTCATACAAACAGTGGTATATCCAGCACAGGTGGGGCCGGTGTACGCCCCTCCCCTTTGAAAGTCCAGAAAAAAAGTCAATACTAAATGCCGTAGGTCCGTGATGAGACACGTGGCTGCAGGGCTGGCTCCCCACCAGATGAAATTCTATCCCCCTCACTAATCAATTTCTGGATACGCCACTAAAAGTGCGGCACGTACATGCATAAAGAGATGCGCAGCTGGCATTAGAGGTACATCCTTGTTTAGTTTCCGTATTACGTAGATCTTATCACAACGTCATTAATTTCCTATATGACCATGAAATACTATCTCGAGGACAGAGACAAGAAAGTTGTAGCTTGCCAAAATGATACCATGCAGCAATGTCACAGAGTCAAAATAAAGGAACTATCCAGTCTTTTTTAATATGAAATGGGTTGTCCCCTTGCTAGCCTTGATGGTTTTTTTTTTTTGGGGGGGGGGGGGTTCTTTCTTTTTCTTTTTTCTTAATAAGAAACAGACTGTACCGTTACTTCAGTGCCAAAAAACACACGGAAAATCATTTTATGATTACTTCAGTTTTTCGTATATTTTTCAGTAAAATGTTCAGAATTTCCTTTAGATTCTTCAAATATTTGAAACTGAAATAAATCATGGTAACATTGTTGTGTCGATGAGGAAAGAAGTTCTATTTATTCAGTTCATACGTAATCAGACCAGATTATGTCGTGGAAACAATTAGGGAAATAATGATCGCTATTAAAGTCAAAACATTTTAAACTGCATCCTTTCAAAGTATATTTCAGCTAATATATTAAATAAACACATTCCTGTGGATAATGATAATAAATCAATTATAGTGATATGGTCTTATTGCAGTTATAAAAATGGCATTAAACATTTTGTATTTGCGTAGATCCTTTCTCGTTCTGTATTCATTGAATACAACTTGTATCATTGATTTTTCATTTTGTGGGTATATTCAAAACAGATGTTGTGGGGTTTTTTTTAATCTGTGCCCAACAGTACATGGAAATATCGATTTTCGCTATTATGGGTTAAATCCAAGATGGCTGTCTTGTTGGTGTCACATAACCTGTCGTATATAACAATAACTTATACATCACAAAATGGAAGACTCAATTTTACATTATTACATAGCATAAAAAGGTCTTGAGATCGCTTCACATGTCAAGTGTAAGGGGATTACAATACTCCTACAAAAGAAAAGGCGAATTAGAATTATACAATCGTCATTATTAGCATTGTCTGTGATTGTTCGTTGATGACGTCATATCTTAGAGAGACCGGATAACCAGTCGCACCTTCACCGCAAATAACCTTGTCCAGTTGCCAAGCCTCTTCAGATTTTAGTCAATTTCCTTCTCTTGAAATTTTACAATTTTTTTGCTCTTTCCCCGATCAGGTGTTGGACATTACTGACCGAGGATCGTCTGTATATCTACCGCAAGCCTACCGACTCCCAAACACTCGACATGCTGATGCTAGAGGAGTACGACGTCCAAACCAGTGTCTCGTCGTCGAGTTCGGCGAAGACAGGGAACAAGTTTGCATTCGAGCTGTACCACCCGGTGAGTTAAATTAATTGCTTTACATCTAAGCATCGACACGAATGCCAATGTTTTGCGTTCATGTGAGGTATCGTCCCCCCCCCCCCCCACACACACACACACACCCTAGACCATATAGGACAGAGAAGGAGAGGGTTAGGGCTACTTTAAAGGAGATGAATGCTCCCTCTTCGATACTCTAACTCCACTCGACGACCTTGCTTCTTCTTTTTCCCCCATATCATTCACCTAGTAAGATCAGTGCCTCCACCCCCCCCCCCCCATGGTTGGACCTAAGCTACGCCCCTGTGCAGATAGAATGTTACGATAGGTCATTGATGACTCACTTTTATAGTCTGTTCGTCGTTGCACATGCCTAAAATAGGTTATATCATCTGTTTGGAGCCAGAAGGGCGTTAAGTCTATGTTAAATGTAATGGGTTAACGTCCTTCTCTCTCTCACATTCTCTAAACAGATTATCTTATAGCATTGCGGTTATTACGTATTCCAGTCTCCGACTAGTTATACTGGTACTCTCAGCACCCCGGGTGCCCTGTGAAATGCACTTTTCAGCATTATTATTAAGATTCTCGAAATAGAATAATGTACATTCATAAGAAAAATGGTACCTAAAGATTTATGGAAAGGCGCTTCTCTTAATTTGACAGTTCACTGTTAAAGTGTCTGAAAGACGTTTGAAGAGTTTCTTTTACTAATTTGATAGACGACTTCATCGTTTGTTGTTTTTTTTTTTTGGTTTTTTTTTTAATGGACATATTTATAAAAGTTTGATTGAATACATTCAGATTTTGAAAGGTATAACTCTTTAAGGGGGAGGTATAAGAGGCAGTTCAAGTAATGAATTGCACTATTTTATTTTTTTTCGGGGGAGGTCAGAAAAGTGGAGGGGGAAAAATGGTTCGCCCTTCCAAAATCTGACGCCCCCTTGTCAGGTCGTCTGAGTTATCTCAGTCGTTTACCCATGCCTTCAAGAGATGGGGGTATGATGATCAGGGACGGATCCAGGATTTTCTATAAGGGGAGGGGCACACAAATGCAGGTTTGTCATTTTTGGAAAACTGCTTGGAGGGAGACCCATATTTTTTGGGTCTAGCCAACCCTCGAAAAGTCGCTTGGGGGGTGGGGGGGAGGTGGCGATAGAAAAAATTCCCCCAGCCCTCCAAAATTCGCTGTCGGGGGGGGGGGGGGTTATGGGGGTCCAGTTCCCCTCCATAATTCTCTGACACGCAAAAAAAAAGGTTTTCGTTCTCAAGGGGGGGGGGGGCACAATGCATAATTTTCTTCCAAAGGGGGGGGGGGCACGGGCCGTGTGTGCCCCCTCTAAATCCGCCACTGTGATGATAGATGATAAGCTTATTCACAATGAATGATTAATCATAGCATACCATGTCAATTAGTGATTTCGAGGAATGACCTATGATGATTGACACAACGACACCGCCAAAACCACTGGCACCCCACCACTTTCATTGGGGATAACATATAACTGCTAAAAAGTACGAAATGACAATTAACTCTAACTTCATTTCGACCGCATAAAGAAGGACGATTTTTCTTTGTCTAAATAGTAAATACCACGAACAACTGTCGTATGATTGAAACAAGAATAATGTAATAGATGACAAAGAACTTGTATTGCTAATTATAATAATGAATTATACCTGTCCATGATGATTTTAACATCACAATACATCCCATAACGTTGACAACTTCAGTTTAATGGTGCTATTTTCACCATATTTGGGGATATAATTTGAAAAGAGAGTGCATATAACCAAGGAAGTCAAACACAGGATGAAGTGTGTCTCTAAGGAATTCAGCTCTGAATAATTAAGACTATTTTCTACAAGTCTTTTTTGAAGCAGACACAAAGAAAACAAAGAACGGATGAGGCCACTTTGCCAAGTGATGAACGCGTTGCTTCAAACTTTGCATTATTCAATTTTCATTTCTTGAACACTTTTTTTTTTCTCCTGTTCTTGTTTTATTTGAAAAATGTTGACGTTGGCTCTAAGCTCATTTCCTTCTATTAAGTGAGAGAATCTTCCTGTATTGAATTTCCGTATAATTTGATCAGGTGCGGGTGTGTGATGTAGAGGGATGGATAGTTTTGGTAGTAATAGATCCTTAATATTATCTCTGTCTCTCTCCCTCCCTGTTCATCCTCATGCCTCAGAGAACAATTTTGTTTACAAATGTTTCCTCTCGAATCAGAAATAGGCTATCTTACAAAATGGTACTATAATGGCAGTCACTTTGAGCGCTAGATCGCTTGATAAGCGCGTGCTATGTCATGTTTTTCATTTACATGTATCAGTAGACAATGCACAAGACAAATTGTACACACTTTTATAGTGATCTTTTATGGTTGTTATGTTCCCAATAATTTGTATTGACATAAGGTGGTTCACTGCATACTTTGTCTTCAAGCATGATTGCCTGTTACTTCTTATACCCTTTATGAAAAAAAAAACAAGAAAAAGTGGTGATGGAAAAGTTCGGACTGAGACAAAGAGAGACCAAGAGTGCAATTCGCTCCTCAGTCCCACACACCAGTTTTTCAGTCTCTGTAAAAGCGAGAGTCCAGGCATGAGGGGGGGGGGGGGGAGCTTGTCTTTCTCGTCAAACATGTTTGATGAAATGCAAGAGTGCCAACTTCCTCTTATGTCCTTTTCCCTTTTACCATCCTTTCTTTAATAGCCTTTCACTCTCTTTCCTTTCTATCCCCCCCCCCCCAATTCGATGGGGGAGGGGTGCCAACTCGCTCCTCACCCCCCCCCCCCCTTCCCGGTAGCTACGCTAACAAGCTATCATGCATAAAAACTTCAAGTGCAAGCTGAACTCATCCAGAAAAACGTACACAAAGGGACAATAACCGTCCCTGAAGTTTTGTACTTCCATTTACTTGTAGGCGTCAAACTATATTTGGTTAATATTAACTCCAAACGGTTGGTTTTCAAACAAAATTCTCCAAATGCGAAACAATCAAGGTCGGATACTACTATGGCGATATTCTTTTGAACCGAGTGCATATTTGCTTTGTGCAGACAACACAATAGAAATAGCCTCATTCCTTCACGCAAAACACACAATGAACTGACAGAATATGTCTATTATAAGCAGAAAAGATATGAGATCCATATTTTATGGATTGGCGCCCTATTTTTTCGTATACTACATGTACGTGTTTTTCGGATGTAGTGCCTCATTTAATGCGCATCTACAGTAACTGCTTGCGTTGTAGCTGCATTTTTGTTTACTCTTCATTTGTGCCTAGTCTGGATAACAAGGTAATTCCGCAATCTCAGTTTTCATGCTGATTTGATTCCGTTAGTCAAACCTTTGTTCTTGCAGTTATTGTTTGGGAGATTCATTGTCCGGGAAAACTGGAATTATTGGTCATTTTGCCTACTAATTCGATTGCTGTAGTTCGTCTCGATCTTCAGTCATTATTTTTGCACAAACTGCTGATCAATTTTGTTGTTTTTCTTCAACTTGAACGTTTATCTTCGTTTCTCACATCATTACTTTTCTTCGGACAACCAATGCCCCAGGTTCATTGCAAACAGGACCCCATTTCTCAATTTTGTCTTTAGTAGTCTCCATGGGATAAATATCAGAAAGGGGAATGGATCCTTCCAGCGTAGCATCGAGTGTCTTTCAACTTCCTCTTCGCACTATCTTGTTTTTGTTGTCCCATTAAAAAGTATATTATTCAGATCGTATGTCTACAATATACTATCATGGATTATTGAGAAATCTTATTAGGGCAGCATATTGATTAAAGTTCAGGTCTACCCGTATAGTAATCCTATAGGAAATAGAGTTTTTTTTACACACTAAAGTAATGATGTCCGAGTGAATGTACTGGTATTGTCATGATGAGTGCTATCATTTCTCCCATTTTAACGGAAAATATGGACATCGCTCCAAATACTCTCGAAGTGATTGTATTCCATGAAAGTCGATAAGGTAAAATAATTATGATTTATCACCAGCCAGTGCTGTTGTTAGTGTTATGTCATCTAGGTAATTTCATTGCTGAATTATGAATATATATATATTCTTGGTTTGTTGTTGTTTTATAGAGGGTGACTGGAACTCAGCTGTTGTGTGAGAGTAACGAGGAACGGGCAGAGTGGATGTCAGCTATTGGTGAAAGGTGTAAGAAGTTCAACGGTGGAAACATGGACGAGACACCAGGCCTTCGTGGAAGCAGTAAGTTTTGAGCATGGATGAGTTTGAGAAGGAGTTTTAGATGGTGATAGTTACATGGCTGGATAGGTTTATAGCTTGATTGATGTTGACAGACAGATAGATTTCTCTCTCTCTCTCTCTCTCTCTCTCTCTCTCTTCTTATCTCCTTTCAACTGTATTAGATTGATTGATATTCATACATGTAGATATATAGTTAGATAAGAAAGAAATATAGATGGTTAGTTAGCTAGCTAGCTAGCTAGCTAGATAGATAGATAGATAGACAGAAATTTAACAAAAAGGTAGAGCATAAGCCAACTTTAGTTCCTTGTTATTGAAAGTTGATAAGAGTTTCTTTTCAGGCGTACATGCAAATCCTCCTATAAAAATACATTGATGATGCGATTAACCATGTAGCTTTGCTATATTATCTCTGTTTACTGATCATTTTCAATGTTTCATATTTCAGAAGAGAAGTTGGCACCACTGATGGTTAGACTTGATTCGGACCCTGGTGATAAACAGACACATCTAGGCGTAGATACTAAAGCATCAGCTGTAAGTACAAAAAAAAAACAACAACAAAAAACAATCTCGAGGTTTGGTAGGAAGAGGGGTATTGAAGGAAACCAGGGGCGTCGATCCATATTCAGGACTGGGAAAGAGCTAATACATTAATGAAATAATATAAGCTCCATAGAATATATTTTTAATTGCAAAATTATTGTTTAGAGAGGCAGCCCCCTCCCTCTTCCTCCCCTCCCCTTTCCGAATGAATCAACGCCTCTCATAAGATACTGAAAGTAGGGAAATATTTTATTTTGATGCGACGGTCGTCGAGTGGCAAAAGATCTGTTTCCTGTTGGTAAATCATTTCGAAGATTCAATGCACCGTAGTATGATAATTGTTTTCAAGTCCCACCATCAATAAAAACTCTTTTCTGAATCAATTGACTTTGAAGTTATCTTCACAAACAGATTCTCACTCTCTAGATTCTAGACTACAAGTGCCCCCTATTTCCATGAAATACAGTTGCTAGCTTGCTTCTCACAGGGGGAGTCCTGACAAGATGATCCTTTGATTAATTGCACGGTCATTGATCGTGCTTTTGATTCGGTCAAAGATTAAAATGAATGGCACCGGTCACTTTCTGGTTTATATAAATTTAGTATTAGTTAAGTTCTTGACCGCTAAAGATTACCTTTCACAAAAGGCATGTCATGCATAGAGGTCATTTTTTAACAAAATGATCTTGTCTGGTAATCGCCTAATGATTTTGTATACATGACCTGAAATTTGTTACTTGATGTCAAAATTGATAAACACATGCATATTTGTCTCATAAATCTATGGCCTCTTAAAACCATATTAAACCATATTAAACCATATTAAAAAGTCATATCAAATATTTTTCTTTCAATGAACGAGTTTATCCAATCAGTCATGGATAAATGCAAAACAGTGATTTCAAAGGAAAATACTTTTGTGATATGTTGTACCCCCAAAAATGGTTACGTCAGTTGTACATGTCTCCATTAATCTAGTAATTCAACAAATTATTTTTTTCTGTTTCGTGTGAAGAACCCGCTCCACTTGAAGTTGTGTGCAGAACCCTAATGTACAGCAGTGATTCAACTAGTGAATAGGCTACCTTGAGTTTAAGAAAAAAATAATAAAACAATGATAATAATAAATTATTATTTTCAATATTGACAGTCCTCGTCGGATGTGTCTGATGGGTCACCTATCATGGAGCGTAAGAAGCAGTACATCGAGGACAAGTACGAACGAGTGAAGGAAGCTCAGGAGATGGAGATGCTTCGAATGAATACCATCCTCAACCAACGTAGGATGTCAGCTGATGTCAAGATCAACGCAGTCGAGAAGAAACTACTTCAGCAACGAAAGCAGAGGAAGAGGAAGAAGAACTCTGGAGGTAGGATGCCACTTTGAGTGTCTTTTGATTAGTGATTTTAAAATGTGTTGCGGGCTTTATTTACCCATAAAGATGCAGGTTTGGGTTGCCACTGGGTTTTATGTCAGGAATAGGGCTACAGTTATAGGTATCGTTTTAGGTCCAGTGTTAAAGTTAGGAAATTGGTAAGAGTAAGAAATTGTCTTTAGAGTAATCGTCGTCGGAGCACGTGTCATGGAATCTTAAATTCAATAAATGTGAAGTATAAGATAGGTCGTATTTTCTCACAAATAGTTATATTTTTACTTTAAAAGCAATTTATCGGTATAGGAGCGAAAGGTATGTTGGTCCTTTTAGAAGAAAACATATTCTTGTTTTCATGAAGAAGGTAGATTATCTTGATGCAAATGAAACCATTTATCCAAACACAGCTTACAGATGCATAGAGAAAGGAAAAGACAATCTTCAGCAAATTCACAATCAATTATTCTTTCCAATATACAGGAGATTCGCTAGACGAGGAGGGAGCATTTCTTGAAGAGCAATTGGAACAGCTGAAAACACGCCTCAGTGAAATCAACAAGGAATCACAGGAGACAAATCTCAAACAAGGAGAACGACTCAAGGCCATCGAGGCCAAGAAAGACGTTGAGTTCAAAATCCTGGAACAAGAGCGTAAGCTTCAGAAACATCGAAAGGCCGCTCAACAAGCCTTACAGCAGATTGTCAAAGGCATCTCCTCCATCACCCCGCCCGTTGGTGGCAGCAGACCAAGGTTCGATCTCATATCGGAGGAAGCAGAGGATGAGTCTGAAGAAAGGAAGTTATCAGTGGCTAGTTCGGTCGGCATCAGCTCAAGCGACAGCATGGGTAGTCTCTGCGACCCCAAGAAATCACTGGACAGTGAGATTGTTGTTCCGGTAAGGTCTGCAGCAACGGCTGCAGCAACGGCATCAGTACCCTTGTCCGGACGGCATGCCGTTCACAACCATACCAAGACGAGTTCAGCAGACAGCAGCACAGATTCCTCGTCTAGTATAGACAGTCCCGATGTGGTCAGGCATAACTTCAACTTGGTGGATGAATTCACCAAGACCTTCCCTGTCTTTGAAGGCACATTAGAGCAAGGATCGAGAGATAAATCAAAGTCTTTCGATTCAGGCATTGCTGACGAGGTTGACATAAATTCCAACAAATCATCGACGACGATGACGACGACGAATATCAACAGTAATTTCAACGACAACGAGACGTCATCTCAAAACAAACATACCGGGAAACACATTAGAACCGAGATCAGTGAGGATGTCCTACGAGATATTGAGGTAAGATATTCATCATTACTTGTTTATTTTCTAACGCATATATATATATATATATATATATATATATATATATATATATATATGACGGAAAGAATTTTGACGAAAAAAAAAACGTGCTTGAGGTGTATAATGTTTTGAGTTGGAAATGGAATTAATGAAAAGATGTTTGATACTACAAAATTGGAGAATAGCGTTGAATCAGAGCTCGCTATATTTCGCGCCTTTCATTCCATTATTTTCCATTTATATCATTGTATATTGTTCGATTTCTGCTTTCTGTTCATTCTTGCGGTTTACTCTGATGAGTGCAAGATGAAAAGCTTTAGTATGCCTCTGTTCAACGCTATTCTCCGAAACGAAATTAGTGCAGAAGGCAATATCTCGATAAAACAAGAGCAATAATGTAGTTTTCAGGCTTAGAAGACTGTAAAGAGGCAGTTATGGTTTCAAGAGCGTATTAATACACATTGTATAATTGGTTATATCAATAGAGCTGTATCTATAGTTACTTTGGACTTAACAAACCCAAGTTGAACATTGCAGGGCTACTTTTCATATTGTTACATTTTCTATCCGTCATGTTCAGAATGTTTCAAAGTCATTGTCGATAATTGCTTTTCAACTTATTTTCTTCTTACAAAATCATTGGTGTACAGTTGTGAACAATAAAGCGCTAATCAAACTAATTTAATCAACTCCTGTCATCAATTTTCACAGTATTCTAATTTCTCTCCTTCTTCCTCTCTGTATTTTTATGTCCAGGAATTCGAGATCATGGCGCGACGTGCTCTTGAAGAAGCTAGCTGGATGGTTTGAGTGCGGACCCTCATCTTCTTTTAAAAGCAACTCAATTTGCCAAGAACACAGCTCAAAAGACATTGACCGATTAAAAGTAAAATTATTTGACAATACTGCCGAACTGCTTGGACGTTTTATGAAATTGGCACGGATTATACAAGAATAAACATATACGGATCAGTTTCGAAAAACAGAAAAGGTGTGTGTAATTTGGTTTTTACAGACGTGTATCAATCAGATGATTATTTAAGTATGGAACCGGCCTCTAATGTCACCTTTCGAAAGACGTGACTCGGTATCGAACCTGTGTCCGATCAGAGTCATTTAGTAGGCGAAGACAAGAAAGTGACTATGAACATTACCCTTAGACCAACTCACTTCATGTCTAAAAAGTAAATGGTTTGCCTTACTTCATGGAGCTTTCCAAAGCAATGTGTATGATGCCCTCAACGAGAAGAATGACAAAAACTGAATGACACCCTCTTTGCATCAAGTAAAATCCAGGGATGTGATCTTCAAAATTGATTATGGGCCACACCGCACTCCACTTTTGGGAGTTTATCCCTTTTCAAACTAATATTTAAAGTTACTCGAGACGTCTTTGTATGTATTGTAATGGAGGAAATGCATCGATTTGGCTCGGGTTTGTTTTGAGTTTGCCGAAAGTTCTTTCTGTATTTTCAAGAATAGGCCTCCTCGCACAAATTGGACTACAGAGCGCAATGAAGGGCTGAGTGATATACATTTATAATGCCTTGAGACTCGATTAATGTACGGAGAGCTTTCTGAATCATGAGAATTCAAAACAGAGTGCTTTCCATTTTGCTGATGTCTATAACCTTTATACGAATACTGGCCACCAAAAAAAAAAAAAAAAAAAAAACAGTAATAAACGGGTTCGATTCCTCATGTGCTCACTAATTTCGTGATGCTTTCAATGCATATCGTGTTTCAAGTTTCTTTCAAAGTTAAAGATAGACTTAATATTTCCTGCCTATAAAACTACGACTAGCAGGGCAATGAAATATATGTTGTTAATAAAAAGTGTTACAAACACAAAACAAAAATATGGGTGCAGATATGATAATATAGTATGACGACAAATTCACGAATGGTAAGAAAAAAAAGAATGAATAATTATCTTGACATTACTTTCTGCATGTTGTATCGGTAATTGAATATAGGTAAACCACACGTGATAGAGTCAAAATAATTCGAAATGGTAGATGTCGTGAGATATATTTTGAATGTAAAGTCTGGCTGGTCCAGACACTATGCAATGTTTCTAAGCTAAAACGTATTAACTGTATTTAGGATATTTCTCAGTATAAGTCGGGTCTTAGTTGTTACGTTTGGTTGACATGAATGTTCTGTTGTTTTTGTTTTTCTTTATCTGTTTGTTTATGTTGTTTGTCTGGTGTTTGTTTTGTTTTCATCATTCAATATAGCTTACATCAGCCAGCCAATTTCTAAGGCGGGTACTAAGACGGTAAATGTGCTGCATGATTGTCTATTTTCAACTTGGGGGGGGGGGGGCACCTGGATTATTAGGTGGATAAAATGCTAGAGGACAAGGCTATATAGAGTAAGGTGGGTGTCGAAAGGGATTGTAGTAATAATGTTGCCTTTTCTATTCTCCCGTTCTCTCTATTTCTTTCTCTTTGGGGTGTTTTGTTTTGTTTCTTTTTGCCATTCGACCGGTCGGCCTTAGTCCCCCTCCCACCCAAAGTTACACCTCTGTCAAATAATGGAAGTATATAACCTATACAGTGTACGAATCCAACCAATGTGCTCCCCCCCCCCCCCCCATCCCCTACCTGAAAATGGATCGGCGCCCTTGTTGTTTGTAACTCACAAAAAGTGTCATGCATTAAACTTACAAATGATACTTCATTTTTTATTGACTTCTAGAATATTTTAAGTTACTGTTATATCTATATCTGTTATATATTTTTTCTCTGAAAAGATAAATACTCTCTTCTTTCCATATCATTGTATTATATATTACTTATTTGTATATTGTTGTTACAAATTTCACGACCCGACATGGTCATATCAACTGCTATTACTATTTCATAATCAAAATCATGAAGAAATAAAAACAAAAAATACATGAACAAATAAAGTGTGTGCATAACTATGTGACTCTGTGATTGTGTGTCACCCCCGCATGTACCCCCCCCCCCCTCCCGTAACTGTTTCAAAAAAAGGAAAGTAGTATTGGTAAGACTTGGGTAGCGTATTTTACAATGTCAGCCAAGACGAGAGAAGAAGAGAAGGGAGACGAAGAGACCGGGAGGAAAGTGGAAAAAGGGGGAATTATGAGGAAAATAAAAATAAAACGACACAAAGGGAGAGATGAGAGATGTTTAGAGACAGTAAAAGCAAAGATAAAGAACGAGAGAAAGAAATTGAAAATGGGAGGGAAGGAGAGAGAAATTATCTTAGTACCCATTGCACCTTAGACAATTTTTAGTGAGGCCATAAAAATGAAAGATAAAGCACTTACTAGTAAAAATCGAATGGGTCAGAAAATAGCTTACTTGAGTTACAACTGTGGGACGAATACATACCGTAAACTAGGGAGATTTGGAACAAAGATTTTGAAAAGCATTTTCGATCTGTTTGTCAAAACATGATGGAGACTCTTTTCTATTCATTTCATGAAAAATTTGAAAAACACTTTTTATTATTACTCACTGTAAAAAAATTGGGTATTATTTAATTTTCATGAAATTTGTCTTACAGACGGGGATCACATTTTATCCTGGATGTCGATTTTTGGCCAAAATTGATGAACCATTTTGTCAAAAATAGGTGTTTTTCTAGATTTCAAGAAATTTGTCTTAAACACTACTTTTTGAACAGATCGAGGTCAAATTGATAAAGGAATGACATGAAAATAAGCCCTTTTGAATGTGGTCGAATTTTGGCCCAAAATGATGAGCTAACTCCTTGCCATTTTTGTCAAAAATGGTGTTTTCACACTTAAAATGAAATTTTGGTTCCATGACATTTGCTCCGGTGACAATTGCTCCGGTCTAAACTTTGCCATGTTAATCCTAAACCTAACACTAACCCTAACCCTAACTCTAACCTTAATCCTAATCTTCACATTGTCCTGAACAAAAACATAATCTGACCTTGACCTTAACCTTTGACCTTTCGAGATATGGACGGCGGAGCAAATGTCGCAGGAGCAAATGCCGTGTCACCGAAATTTGTCATAATACCCTTTTTGGACACACATTTTATCCTGGAGTGATGAAAAACATTAAAATAAGAGCTTTTTAAATTTGTGGAATTTTGGCCAAAAATGATGAACCCTCAGTTGTACATTTTGTGCAAAATAATCATATTTGGACAGACCCGTGACACATTATCCCGGATTGATGATAAAATATGGAAAAGGCACTTTTGAAAGAGGTCGATTTAGGGCCAAAATTTATGAAGTAAACCCCTTGATATTTTGTGCAAAATGGGTGTTTTATAACTGTCTTTATTTTTAAAAATTGGACAGACGGGACTGGACTGATGAATAAAAAACAACATTACTACACACATTTTTTTAATGGTCGAATTTTGGCCAAAAATGATGAACTAATCCCTTGCCATTAGGGGGGCAAAATGAGCATTTTTTTAATTTTCGTGAAATTTGCCACAATACCCTTCTTGGTCAGACGGGATCACATTTATCCTGGATTGATGACAAACCTGAAAATATTTTCTTTTGAAAATGGTCGATTTTGGGCCAAATATGAGGAGTTAACCTGTTGTACTACCCGGGATTCTATTCTAATTAAAACACTTCTTAAAATTCACTGATATCATTACAAGCATGGAAAAATTTGTATGTTACAAGACGCTTCCAAAACTGATAATTTTATATGTCACAGTTCACGCCCACAGTCCAAATGACAATAAAAACTTCTAGTTTCCCCAAAAGTGTCTACACAACATATGAAATTTTAGGCCTGAAAACAGATTTTTTTTTTTTTTTTTTTGGAAAATTCTCTGGCATACCTTCCCCTTATCCAACCTTGGTAATAAATGATTTGTGTGAAAGCAGAAAAAAGGAAGAACAGGATGGTGAAAGTTTGAAAGAAATTAGACAAGGAATAAGAAATTTATGGATGTTTGAAAAATGAGATCACTAAATCTATGCAAATCTCAAATTGGCAATTTGGTGAGTTGATTGTGTCATATTGGCAGTCAACTCTCTTGTTTGTAGTACCTGAAAATATCAATTTGCAGTTTTCTTTTAAGTGCCTTTCTCTCAGTGCAGTACTAAAAATATATAGTAGATAGCATATTGTTATAGGTCCTCACAAAAGAAAAAGATCCTACTGAGTAATACATTTTGGAAAAAAATGTTATTTTAGTCACTAATTTTTGTGTGTTTGAGCAAATGGGGGAGTTGTCCACCACTATATCACAGTAAAATAACCGATTACAACTTTCCAAAATTCATAACTTTATTCTTGCAGATTCAATGTCCTTCAGCCTTTCACCAATCTGCTTCTCTGATTGTTCTTATTTCTTTCAGAACAACTTGCCACTATTAAAGGTTGGATTTCCCTTTTAAAATCTACTCATCATTATTGAGATAATTTTTACCAGACTCACAATAAAAAGACAAGACAGAAAGAAAGAACCATGTCCATGACTGCATTATCTTTTTATTTATTCATCATAGACTAGATATGTCACTCAACAGAGTTGGATGATGTCAATAAATAAATCATTATCACTACAATCTGACTTCTAGTAAACCACCCACGTGGTAGTAGGGCATCTATATAGTACAGTCAGTCATATATACATTTGTTACTGAATATAAAAATTGTACAACATGTCAAATTTTATACAAAGTGAAGTATTTCTTCTGCGGGAGAGTCCTGCTACCGTAATTAGATTCTACAATCTGTATTTTGTTGTATTTTGTTCTCTCAAATATGTAGTGGTCTAATTTGTTTCTTGAAGTAATTTGTTTTTTGGAATATTTCCAAACCTCTCAATGGTCCTTGCTAAATTACTCAAAATAAAATTTACCGAATAACACCCCAGACTAGTTGCCGAGAATTTGTGCAGTGTGGTCGCTGAGCAAGAGAAATACTGTTTTCTTTTTTAAAAAAGGAGTAAAATAAAAATGCAGATGACACATAAACAACCTATCAAAAGATACACTACAAAAAGAAAAATACAAACTTGACTCCACTTGAAAGTAATCATAACTTCACAACAAATATAAATCATAATAATATCCACATTAGATCCACAGATGGGCCAGATATGTTTATCTTTATAAAAACTCAAACATTTCTACTTTTATTAAGAGATATCAAATAATAAATATTTTGCAGCTAGACTCTTTTATCTTCGTCAAATCAAACAAAAATTTTATTATCATCAAGAGACATACTTTGCAACTAATCTATTTTGTACACCACACAGCGGTATATGATTGAATTTTCATTAAATGGCATTAAAATAAAATTTATTTGCAGCTATACTATGTAATACAACACACAGAGGTAAAATATTAAATGAGTTAAAATGTCTGTCACCCGCTCGGTCAGAACTTGTTTAAAAACTTCCTATAATATCTAAGGAAATAGATCAGCTATTTCGGCATTATTTATAAAAAAAATCCATGCCAGATTTCTTTCTGGCAGGCATACGCTACATTGATACCACACAATGTAGTTGACATGTTGTTAACGGAAAGCCAGAGGAGTATTAACTCATATACTCTAAAAACAGAATTAATGACCTTCTTGTTCTCAACATTGTCTGCTGAGAGCCAGAAGGGTGCTAATCAACTCATTTTCATCAGCACAGAGCAAATACCCTTAAGGCTCTAAGCTGAGGGTATAAAGAAAAAAAAAAGAGAAAAGAAATTCTGCTGCACTGTGAACATGTTTGCCATCTTTAGTCCCTTAAACTCGCTTACATGTTATGTCCTCTAGCAATCATATGCTCTGTTCAAACTGCTAAATCCTGCTGCATTTTATAACTAACTTCTAATCCATACAAGTTCCTACATAATATGTATAACAAGAGTAACATACCTGAACACAATGAGCAAATGATCAACAGCCCTTGTTCACACTGTATATAGAAATACCTGAACATAACAGGACCTGTTCATACTGAAAATTAATATTGTTCAAGGGCATAAAGCCATACATGATACCTTGTCACAACCAAAAAAAAAGCTACTGACTTCGCAAATGTTAGAGCAGGAATTTGGCTCGAAATATCTCCAGAATCAGTAGGAGGCAACTTTATTTTCCTGCAACATAGATGGTTTCATATGGGTAGATTCCACGAGTGAAACTCAGGTTTGGAATTCAAAAGAATAATGCCTCGATTTGTATTTACACATCTAATGGGGGCGCCCTGCACCCCTTCACTATATGAAACCATAGCAACGCTCATAAACAATATCAAGATTATATAAAAAGCACACATCAAAAGAGATAAACACATTTTTTCCTTTGCTAGTTACGCGAGATAGAATCATTTTGAAATGAAAAATATGCGAGTATTTTGTATCACCTCTATTGTACTGCCATTCTAATAGATAAATTTTTGTTAATGTTTCATAGAGAAAGAATTTCTTTCTTTGCATTAGTTTATAGCTTCAAAATATACATATAATTTGAGTATCATTTCCTATCATTCTTTTACTCTCATCTTACAAATATAACAGTTCTGATTTTTTTATTCGACAAAAATAGTTCTTTCAACTCTGATCAACTATGTGTATCTTTCCTTCCCACAAATCCTTTGAGTGGGGCCAACAACAAACACCATTCTTCCTTCGTCATAGAAGAATACAACAGCTCTGGGGCTACAGAACCCTTATCTCACTTGCCCTTGACAACCAGATATACTGATTGGCAAGTGAATCAATATCATAACTGCCTTACTGGACAATATTTTTATATATTCATACATGTACATTCTCATGGGCAAGTGAAGATAACTAAATATCTTGATTGTTTAATAATGCTGGCCCAACTTTTCTTTTGTACCACCCTGTAGCTTGAAAAGAATTTGTTAAATGTCTTTCTGTTGAACAGGATGGTTATATTAGCACACTTGTACCTTTACCCCTCAAGTCTCTACATCTCTCTCTCTCTCTCTCTCTTTTTCTCTTGCCCTCTCCCCTTATTCTCTATCTGTACATCCCCAATCTTCTGTGCTATACGATTCTGAAGTTGTTAATTATCAAATAATCAGTTACAGTATTTCATCTTTAACTTTTGCTCTGTTTTCATGTCACCTATCTCTTCCATCCATCATCTCTGTCCTTGTACATCTATCTTCTAAGCCTCTATATTTCTATTACATTCCAACAAATGTATTGACCTCAGTGCTTATGAAATTTTTTTCTTGCCACTCTGTAGCTCGAGCACCCGTCAGTGGTAAACAATTCATCTCAAGAAAGAAATCCTGCCAGATACCCACTCACTACACTGGGTTTAGAGAGAGAGACAACTCACAGGAAAATGCCTAATCTATGGACCTCACAATTGATTGGAAATTGAACCCTCAACCTGATGACTCTCCTGAGTCAAGTTAAAGAACCACTACACCAGATAGCTCCCAACCAACATATTGTGACCGTCAAGTTTTCAAATGTCATCACCAGACATTATTATACCAGCATCTGCAATATACTAGCATACCAAAACAACATCGTTGCCTACATATTTTTTCACCATCGGAAAAACAAAACAAAAACCAATTCATCAATACATGCAAGCAAAAAGTCATATTCAAAAAAGTAATACTTCTGGCAAAATCATACCAATCAAACAAATATAACCAAACAGTGCTAAAACCACATTAAAGCAAAAGCATTTGAATTGAAAATGTTGGCAGATGATCAGCAGGCTTTACAACTGACTAGATGAGAGTTAATTTAAAAATCTCAGAAATTAAAAATCGATAGCTCAACATAATGTCATGATAACGAGGCAAAATCGTTCAAAATAAAAAAAACAACAACTTTGATTTGCTTTATATCAAGGACATTACTTCATTGGTAAATTACTTCTTCACATCCATGATTTTTTTCCCCTAACCGTAAAAGTATTAAATATCAAAAGGGTTAAGGTTTACATTTTTTGTGTGTGTGCTTCCCTTTTTCCCACTGAGTTTACAAAGAGGGAAAGTTCAAGCTTAAGTTCTGTTTTGTTGTTGTTGTCACGGGGGGTGGGGGAGACTTATTACAAAACACTTCACTTCTGATTTCCACTCTGTTTCGTGCTTCGCGAAGATAACCTTTTGTTTAAAAATATTGCCCATAAGTTTTTATAGACTTAAAAAGTAAAAAGCCATATCAAATTTCTTACTCTCTGTTTGACACTTAGAATTCCCAGATATCTGCTTCAAGATGTTCACTCTCAATGACTGAGATGATACTCCATGGTCATATTGAAAATTATCTATTGAAAATTATACGTATAGATTAAAAACTCCTTTAAAAAAATAAAGTTTATTATAAGTGAATAAACCCTTATTATTATCATCTTCTCTTTCATAACAGAGAAGATATTCCTGTTTCCATTAAAATTATTTTGCTAAGTCAAAGAAACGCAACAATAGATACATGATAGTCTGGTCTGGTGATCTTGTTACCTTCACAATCAATAAGTAAGAGATGAATACGGTTCTGCATTACATTCGGTTCATCTCAACATTAAAACTGAAGCGCAGCTTCTCATTGCAATAAAACTAAAGCATTTAAACATCACACAGATACAAACAAGATTCATTGATTAAGCTGCAAAGAATATACCACATGTACAAAAATCAAAGTGCAACAATAAGAACAAATATGAAAACAGAATTATTTCATTTGTAGGTACTGGTCAATTGTTGAAATAGCCCATCTTTCTAAAAGCATAATAGTTATACAAGAATGGGCCTAAACCTATCTTAGGGATTATGTCTTAAACAATATTTATCATTTTTCTTGATAGAAAATATTTTCTTATAGCCAAGTCCAAAATAATATGTTGTTGGAAATATGTTCTTACACATGCACAATAATGTACCTAGTCACGATATAACTAAAGAGATAGCACAATATGAACATGTTGTTTTTTTTTTGTATGTCCTCCTCTACAAAATATATCTATAAGTATTCCTTCTTCCACACTTATGGAATAGAATAGTTGTGATGAGTTTACGCAGAAGAATAACAGGAAGTAGCTCACAAAGGATATCTTAAAGTAGTCACTTTTTGTTGTAATATCCAGACCTTTCTTATTCTCTTTCAAATTTTTCTCACACTTTCACAGACCTGCTAATTTTCTTCTTTTACCCATATCTTTTCCAATTCAGGACTTCCCTATAACACTGATGAATTTATCTTTTATTTTTGTACATGAGATCGACTCTTGTACAGTATGGACTCTGTTTCACCCATGAGATGAGTAACAGCGCATGATACAACACACATCATTCAAACTCCTACCATCATTTCAAGTTTTTAAACTCTCCTTAGTAAGACTTTCTTGAAAAGAACAGATTGAGAATCGCGAAGATAATATCCACACACACCATAATGCAGAGACTACTAAAGCATTTCGGATACCCATAATGCACGAAAATGGCAAGATAACTCTTGAGCTCTTCTGAAAATATGATTAATAAAAAAAAAAGACCAAAGACTTTTGCATTGCATTTTTGCATGTTTCACGAGAGAGGCTACGAAGTAAGGATAAAGAGAGTAGAGAGAGTGAAGTCCCTGTTTGTTCTGTCAATCGAGTGCAGTGTTGCAGCAGTGAGTCTATTGGTCTTTGCTCCCGCAGAGAAAACACCACCGTCATTTGGTCTTGGCAGTCGACTTGCTCGCTGAACTTGACGGTGAGGGCGCTTTTGCGACAAACTTTTTGTCCTTGACAGCACCCACATGTGGGTTATTGGGAGCTCCTTTCCCGCTTCCTGGTCTCTTACCATTATGGCTTAATGAGCTCGATGATGATGAGGTCGAGTTGGCTTCAACGTTCTTTTTCGCGACTGTGTTACTGCCGTTGGTGAGCGAGTCTTTCCTTTCGTTTGTCCTCTTCTTCTCCTCTTCCAGAGCTTGGGCCATCTCAGAGTAGTATTTGAGAGCCGTCCTCACAGGCTCAATGATGTGTTCCTGTTGGGAGGTATTGATGTGAAGGTGCAAAATAAAAAGTTAAGGCTACATTAGTTTCATAACAAGAGGGAGCATATTTATTACTTCAAAATCATAATAGTAATTACCTTAATTGAGAGGCATTTTTTAGAAGATATAAATAGCATAAAAATTAAGAAAACAGGTCATTTTGACATTTTCAGTTTTGGGCTAAAAATGACATTTTTATTTTAAAATTAAGGTGGCATCCACCCCCAATTTATTTATCACCATTTTATGTGACTGTTTTAGCATTACCCCAAAATGCAGTGATTTTTTGTTTTGTTTTCTAGAGTTCTTTTTGATGTTTGGCTGGTCTACCACAGTAAAACCTGTCTATAAAGACCGCTCAAGGGAGACAAGAAAAGCAGACTTTATGAGCAGGTGGTCTTTACGTACAGGTTCCTTTAATACATGTTTCATTGAGAAACACTTTGAAAGGGAAACAAAAATTGTGGTCTTTCTATACAGGTGGTTGCTAAAGCAGGTTTGACTGTAGTATAGTAAAGTTAGAACTTACATCAAGCTTGGGGAAGAGTAACCCCAGTGCCTCGAAGAGGGGTAATAGCACGAATCGGATGAACCCTGTCTGAGAGGTGTGTTTAGTAACCTTCTCTCTGTCCATGAAGGGTGCAACTGGCAACCCCTCTAGCTTCTCCATGTCACTCTGAAAACAATGAACCAAATCAGACACGTTAAGATGCTACAAAAGAAGGCATACCTGAACAACATGATTTACTACAAATCTTCAGTTAAAAAATGTTTTCATGTTGTTTCTCGTATTCTCGTATGGTATTACTTTTGTATGCAAATGTATTTCTTGGCTAGTATTCATATGTATGATCATATTTTTGGTCTCCATTTCTTATCCCCTCTCTCAGCTATTTTCTCTTACTCTCTCCTTCCTTCTAGTATTTATATGTATCATCAGATTTTTGGTCTCCATTTCTTATCCCCTCTCTCAGCTATTTTCTCTTACTCTCTCCTTCCTTCTCCATCTCTCCTTCACACACTCTCTCTCTTCTCTCTCCCCCCCCCTCTCTTTCTCTGTTTCTCTATCTGTTTCTCTTTTCTCTTCTCCGTCTTCTCTTTCTCTGCTTGCATATACTCCTGTTTTGCTTCTCTTCCTCTTCTCTCTTTTCTATTTCTCTCTCTCTCTTCTTCCCTTTCTCTCTTCCTTTCCTCCTACACTTTTTGGCTTGATATTTTTTTAACGTCAGATTTATGCACTATAGTGCATAAATCTGACGTAAATCTGACATAAATTAAATGACATAAATTAAACGAGACATAAATTAAACGAGGTATACCTCGTTTAATCTTCTGTTGATTATTTATATATTCTATGTGTCTCATTTATGTAAATTGGACAATTTTAGCTCTTGAGCTACATGTTCTTTTTATTTCAATAAACCAACTGAATGAATGAATGAATGAATGAATGAATGAATATAGACAAAACCAAACTTAAGGGCTTGACACATTTAATCGATAATGATAACGGTAATGAGATTTTCAATTAAAGGTACACCCTACTATATGGTTTGTATGTGTGAGTATGCTTGTGTCTATTAATAGTAGGGCAACTCTAGGGTGTACATTTAATGAAAAATCTTGTTATTGTTATCGGACAAATGACCAGCCCTTTAAAATGTAAATACCGAGGTGGTGTCTAAAGAAGAAATTAGGGAAAGCACCCACTGTTTGAGATATACTCACCTGATTGAAGAATTCTTGAAGCAAACAGTCAATCCACGGCTCAGCAACATCCATTGGCCTCGCCTCATTGGAGATGTCTGCTACCTTGATGCAGATTTTGGTCAGCTAAAGGTCAAATTGCAAAAGTCAAAGATGAAAGGTTACATAATAGGTCAATCTATAAACAGCATTAATATAAACATGTTCCAAACATAACTTCAATGAAATATATTTCCCCTTAAAAGCTAAGATTCCAGAAGTCTTCAAAAAGAAAGTGAGTTTGCCCCATGGCCCATTATTCATGCCCTTGAAAATCAACATTATTGCAAAGAAAATTTTACTACTACAAAAACGAAGGAGGAACAAGTCTTTTGATTTTAAATTTGTACTACTTCCAGGTACTATTAATTAACAATATAAAAAAGGTTTAGGGGGAAAATCAGTATTCTTCAGCTGCAAAAAAAATATCTTTGAGCTTCAGTTTTGAATATCATTCAATAATCGTCAATAAACGCCAACTTTGATCATGCATGAATGTTTCATTTATAGATGAGCAATAGCACTTCATGAAGATTTGATCAAATGAAACACATCAATTCATAGCTTCCTCGTGACAAATGGGCTTTCCTATCACAGCAATCTTCCACAGATTTCATACAAAACTGTAAGGCATTTAACCTCATTTATGAAAGCAAAAATATTTCTGTCACTTAATGCATTACTAGCTGACCATTACCCCCTTCTATAGTAATTAATCAATACTGCTGTGAGGTGCAGAGCTTGGACGGTACAGCATGGCTGTGGTCAGCCTATTATTGCCCAGCAACCATTTACAAAGCGTACACAATCAAATTCAATTAGGAAATTCAGCAAGCTGCCATTTAACATGAGGTTCCATTAAACAAGTTGACCATTAGGGAGCAGATTGCCCATTGGGATACAAATAGAAAGGTAGAGAAGGGCAGGAGTAGTTCTAGATCACCAACGTGTTAAAAACACTCCTTAAAGATCACTAAGGATGTTGTTGCACTTCCTTATTTGCTTCATTATGCTTTGGCTAAAAGGAAGAAAATAGTCCTAAATTCTTGCCATCTGCTCTCTAGTACTTGAGAATTTTACACTAAAAACAATAAGAGCACTGACCGCATGGATACATGTACATGTACCATATTAGATCATTCTTTGAAAGTGTAAGATATTCACTAATTCAAGTGTTTGAAAATGACACTCAATTTGTACCAGATACATTTTTATCACTTAGTTTACTTTGAAAGTACAACTGAACTGGAAAAATTAAATCCTTCAACATTAACTTCATTCAATAGTGATTACTTTTTTAGAAGTCAACATTTGGATGAATTTATTTAATTGGCAGTTATCTCTCTCAATCCAGATGTAGAAAGTGAGTATCAAGTACAGTTTATTCCTTAAAATGCACTCAACGATAACTGAACCCCTAAAATATCCTAAGCTTTCATTTTTTTTGTTTACATTTTTTATCAAATCTGTTACAATCTTTAATCTAAAAAAGCACTTTTCTTAATCCTTCTTACTTACTAATTTGGAATATTTGTATGGCCTACATGGATATTCATAGTAATACACATCCAGGATGATCAGAGAATTATTGAAATATGCAAGGGCTCTTCATTTCACCTACAGTTTCATTTTAAAAGAAACTCTCTGGCATAGGGAAAGTTAAAGTCAGGGTAAATAATTTAATCAATAAAAGTGCACAGAGAATTTGTTTTAATATTAAAGTTAAATGAAAACAGATAATTTCATCATCATCACCATCATCATTATAAATAAATTGTGATCTTACTAGATCTTTGTGTGCCTTATTGCTGAAGTCAAAGGTTGATAAGATGTCTTTGAAGCCGTTGAGAATCTCATTGTGTTTGGCCATGTCTGTTGCGAGGATACAACGGATGATGCCTTCCCGCACCTGCTTGAAGATGTCTGGACTCAGGTTCTTGAAGATGTTGCAGTGAGGCTGATTAGGACAAGAAAATGACCATCTTAGATTCAAATAGAGTCAGAACTGCATGTACGAATTTCTGGAAGGGTTAAGTGTTATTTGAGGATGGGACAAAGAAACAGTAGTATCTTTGAAATGGGAGTATGGAGGAAGGGCGTTTCCTGGATGACCAAGGTTCACAAGACTGAAAAGCCCATTAGGCCATAAAATAGTGATATCACAGGCCCTAGACAAGGGCTAAGGTATAATTACAAAATTGTTAATGTAATATTTGAAAGTTTTATTCATTTTTTTTTTATTATGCATGATTTACATACTACATAAGTTTAATGGTTTAATGTTCTGTTCATTCTTATTTGATCATTTCTATGTTTTATACGTTTGACTTTGTAAATTGATCAATTTCAGCTATCAAGCTGCATGTTCATTAATTACAATAAACCAACACAATTACAACAATTACAATGATTAGGATAGGGCTATGATGAGGGTCGTACTGCACCAAAGCTAATTTTAAACATTTCAATTTCATTTCTGTAAACTCCTAACTTTTTAAATCTATTTTCAGTATCATGAAGTAGAACTCTGAACTTGGGAACCCACAGATTGATAGTCAGAAGACTGCATCAATCTTTTTACACATTTGGACTCACCTTCTCCAGAATCTTGAAAGCCACTGAGCAGTGATGGTTCTCTAGCGGTGAGATGTCATTGTATCTCAGCGCAAGTTCTGTTCTTGCATTCACCTAGAAAAGAAAGAAGATTAGCTTTGGTGGGAAATCCAACCTTGATGGCAAGTTGCTTTGAAAGAAAGAGGAAAAATCAGATAAGCAGATTGGCGAAAGTTTGAACGAAATCGGACAAGCAATAAGAAAGTTATGAATTTTTGAAAGTTGTAATCATTATACATATGGGAATTTCAAATTGGCCGAATAGGTAATGTCACTGTGATGTAGCTGTGGACAACTCCCCCATTCGCTCCAACACACAAAATGACTAAAATGTCACTTTTTTCAAAATGTATTACTCAGTAGGATCTGTTTCTTTCATGAGGACCTACAACAATATGCTATCTCCAATATATTTTGAGTACTGCCCCGAGGGTAAAAGCGCCTCAAAGAAAACCGCAAATTAATGATATTTTTGTGTACGACAAATGGGAGAGTTGTCCACAAAAATGTTACAATCGAATCACCAAATTGCCAATTTGAGATTCGCATACATGTAGTGATCTCATTTTTCAAACATCCATAACTTTCTTAATCCTTGTCCGATTTCTTTCAAACTTTCACAATCCTGTTTTTCTTATTTTTCTGCTTTCACACAAATCATCTCATTACCAAGGTTGGATTGCCCTTTAAGCTTGCCAGAGATGCTAATGTTAACTTGCATTGTGATCATCTTTTTTTTAGTAGGACTGAACCAGGAGTTATGTTGTAACATTAACCATCACTGTGCCCTGAAGCAGTTTTGCACAGACTCTACAGATAGATACCATGGAAAAGTACTCTGTGTGGTATACAGAGAGTTAACCATTTGAGTAGGGTTTGGAAGTAGGTGATCCATAACCTTATGAAAGAATATCATGGGGTATTTTGAAAAGAATTTTCTTTATATTTTCATTGGGATGTATTTTCATTGTCAGAACAACTTTAGAATAAACATATTACATTGGTACCTCTCTCTGTGTACGCACTTATTGATATTTCCACACACACTGCCACTTTATGGGCATACATTAACCAATGGTTTGTCATAATCTTGTGAGTTGTCATGACATTCAATTTATCAAAATTGAATGAAGTCCCATCTTCAATGAAACAAAAGGCAACCTGATGCATTCAACATCATCCACCATGCCGAAGCATCACCACATAACCTTTACCAGAGCTGACAGCCTATCAAGCTATTAAGCTAATGGCTTTATACATGCTCCAAAGATCAGGATAATTAATTTTTCATAAGCTTCCTCCACGTTGCTTTGATCATCACGCCAAATTGGCATCTCTCGTACTGTCTACACACCATTGGCATTGTTTGCTCAAGGCTATCTAATCCACACAAAACATAGCTTGAATTTGATGAAAATGATGGAAAATTAATAAAAGTAATCCAAAGAGTATCCACTACAGGCAATGAAGAGTCCCTTCCTTTGCCCTCCCCCCTAAGGTATTACTTAACATAATTAACACACAATTTTTGGGAGGGATTATTTGGAAAGCTTGCTGGCTGAAATTTTCAAGAAATGAAAATCACAAGAATAGACCTTTTGGTCCTTACTTCTTATCATTTTTTTTTGTGTGCCACTTCATCTGCTCCCCACAGGCAAAAGACAATTAATACAATTAATAGTATTGCAAACTACACTGTGGTAACAGAATGTAATTTACTGATTTCAAATATTGTGTTAGACATAAAGGCTGCAGAGCAGAAACAGAAATTTCCCTCTACTGAAAATCACATATTGCAGTAAAAGGTAATACATATTGCGTTTTCCTTAGTGTTACAAATTTCAAAATTCTATTGTAAATTTTCCTATCAAAAACACAGATTGTGATTCCATGATGTATTCCACTAAAGGATGATTTTACAACATACTTTCCATTTTTTCCTTTTTATTATGTGACATTTCATCATAAATAGGTCTAGATTCTTCATTAATAAGAACAAGCAGAGGCTTATGATTGGCTGATTGATTGAATGATTGATTAATTGATTAATCAAGTGATTGGTCTATCTATTGATTAAGATAGACTTGAGAAAATAAATAGGGTTGGCGACAGGGAGTGTGGGTGAATGATGGGTGTATGGTGAAGAGAGAGAGAGAGAGGGAGGGAGAGATAAAGAAGTGAAGTAAATATAGGAGACTGGTGAGAAGTAGTCAGAGATGGAGGGAATGAGAGAGAGAGAGAGAGAGAGAGAGACAAACAGACAGAGGTAGAGAGAGAGAGAAAGAGAATGACTAAATTATTGAGAGTGTGGGAGAAATAGAAAGAATGCGAGATAATGAAAGATATAGAGAACAATAGAGAGCAAGAAAGGGAGTATGAAAGAGAATGATTGCAGGTTAAGACAAAGAGAGACCGAGACAGAGAAAGAGAGAAAGGAAGGGGTAAGGGTCCTGAGGGGGCTTACCTGATAGGCATTGTTGTACCCCGGATGATCCAAGTCATGACATATCGCTGATGTGATCATCACCAGACATTCCTGGTGACCTATAAGCTTAGGAAGGTCTACCCTCCAGATAATGCCATACATCTAACACAAAAAAACAACAACAACTCAGTATCATAATAATAATAATAATAATGATAATAATAATAACTCTTATTCCGGCATTAGGGGGAATCCTTTTATCTCAGCCTATTGTTATCATTCGTCAATAGCACACGGTTGCTTTCGCCATAACGTCAAATTTCTATTGTGACAGAATAAACTGCATTGACAGGATTCCCCCAACGTAGGAAATAATGTTGTAATAATAATAATAATAATAATAATAATAATAATAATAATAATAATAATAATAATAATAATAATAATAATAATAATAATAATAATAATAATAATAATAATAATAATGATGATGATGATGATGATGATGATGATGATGATGATGATGATGATGATGATGATGATGATGATGATGATGATGATGATGATGATGATAATAATAATAATAATGATAATAATAATGATAATGATAATAATAATAATAATAATAATAATAATAATAATAATAATTTCTAAAATTATTTTTATAATATGCAGAGAACCAGTTCGGACTGGTTTGGACTGGTTTAATATGCATTTTCCTTGATAAACTTTTAGTGGTGAGAAATGCTACATTACAAAAATAATTCTTGATATAAATGGACCAGACTGAAATTTCACATATCAAACTGAATTGCTCTGGTTTGAAACAACCATCCAGACGATGCCACACATCTGACAAAAAACAAAGTCTCATAATATGCAGAAAACCAGTTAGGTCTGGATTGGACTGGTATGATCTGGATTGTCCTGGAGGAATTTGGATTTGTCTACAGTGAGGTGCATTTGAATGAAATGAAATGATCCTGATTTTAACAACTCCCTAAAAATGGTATAGTTTTATACTGGGTTCAATTTGAATAGGATCAGATCAGAAAATAATGAATCATTAGATTAAGCCAGTTTGAAATTAGTTACAATAAATGTCTAATTGGGCTTAGAAGATAAGTTATTGACATGGAATTCAAATTGGACTATGAAAAGATGGAATATATACTTGAAGCTTACCATTTGTGAAACACAGAAGCAATGCTTGAAGTTGTGGAATGGTACGTTGTTGTAATGCCTGAAGACTTCGAAGAGAAAGTTCTGAAGAATGGGCATCTGAAAAAAATAATAGTATTAACATGAATACATATACAACAGGTACATACAGGTATATATTTAGTGAAGTATCAGCGACAATTTACATGGTTGAGAAACTGAATTTCAGTTTAAGTTTTCAGGGTTACGCCAAGTAATCATTCAAGGAATAAGAGCCCTGCAAAACAGGTATATGATCACAGACAAGATATGATTTTCAGGGAAACATTTTCCCACCTGAGAGTAATGTGTCACATATATCCATCCTTAATGGTGGTGAAGTGTAGAAAATTTCACTGAAATTCCTTGGTTAACTGTGGAAATAGGTTGAGCCATAAGATTTTGGCAACAGCAGGTTTATAATTGTAGATAAGAAAAATTTCATGTTAACAAAAGGACTTCCCACCCCACACCCCCCCCCCCCCCCCAAGAAAACTGTCATACTTAATGGTCATCAGATGCACTAAGATTGTAGAAGAAGTGCTATTCACATACTTTTATTCTTGAACAGATTGACTGACAGACAGCCTAATTCATTACATGATCATACATGTTATCCTCTCCATACTTTTTGCCTGAGGTCTAATGATTATAAAGTATGTCTAACTAATGTGAATAACCTGCATCACAGATGAATAAACTTGATTCCCTAAATTCACTCTTCTTCCTTACCTCAATGTTAAACTTTGAGATGAAGTCCAGGTCGATGTACATCTGTTGAAGTAGGAGCATCATCTCCGCATCTTCCCACTGCCAGTTATCAAACGTGGGTTGCCTGAGGTACTCCCGGATATCGTCAGTCAGCTGCAAGTGCCTGCTAAAAGTTCAGAAAGAGAAAACACAACTCCCCCATCAGACAAGTTATGCCTAATATGCATAATATTGGTAAATCTAACGAAATAAAACTTGAACATTGTGATAAAATTTGTTTTGATTTTCATATTTTAAGTTTTCTCTCCATCCATCACTCTCTTTATTTTTTTCTCTCTCATCCTATTCCCATCAATCTTTCTCCTTTATTTCCCCCAGTCTCTCTACTTTATATTAGACTTGCCATTTGTGTTCTGCTATCTTTTAGATGTTATTCCACATTTTCTCCTTCTCCCCTATCTCTTTCCATTTTCCTTGTTCTATATTCTTTATGTCTCTGTTCACCTCAGTGTATCACTTATTCACTATCATTATTATTATTAGCATCATGATAACTTTCAAAGAGATGAATACTTGTGAAGTGAAGTTCATATAAAAAAAAGATAGATCAAAGCAAAGTTTGTAATATTGCACTAAAATTCTTGAAAAATTGTTAGATATTTTTCCCCACCAAAGTTCATTCAAAAAAGATACAATCAACATCTACATGTATTTATTTTCTTTCCAAGCTTTTGTAATTTCCTCTAAGTTCTCCTCTTTTTTCTTTTTTTTTTTTTTTTTCTTTCATAACATCTCTACCTACACAGACATTTCAATTTAGATCACAAAAAAACATCCTGGCATGAAAGGATATGTCAATTTGATGACAGTTGATGCACTACTCCCTAATAACTTTCAGAAGACAACTGTTGATGCACTGCAGAACACAGCTCATATGGTCTGTTTGTAGCAAGAAGAGCATTAACTCATATACTTTAACACAGAGTTAACGCCCTTCTGGCTCTCATTAGACAATATCAAACTGAGTAACCTTCTGATGAGTGCTAGCAGGACATTGTCTCAACATGACAAGGGCATTTTATCAGATCATAATAACATCCTGCCTTCTCTGGACATCTCCAGTGTATGACAGTTGATATACTGCAGAGCAAACTTCATATAACCAGCTGAGAGCCGGAAGGGCATTAACATCTTTACTCTAACGACAAATTAATGCCCTTCTGTGTCTCAAGAGACAACCTGTAACCAAGGTGCGCCCTCTGCTGATGGCTACCTCATTCAACATGATAAGTGCATTATCACAAAAACATCCTGGTATTCACGGATGTATCCATTGTATAATTGCTGATGCACTGCAGAACATACTTCCTAGGTAATCAAGTATTCGTCTGATGAGAGCCAAAAAGGTTTAAAGGGAAAGTCCACCCTGATTACAAGTTGATTTTAAAAGAAGCTAAACAATGAGAGAAACAGATCAATGACGGTTTGAGCAAAATAGGATAAGAAATAAGAAAGTTATGAAGTTTGAAGTTGTAATCAAGCAAACACGAATTGGCAACTCTGTGATGTATCTTGCGAGCTCCTCTCCCATTTGCCTTGTACCCCAAAAATCATTAATTTCCTTTTTCTTCTAAAGAAAATATTCAATCATCCATGCACCTTAGATATAATCATTGCTCATATATTTTTACCCAAAACCTGTATGAAACAAATCTATTCCTTCATCAAAAACTATGAAAATTAAAATTTATGAGGTTTTCTGTACTGAGCAAATGGGAGAGGAGCTCTCAAGATATGTCTCGTAGTTGCCAATTTACGAGGGTGTACTTTCCCTTTAAATGTATAAAACTTGAGTTCTGGTAGCGATGGGAAAAAATCTCATTATCCTGGTATAGCTTCAAGGAGTTGCTAAAAGGGATTATCACTTCAACTTTAATAGGTTCAAGACTAAAACAAAATTTTCACTGAACATTCACGACTACAAAAAAATTATGAGTGCTGAATGATTTTGGTAGAAATTGTGTAAGAGATGAGCCATGGGAAAACAAATAAAGAGTGAAACATGCAGTTTCAGGAGTGTACTTATCAATATATGTAATTTCCAGCAAGTTTATTTATGGTTTGTATTAATAGTATACAGCCAGTTCAAATAGCTCATCTACTACATTACTAAATGGTTCAGAATCAATTTCATACAGTTTTTGTTGAAATGCAATTCAATCGCAAGAATTAGCTTTAACTCATTACTGAGTGATATATGACCTTAAGGCTCTAAGCAGAGAACTATTGATGCATTTCCGCAACACATGTCATATACTATAGCAAGTAGTCATCAGCTGAGAGCCAGAATGGTGTTAACTCAATATTGATCAATTGAAGTTAATGCCCTTACAGCTCTCAGCAGACGATATGTAATCAAATATTATCCTCCAACACGCAAACAAATCAATGAGAGTAGATGTATCTAAGCTAGCGTTGTCTTTTCAATACAGGAAGAGTTGAATGTTTGTAAACCAAGCTTTATTTGGCAAGCGTGAAATTGTTTCTCCTCGTCGTGACAACTCGTTCGCAATTCCCCCTGAAGTGGAGCGGCTGGACGTGCCCTGGAATATTGCAACCTTGAACGATAAAACCGTCTGTTACTCTAGCTTACACTCTGATTGCGAATGTGTATCCATGACTGACTCAATTACCCACAATACCCTTTCAAGCGAGGATATTTGACAATTCAACGTAGCATCCTGTTTCCTGTCCTTCTCTATCAAATCCACAGATTTCTCTTCTTTTTTTGTTCTTTTTTAGACAAGATACTCCTGGCTTTTCAAACAAGATTGCATTTCATGAATTCTACAACTAGCAATGAATAAGAAATACTATTCAGAGATTTTTATTGTAGTGATGAAGAAGACGGTATTGGTAGACTAGTGTGCCAATAAAGGAATGATTTTTTTAAAAGGAGAATTAAAATGAAGGTTGTACTGATGCAATCTTGACTTTTAATACACCCTTTTAACTGCAGGTTGGGGATAACTACATAAAAGATAACTTCATGTCTTTTGTTAAGTGACTTGGTGTTCTGGAATTCTTTAAAAAGAAAATTTAATATTTCATTTGTTGCTTGGCATTGCTCTCTTTTACAGAATGGAAATGCATGGGAATTGTGGCATGAAACTTTTGCAAATCTGAACCAAATGTGAAAGCTTCTGGTTTAACAGTAAAAAATATGTAAAGGGTTGAAAAAATAATATGAAACATGAAGAAAATTTCAAAACAATAAGAAGCTTATAAGAAATGAAAGTAGAAGTAGAAGATAATTGTATGATGTGTTTCATAAAGGGTGTAAAGGGCATCATGAATAAGAAAATAAGATGATTACTATGTTTGGTATGAGGTGTGAAAAGATCATAGAGCAGTACCATAAATGACACAAGAGTGCACAAAATAGTGAGAGGGGTAAAGAATTAAGATGTAATTTAAGTACACTTTATGCTAAATGAGCACGAGATTACGACTAAAGGGAACAATTTTAGGAGGGGTAAATGCAAAATAGGAGAAGTAGCGAACTACAAGGAATTGTTAACTGAATTTGGGATTTTTTTTTGGGGGGGGGGGGGCAATAGACGTGGTGCTATGGAGGTAATAGATAACCAGCTTTGGGGTAAACACTGCGGGGCTTTGGGGCAAATAGACACAATGCTATGGGGATAACAGATGCAATGCTATGGGGTAATAGAAGTAGTGCTATGAGATAATAAATGCAGTGCTATAGGGGGTAATAGATGCAGTGCTATAGGGGGTAATAGATGCAGTGCTATAGGGGGTAATAGATGCAGTGCTATAGGGGGTAATAGATGCAGTGCTATGGGGGTAATAGATGCAGTGCTATGGGACAATAAATGAGGTGCTATATGGGAGCATAGGTGTAGATCTGGGCTATACTGGATGAGATAGGATGTGGGGTGATGGGCAAATACATGAAGTGCAGAGGGATAGATGAGGGGATATGGAATGACAGGTGTAGTGCTATGGGTTAATACATGTACATGCAGTGATGTGGTAGAAGAGATATGGTGCTATGAGGTAATAGATACAGTGCTTAGGGGTACTGGATGTCCTGCTAGGGGGTAACAGATATGGTGCTTTAGGGGTTATATACAGACGTGGTGCTATGGTACAGGGAATGTGGTACTGTTAGGTACTAGCTGTGGTGCTACGAATACAAGATATGGTGCTATGGGGAACAAGAACTGTAATGATGGGGGGGGGGGGGGGTGGGGGGGGGAGAGATAGGGTGCTATGGGATACTAGATGTGGTGCTTTGGTACAAGAAATGCCACTCACGAGATTTTGCTGAACTTCTCCCAGACTCTCCTCTGCTCATCCTGGGTCTTCCTGAGTTTTTGTTTGTAGAAAGGCAAATGGTTTGTAGAGCTGGCAACAAACTCCTTGGTAAGACCTAACCAGCTTAGATGTTCAACACTCTGTGAAAATTAAATGCAATTCAATCAAACATTTATTATCATGATAAAGCACGAATAATAATGATGATAATAATACATTTATATTGCGCTCATATCGATCCCATGGGATGCTCAAGGCACCTACAAAGTACTTTTGTTACCCTGGCTTTACACACCACTTCACCTCTTCAAAGTATACAGTAGAATATGTCATCATAAACAGATTGTGCATTAGGCTGTAGCTCAGCAAATGTAGTTGAATGTGAAGATGCGTCCATAACTTAAAAGGCATAGTTTTTCCTTTTCTCTCCTGCTCCAATATCCCCTTTTTCTTCTTTGTCTTTCCCTCGCTATCTGTTCTTCAGTATCTATATTTATATAATGTATGCATTTAAATTGTAATATTGTTATTATGTATATTGTTTTTCTTGAGCCAGTAGAGGCCAATTTTCTGTATGTTTGAAATATGGATCAATAAATCTGAATTTGAATCTGAATCTGTATATTGTTGAATTTAAAAGTCTAATTTGACATACATGTATATGAATGACAGTTTTGGTAATACATGTATAATCAAGGTATTTACTAGCTCTCAGAGACAGCGGAACATCAGGCTCAGACAATAAAAGGGGGGGGTAAATATTTTGTTTGTCCGAGCCTGATGTTGAGCCGCCTCTGCTAGCTCTGCGTCCTAATAATATGGTTCTGCCTCTATGCAATAAAGTTATGATTTCAAAAGATTATGTCTTTTGCATTCCAGACTTTTCACTAATTCACTAATTCCACTAATTTTCACTGAGCTACCTTATCACACTTAATTAATATAAAAATGTTTATGAACATCAATAAATATAGCACTGTGGATTACATTTCTTGTAAACATATCTATTTTCTTACTTTTTACCCAGTTGGAAGACATTCCTTGGAGGCTTTAGAATCTTTTCATGGAATACTCACTAAAGCTGTGATAATTATAGTATTCAAAAATTTGTATTCTCAGGAAAATATGCTTTATAAATCAAAATAATATTGGTCTTCTTAAATATACATGTATTTCCAGACATTTTGCAATATAAATCTGTGGGTATTTTTTAATCTTTCAAGAAATATTCTGCAATATGTTGGGTATCACTGCAACAATGGCCCTGTACATCTTAACATCATAAAAAATAGTGCGATGGTAATTAACCCCAAAATCAAAACAGCAAATTAAGAAAACAGATATATAACTTCAAATATAATTATCATAGTGAGGGATGGTCCCTGCAAAAACAACATTTTCACACACAAAAAAATTGTTCCTGTCAAAACAAAGCAAGAAATGGAAATCAACTTCAATGATTCCCCAAAAATTATATTAAAAAAGTGCAACCATTATGAACCCAATAGTAAAAAAAGGAAAACAACAGGAAAACATGGAATCAACTCCAATAACTTCTCTGCAATCTCAATGGTGGAAGAGGTCTCTGCACCAATAAAATTATTCATAAAACATAAAGAAATTTTTAAAAATCAACTTCGTGAAAATCTCCAAAGGGAGGGGATCCCCCGTAACAAAATATTCACAAACCATAACAGCTTCAGCTGGGGTAGGGTAACTTATCCGTTGAAAGCTGTAAACAAAATTCAGAATTAATTGGCTATCACAATTTTGTGATAGCTTGCAGGAATAAATGAAATTCTTATTGACACAGCTGAATGTTTTAAGAGCTCAACAAAAAAATTAAAAGATGGGAGAGAATTACAAATACAAATAATAATATCATGTGATTTTTCTTCATTTAGACAAGCCATTTTTCTAAGTTTTCCTATTTAGTATAAACTCGATTTCCAGGTTTAAAAAAAATGAGGATTTGCGATAAAAGGAGGGATTTCATCAGAGCAATCTTTTCTACCATACTTTTGTTACAAGAGCTCTTTTGAAGCTCTTCAGAACTAAGTCCCTTATGTATTTATTTAGTCTGGATAAACCTTTTCCTCTTTCTATCCATCCTTCAAGAATTAAACCTCTTGTCCTGCGAGCTATACACGTAGTTCAATCGCTTGCCCTAAAATTGGGACAAGTGCCTCAATGAGGGATGCGCATCATCCTGTCTTCATAGAAATATCCTGCAAAAAAAAACAACTTTTACCCTGAGGTTACGACTTCCTAATTTATTTGATAAGTTGATTCGTGCAGAATGGTAACAACGTCAATTTTGATTGTCTCTAATTCGCTTTTGCTTGTGTTGCCAATTTGTGTTCATGCGCTTGGTAAGACGAGACACTACATCATAAATCATTCAGAGATTTTATACACCCCTGGCAGCCATATAGATGAAGATAAATAGGGCCCGGGGAATTACTTCATTTCGACATCCGATAACTCCGCCATCACTCCACGAAACTATCTGCGACTAAACGCCGCAAAAAGCATCAATAATGCAATCGTCAAAGAATTTTAATTGGGACGAGTGATGCAAAATTCATATGTTCCAGAGCCTTATAAACACAGACAGACATATATACAAAATGAATACAGAGCATTTACAACAGATACCTTTGATTTTGATAGAGAAAATAGACTTTGTAACAGTGAGAGAGAAAAAAAGACAGACAGATAAAGAGAGAGAAAGAAAGAAGAAACAGATAACGGAAAGTCTCCAGGGAATTCTTTACATTATATTTCATTTTGATTTCAAAATTGAAATTGGCAGCATATGACAGGTTATAAATCTTGGTGGCGTGGTTCAGTCACCCAGGGGGAATTGAAAGAAGGAGGGAGTTTAGGCAGGGTAAAGGACAGTGCGCTGGCCCAACGCTCTATTTTGAATGCATGAGATGAGAGCATTTACTCAACCGGGAAAAATAATTCGGACTGAATGAATCAGTTTGTCTTCTCAAATTGGCAATAGCATTATCCTCTCACTTTAACATTTTCCATATATATAACATAAATCAAAAATATAATTGTATGAAATGCAGTAAAGAAATGCCCATTTGTATGGGAAGTAAATGAAATCAAGTTTTAAATTGTTGCCAATTTGCCAACAAATATGTTTTGGCAATGCCCAGCCAAAGTACCAAATACTACAAAGAATTATGGTTTCTACCGCATTTGTTGTTGTCACCAGGGTGAAAAATTCAATAAATTTTTGAGGGGTACCTTAAATTCAGACTATCATAGCCAGCAAATTTATAAAGTACAACCCAATGACAGATTTTTTTTTTTTAGCAACATCTATTTTTTCATCTACAGGGGTTTTTGCTTAGGGTGCAAATCCCCCTTAACCCCCTTATTCCCCACTCTATTTTTGTTGTTTGGCACTAATACCTACCTCAAGTTTGTCCCTGAATTCTTCTACTTTATTGCGGAGTTCATAGACAACTGTCGGGATCTCACCCCCATCGATCAGCACCTTCTTCTCTAACAGTTCCAACCTGATGATAGAAAAAAAAAATGAATTCAAGGTACAGCTCAGTTTACCCGTTGACTACTGAATTCTCTCATTCCCATAGGGTTAATACAGGGACCAAACAGTTCCCGTAGCCAATGGGTTAAATGGAAGGTTGAGTTCTGGGAAGGGTAAAAAATAATTTATGAGCTTTCTCATTCTTTATATGTTAGTTTGGAAGATCATCATAGTAGATATGTCGCCTGAAAATGATTGCTCTTCAAATGCTCTCACATTCAAAATATGACAAGAAACAGCTGAAATGTTCAGGCCGAACATTTGTGTGTAGTCCCATATACACATTTCTGTGTGCAGTGCATGTGACTCTCAGCAGGAATGAGTCAATTTCTTATCATTTTGGTGATTCCAAAACCTTACAGCATACACCAATTCTTATTTGCTATATAATCAACCTTTCCCAATTGCTTTGAGACAGTTTCTTTTACAATTCAATCTCATGACCAGAACTCAACTTTATCTTTAAGTTTGTATCAAAAAGTCTTACACCCATCACATACTAAACAATCTGACTGCGATCCAAGCAAAATGGAGCAAGAAAGGGGAAATAGTCAAGGTACAGCTCAGTTCAGTTTGTATTTATGTGGTATTGCAATATAATTAAAACTTACACATTTCTTACTTGCAAAAATAAAATAGCTTTACAGGACCTATAACATGAAAAATGTAGTTTTTTAGAAAGAACAAATACAATACTGGCTGTTGAGAAAAACTAACACTCACTGTGTAAAGGCATTCATTTCTTAGTTACAAAATATAAATTTCATGCCGTTGTCTTCTTCTTTGGTGTGGTTGCTAACTTCTGTCGTTGTAAAATGGTGGTAAAACCTGGAAAACTCCAACATTTGCACATATCTCTATGCAATGTGTGCATATACTTCTATGTGCACAATTCAGCACATACATGAATATGATCATAATGAACGGAAAGAGCTTTTTACGAAGTCACTGCACACAATATTGCAGTAGTAAATAAGGCCATTAAAAGGTTAAAGTTCTTTTATTCGTACATGTTTATCATTAAAAAAATTATATGGACATTATATTGTTCCATTAAAAATAAAAATAGCATTACCTATGTTATGAAAAGAGAATACTGAATAAAGGATGGGCCCACAGAAATATGCATGTTAAGAAATTGATTAATATCACTGGATATTTGCATTTGGGGGCTTTCCTTCTACCCACAAAATGTTGTATGAAACTTACATCATGACAGAAATTATTTAACCCTTTCAAGACAACTGACCACATTTTGTGGTTTGGCTCAATAATACTTTTGATTCAGAGCTCTAAAAATATACCAGATGCATGAGTAGAAAGAGCAAAAATTTCTGTACACATTATGTTCATTTTTGTTGCATATTGCGTTTGATGCCAGGAATTTTAAAAACGAGAATGAGCTTTAAAATCCTAAAATTGGTAACATGTTAAGAGGTTGAAAATAATTTTTTTTTTTTTAATTGGCAAATTTTTCAACTTTTTGACAAAATTTCTAACCATTTATAATGTTTTCAAAGACATTACACCTTATTAGAACCATGTAGCACTAAAAGAAAAACATTGTTGCCAATTTGAAGAACAAAACGTGATCAATTTAACCATAAATAATCCCTGTCCTGAAAAGGTTAAATACATATAAAAAGCAAGATGATAACCTCTATAACTCATTAACAGGGTGACATTTAACTTCTGTCTAAATAAACAAGAAGTTCAATATTGCATATTTCTCTAAATTCATCCTGAAATCAAGACCGCTGCTGTTTACTTATAGCGTTATCAACTATGCCTATTGCATATCTTACAACCTTGGTATAAATTGTGTTTTTGCAAAAAACATGGGTGTAATCTACAAGCTCTATCAACCCATCGTAAGAGTCAACCTTCCAAAATGTCAAGGCCAATCGTTGCGGGGATTTTCTTCAATAACTACAATTGTCACCATCACTAATAAGCCACTCCCAGGTAGAAGAAAAAGACCTCTAATCCTATTTATTTCATCTCACATGGCTTAGACAGTTAATAAATAGGAATGGCGGGAGCACGATTCAAGTTGAAATCAGCGATGAGGTCAAGTAGGCAATGCATACTGGATTGCATATATAGCCTCGCCAGTAAAATAGCAAAAAAATACACCTCTGGCATTTTCTTTCTTTTTCACAATGAGCATTCAAAGTGCAAGGATTGCAAAAAAGAGATCTTATGCAATTCTGTGCAAACTGTTCCATATTTATTGAGATTCTTACAATATTTGGCATTAACCATAATAAATGTCTCTACTTTTGACACCCCTTGCATTCAGTTATCCATCTTATTTTGTTTTTGTTGAGGTATTATTCTATAATGCATGTACTATATTTTTCAGATTTTTATTCCAATAACAATAATAACATTTTGGATTTATATAGCACCTAATACATCTATACAATGCCTCTAAGTGCTTTAAAGACACATTATCACCCCGGTCTTCGGATTCATGGCTTGCTGGCATACAATGTATGCACCTTCTCCACTCCCTGGGGAGCATTCCAGCTAGGTGCCTCTTGCAGATGCTTACAATGCTAAGCAAACCACAATGGCTTCCACATTCCTACCCATTTAACCCTTTCAGGACAGAAATCATCAAAGGGCTAAATTGATCACATTTTGTTCTTTAAATTGGCAACAATAACATTTTTCTTTTAGTGCTATATGGTTCTAATAAAGTGTAATGTCTATGAAAACAATAAACATGGTTAGGAACATTGTCGAAAAGTTGGAAAAATTGCTGATTTTGACAAAAAGCAATGATTTTGATCCTCTCAATGTGTTGCAATTTAAGCATTTTAAGGCTTATTCTCCTTTTTAAAATTCCTGGCATCAAACCCAATATGGTCATGCAACAAAATTGGAAATAGTGTGTGCAGAAGTCTTTGCTCTTTCTACTCATGCAAGTGGTATATTTTTTAGAGCTCCATAATTCTCTGTCAAGCAAAAAGAAAAAAAAAAAGGTTAACAGTTTTAAAAGGGGGCACAATCTTTGTCAAGGGAGGCAATCCCCCCCCCCCCCCTGGCTGTACTAGTTGTTGTACCAGAAACAACTATACACTAATTTCTATGTCAAATCTTTTTTTTTTTTTTTCATGATCAATAATCTTTTAACCCTTTGTCTATTGGAACTGCATACATTTGGAATTCAGAAAACTTAACCCTTTCAAGACAATTGACCACATTTTGTGGTTTGGCTTTATAACTTTTGATTAAGAGCTCTAAAAATTATACCAGATGCATTAGTAGAAAGAGAAACAAATTCTGCACACACTATGTCCATTTTTGTTGCATGACCATATTGCGTTTGATGTCAGAAATTTAAAAAAGGAGATTAAGCTTTAAAATCCTTAAATTGGCAACACATTGGGAGATTCAAAATCATTGTTTTTTATCGAAATTGGCCATTTTTCCAACTTTTCGACAAAGTTTCTAACCATGTATAATGTTTTCAAAGACATTACATTTTATTAGAACCATGTAGCACTAACAGAAAAATATTATTGTTGCCAATTTGAAGAAAAAAACGTGATCAATTTAGCCCTTAAATAATTCCTGTCCTGAAAGGGTTAAAGCACATTTTGATATTGGCAGGGAGTCCAGGGAGCGTCACCGCCGCTGCCACCACTGCTGGCGGTGGGGGTGGAGCTCCCAGGAATAAGGGGTCCAGTGGCCTGCCTCAGGGCCCCTGGCTGACACTGTTCCGCCCATGGTTGCTTTTATTTTGAAAGATTTTCACCCGAAATTGAACCAAATCAAAAATCACGTATGACTACTTGCTGTACCGGATTCAATTAATTGGTATTAGACCCTAATACTATTTTCCCCAAAATCTGTACGTTCAGTTTTTTATGGCTCTAAAAACTTCAAAAACTGAACGGTTCAGTTAAAATCTGTACGGTTGGCATGTATGGAACCAAGGGGTCCCTGTATTAAACCTATGGGAATGAGAGAATTCAGTAGTCAGCAGGTTTAATATATCCACCTTCAAAATCTCTGTATACCTGATACTTTCAACACAAATCTTGAAAAAATCTTAAAATTAGAAACAAAATTATAAATTTAAAAGAAACCTGAACTCCTCATTTGATTTAATTCATCATATTTCATTCTAATTCTATATTTTGTTACCAACGAAAATAGAAAAATATGAATTACTAAAAACTCTTGATAGAAAATGATTTTATGAAGTATACAATATCAAGTAGGGAACATTATTTGCAATATATATAAATTATCAAAGTTTATTTTTTCTCTCATACATAACAAAATATCTCTCCACCCCCATACAAAAAATCACAAACAACATAGAACGAAGGAGTCCTTCACTGTACCATTATTTTCATGATGTTCCAAAACACAGAATTCATTGAACCCATAGTTTTCAGGACCCTATAACATCCTGCATCTAAATCACAACCATGAAATAACCTTTCCTTATTTGCCCCTGACGAATTTAAATTGATCTTGAGTGACATTTCTACAACTCCCTTGCCATCTTCCTTAAACAGCCGCCCGTGATATTTGGGATTTTGTTGACTAAATAAAACGAGCAGGCGTCAGCGGTAGTCCCACGTGCATGTTCTTGCGTATGTGACTGTCATGCTGATATGTTTTTACAGGCTTTGAAAGGCATACAATTGTTTCAAATTACACGGGATTGCAAAGTGCAAGATGTATTTGGTTACGGTTCATCATGTATGACCTGAACGTGAATTGAATCTAGTGACTGGAAATCTAAACAATGTTTGGATCTGTGGACATTACAATGACTGCAAGCACTAATGGTAAAATCGACCCTAACAATGATAAGATACTTTAAAACGACAATGAACAATGGCTCTGAGTGAAAAGATTTACTCTCCCAATCAAGACCAAATCTCTCAGTAAGTCTCAAATTCATCTAAAAGTGTTTTCAGTTTACCCAGTATGCCTAAGACAAAAAAAAGCTACAAAGGTGTTATCAAAATTAGTATTCTAGGGAATTTATTCCATTAAGGATTTTCTAGTTCATATCTAAGACAGTGTTTCAAAATTTTTTTATAAACATGTCAATTCAAATATATCTACTGAGCCCTGGAGAATTTAGTTTGCTACAAGATAATGCTTTAACACAGAGTTAATGCTTCAGGCTCTTGATAGATGATTTTATGGGTTCCTTATCATTTTAAATATCCTGTGATCTCTCTTCCGAATAGACCGGTTCTGTAATGTATACAAATTTATGCACATTTCTTCTCTGAGCACCTAGTGACAAGTTTTTCCATTAACTTACTTTTTATAAATGAGCCTCAATGCTTGGAATCCAGTTTGCATACATTATCTGTTGCTATGTCTGGCAAGCCTCAGGCAAAACTTTCAGGTTGTCAAGAACAACCTTTGTTTGAAAGGCATGTATAAAATTTGAATACATTACCAAACCGGTCTATTGGGGATAAAGTATTCTAATGTTGGTCAACAACTTGTGCTCATTCTGCATACTAATAAACCTGTTAAATGCCCAACGTTAACCCCTATCAAGTTTTTGAACATTTGTCACAAATGAACTTTTATACGTTAAATTTTGATTTATAATGATCAATTTCAGTGCTATATTGGGCATATAAATATAAAAAATATAAAAATATAAAAAATAAAAGATATTTGGAGCTATTCTTAGTCACTCGTGCAGGATTAAACCCCCTTGACAAGGGAGGGGTTAAAGGGATACTCAACCACAGATTGTGGACGTTTTTATGCCGCGAGAGGGCACCTGATCATGCCGTTGCCCCGCGGGGCGCAAACTTCGGACAGACTGTTCGCCGCTCAACATGCACGCTCCGCCTGAGCTCGAGTTCTCGTGCGAGATTGGGTCGGCTTCGTGCAGTCCGAAAAGTAATCCCAGTAGTCCGACGGACGCGTTCGACGCACAAACTTTGTGTACGAGTGAATGGGGCTTACGCAATCCTGACTTTCCCCACGGCCACCTGGTGGCGTATCCCTTTAAAGTGAATGAAGCTTTTCACACCCACTGTTCAAGAACACTTTATAAAGTTTTTGAAAAAGGAAATTCAACCTATAAATTACACTGCAACTGGACAACTCAGTCTTAACACATGTTCCACTTCTGGAAAAATTTTTTTTATCAAAGTCAGCAATCTATAAACCTAGCATTCATTTTACATGAGCTTATAATAAGAATATTCAGGATTTAAAAAGAAAATTATCAGAATAAAATAAAAATTGAAGAAACTATACAAATAGCAGAGACCATCTTTGAGTCTCCATTTTGTTTAAAAAGATTCGAGGTAGCATACATTCAGCAGCAAAGAAAAGATAAAATCCTTTGGGAGAACTCGTAACCGGTGGAGAACGGAAAGATGATACAACAAACTGTGTCGGGTAAATGTTGGCTGACGGAAAACAGGAATGCTCTTCAAACAGGATGAGAATGAAATGTTTCATTCCGACACCCTGTTTGCCGATTCTCAAAACCAAGTAGGCTGCCCTTGGATTGTGTAACCTCCTTCCTTTTTGCCAGTAAACATGCGCTTTGTTTGCGACCGACTGATCTGATCTGTGTACGAATCAAGCTCGATTTCTGAGTGTATCGACTCCTAAAAACGACTGTAAATGCATGGCTTGTGAAATCCCGTTCCCAAGCAAGTTCTCATAAAATTAAAATATAATCAGCTTATGAAACAGGGAACTTAGTTGTTCACATATTTCAATGGATGTGGAGGGTGAAATGTATTGCAATCATAAACCCATTTAAATTTTGGGGGAAATATTTCACCTTTTACATATACTGCTGTCCTCCCCATAACACTGTGAACTCATTTTGCAATACTGCCATTTAAAAAAATTTTAATGTTACTTACTATCACTTTTAAATAGACCTTGACCATGTTTTAAAAAATATGGTAACTAGCAAAATATACACCATATCAAAGGATATTATAACATTTTCTGTGCCTAGGAAGAAAAATTTGCCCACTAGAATTTCAGTGTAGAATAATGTGTTTGTACAAAGAAAGTCTACTTTTTTTCTGAAAACAGAAACAGTTGGCTCTATCATAGAGTTCCTATCCATGGAAGATACTTTTTGTCCAATTCAATCAACAAAACAAAGTATTTGAAGTAAAAGTTTCACCCTAAATCGTTCGTTTAGGCTAATTGTCCATAAAGGTGGTGGCCCAGCAGGGGTGACAGAAGAAAACTTTTTTTAACACAACTCTTTGGCTGCATGCATGGTATCAATCCCATTTTTCTCATTATACAAAACAATGAATACCATGTACATACAAAATAAATGGATATTCTTGCCCAGGCCTTATCCTTGCATCTGGCCGTGGGCGGCAATTCCTGCCCACAAAGTTTTCAAATAAAAATGCAAATTTTCTTTAATGATTTTTTTTTTTTTTTTAGTTGAGGGAGGAAAATGAATTACATTTGATGAATTCATTAGAGTGATAAATGAGAGAATACATTTCATTTATAGAAACTAATTGCGTAGGATGAAGGGAAAGAAGGATAAAGATGTGGTGAAACATGCATCATATTTCAAGTCTTATCATACCGTTTATGGGTGGCAAGCCACAGGGGAATGCTACCGAATAGGTGGTGTGGCAGGGGTTAACACAACTCATGGGCAGCATACTGGTATCAATCCTTTTTTTCTCATGGTACAAAAGATTGAATACCATATGTGACCAGGCACCACAAAACTACACTAAGTCGCCAGATATGAATTTTTAGTTGAAGTCTTATTCTGGAAGAGGAGATTGTCAGCTTTAAAATGATATATTATACTATTAACACATGGTTGGGAGTGCGTTAGTGCGATCTGGCAACACAAAGGTTTTTATCGTGGTGTACTAAAGCATGAGGCGTAGCCGAGTGTGTTAGACACCACGATAAAAACCTGCGTGTTGCTGGATCGCACTAATGCACGAACTCACAACCATGTATTAAAAGTTTTATAAAACGGGTCTACAATCTTAGTGTTTTCTTACAATCTTAGTGTTTGATCTGGATTAGCCGTGCGTTAGTCCCCTCGCCGTGCGTTAGTACTTTTTTTTTGCACAGTCACGTGGTGTTATTTGACCAATCAGGATGGCTACATTCTTGAACCCGTTTTATAAAACTCATTAGCATTGGATGGTCATAACCCACAGAAAAAAGAGAAGAGAGCCCAGTCTCACATAATATTACAAGAAACAAGGGTTTAAAGTTTACAGTCTATTGAAGCACTCTGACTAGGGAGGTAGTGTTCAGAAGTAACAAAAGAGATTAGAAATCAATAGACATTTCTATGAAGGATTACACTAGAATGTCCTAAAACTTGGCATACTGATTAAGCACATCCTGCTCATCATACTGAACAAATATCAATGCATGAGCTTACTCCATTTTAAAGTTATAGGAGATCAAAATGAGACTAGTATTCAGGATTGTAAAAATGAAAACTAATACAACAAAATCCAGAGAAGGCAAACACAGGTCTACTAAAAACTGTGAAAGAAAATACCACTTTTAAATTGTTGGTGCCTCCAAAAAAAAATTAATTACATAGAAAAAAGTATACACTTTCAGGAAATATCGTAAACTGAAATTTGACCATGCTGACCAAAAACACCCTTTACTGAGCTCTGAGAGAAAATCACACAGTGCAACTTTTTGGTGGTTTTGTGGTGCCTGGTCACATATACAAAATCAACAGATTTTTTTTATATAAGAGGGTTATATTAGTGCTAAGAAACCTATTGTGTTAAACAATAAAAATCAATTATTGGCAGCTTACCTTGATTCCATTTTCTGTATATCAAAGCCCAACTTCTCTGCTACACTTCCTATTGATGAAAATAGACAAATGCATATTTATTCAAGATTTTAGAGTAAGGCAGAAAGGCCAAGCAAAGACTGAGAGCTCTGACATCTCAACCTGTTGATAACAAAATTCTCTAATTCTCTAATTCTTCTAAGCTAAATCACAGGAACAATTTAATTCCCTAATAGGGTGCAAAATCAGCTAGTGAACTGCTGACCACATTTTCGGTTAAAATATTCGAAGGGGCATCATGCTGTCAAATGCACAATCCTTATTTTTCTTTCCAACATTTTGCTATAATATGTACAATTCATTTATACATTTCTAATTAACAGTTACACAAATTGGGAGGAATACTACAATAGCAACTGTTGCCAAGGGCAAAAGATTAATTATCCAATACAACATAAACTCTTATTGTTTAATAAGCCAGTATGTGATTAGTAGATGGTATAAATGATCCTGAAATGACCCAAATTTGTACGCGCACACGCATTTGTTTTGGTGGATGCTCTACTTGTATAAGAAGTAAAATCATACTGGTGGACGCATCATGGCGTGCACATTATGAAAGCGTATAAAGGTCAATAGTACTCAGTAAAAATGACATTTATCTGCACAAAATTGTAATTATGAACTGGCTTATTGGTTAACCATTTAGCACATGATTAGAACATGCAATAAATGATCCTGAAATGACCCAAATTTGTACATGAACACGCATTTGTTTTGGTGGATGCTCTATTTGTTTAACAAGTAAAATCATACTGGTGCACACATCGTGGTGTGCAGTACAAATTACCTTTTTCATCACGATATCATAATTATGAACTGGCTTATCTTTTAAAACCATTTAGCATAAAATATTGTGATGGAGATGTAATTCAAATGAAGTTAGGAAATACATAAAAATACAGGATGGGCTAAACAATATGATCTTGAGTAGATGTGGAACAACATTTATAATGCACAGACAGCAACAGTAGCAGTAACATTAACGGTAAAAGTAGAAGTAGGAGTAATAATAATAATAATGTAGTAGTAGTAGTAGTAGTAGTAGTAGTAGTAGTAGTAGTAGTAGTAGTAGTAGTAGAAGTAGTAGTAGTAGTAGTGTTGTTGTAGTAGTAGTAGTAGTAGTGTTGTAGTAGTAGTAGTTGTAGTAGTAGTATAGTAGTTCAGTAGGTGTAGTAAGTGTAGTAGGTGTAGTAGTAGTAGTAGTAGTAGTAGTAGTAGTAGTAGTAGTAGTAGTAGTAATAGTAATAATAGCAAAGCAGTGCAGCAGCAGCAACAGCAATACTAAAGCATGCCAGTGATAAGAATATTTGAAAATAAAAGTAGAAAAATAAAAGTAGAAAAAGTCAAAGTAATAGAAAGACAGCCACACGTACTCCTACCATCGCAGTGAGCTGCTACCACATCTAGTTTATATCTTGAGTCGGGTGTGTTTTCTTCCAATTTGGGTGAGATGTTGACCAGGTTTCCTTTCTGGTTGTACAGCTTCAGAATGTCATTAGGTCCAGCCTCTGCTGCCGAGCGAAAGACATCTGTAAACGAAGGGGAAAAGACAGGAAAAGACGGGTATATACTTGATATCAAAACTGGACATGAATTATGAAAAGTACGGGTTATCTTGATATTTCATCCTTTCTATGTCACTAAGTTATTTTCAACAATCATCATCATGAACTCCCGAGTGCAAATTTTTTTATCCAAGAATGACTGTTTCAGGTTAATACGCCAGTTCGTAATTACAGTTTGCGCATGTGCAGATAAAGGTCATTTGTACTGAGAACAACTGACCTTTATATGCTGTCGTTTGTACGCACCACGATGCGCGCATCAGTATGATTTTACATATTAAACAAGTAGCACGTCCACCAAAACAAATGCGCGTGCGCATACAAATTGGGGTCATTTCAGGGTCATTTGTACCATGTACTAATTACGAACTGGCTTATTGGGATACAAAATACATTCAATATAAATTTCACACCGAGGTTGCTCAGGTCTTTTTCGGGAAGAAAGACAGCATTTCTCAGTACAAACATAATGTTCAACTAGAACTTTTTTACGTTCTATATATGCATACAACCTTGTTTACATTTCTCAATTTTAGGGGGTTGGGGTAAAACTTAGGGGGCTCATGTGCACCTGACCTGTTACTGTCGAGGCTTGCTATGACACATGATTACCTCAAACACAAGTCTTGATCATGAGGCGGTTTTGTCATATAAAATCAGGCCAGCTGCACAGCGATCGAATTACAGCTATCCCGCTGAGATCCCGCGGCTGTTTGCCCAAACCCTTTTCAAACTCCTTGCTCACTCTTCGATATCCCTTTCCCTCAATATTTGTCGTATCATTTTACAGGAAGAGGGGTGAAAATGGTAAATGTCCCCACTTTTCAGTGTGAAAAATGAGCTCTATTATGTTCACTTTTGTGGTGGTTTTCCACTTTTCTTATCATTTTTTGTAAAATTATCACTTAAAATTAAGCTAGACATTACTTACTGGTGTAAACATACCATCTTTATAAAATGATTCAAGTTCACATAGCATCTGATAAAAGCCAGAAGGGTGATAACTCTATGTAAAAGTATATGGTCTGTTGGGAGCCAGAAGGGCATTAACTTACATACTTTAACACAGAGTTAACGCCCTTCTGATTCTCAACACATGATATGTTGAACATGCAATCCCTTCACCTGGTGTTTTTATTTGCCATATCAGCTCTGTTTCACTACTATCCTTTCTGGAATCTTTGACACAGCTCATACAATATTAATTTTTTAATCAAATTTCCACAAAAGCATGATTCATTATTTTATATCCTTCAGTGAAAGATTCTCCTATACATTACTGCAGGACCCTCTTCCTCTTCTTTCCTCCTGCTTCATCTGCCCCCTCCACCCCCCCCCCCCCCACTTTCTCTGACTTCTCTCATACATGATGATACATCATTATCTTAACTCCTTTGTCATCCAATCTCTTTCCCTCCCTTTCAATACATTTTTTATCTTTTATTTTCTCTCCTTCCCAATTACCTTCTAAATTTCTCTCCTATTCTCTCTTCTCTTTTCCCCCTAATTCTCTTTTTCTCTCTTTCTCCTCTCCCTCTCTCTCCCTCTTACCTCTTCTTCATCCATTCCATTCACCCATTTTTTTTCTGTTCTTCCTCTCTTATTTTTACCTCACTCTTTTTCCTCTCTCTCTCCATTCCACTTGCTTTCTTGTTCCTTCTCTCTCTTCTCCTCTTCTTCCATTCATCCATTTCTTCTGTTCTTTCTCTCTCTCTCATCTCTACCATGCTCTTTTTTCCTCTCTCTCTCTCTCCTTCCACTTGCTTTCTTGTTCCCTCTCTCTCTCCCTCTCCCCTCCTCTTCACCCATTCCATTCATCTATTTCTTGTTCTTCCTCTCTCTCTCACTCTACCTCGCTCTTTTTCCTCTCTTCTTCATCTAAACTCTCTCTTTCTTTCTTTCTTTCTCTCTCTCTCTCCATCCTCCTCTCTCCCTATCCTCCTTCAAGTCTCTCTCATGCGTATCACTCCTACCCCGGTTCTCCCATTCCTTCATGATTAGTCCAAACACTCCAGCCCGCATCCCGGCCCTGTTTGTTATGGCAGCGCTGGCCTAAATATATATACTCTCGCCACCTCAGCTGGCGTGGCAATTCTCAACGAATTAGCAGCCAATAATGGACTACTCAAACAACGTCATCATTTCCATGCTTGCTATATTATTAGCTCTTCACGTTGATGACGGGGCCCAACTCATGCATCGGGGAGTGTGGGTGTGTAGAGAGAGAGAGAACCAACAATAAATGTTCAACTTGTGTAATGGAAAGGCAAATATGTTCCTACACGGTGCAGCCGCAGATCAAACATTATCACCTCAAATTTAATCAAAGACTGCCTGAACAAATACAAAAGTAATTGAATGTATGTAATGAACATTCTACAAGTAGGTAATAGCAATAAACCTGTCGAAGACAGCATTACTACAAGTATTTTTAGAAAATTAAAAGCTTTTTAACATCCTCTGTGTTGTTGTTGGTGGTTTATACAGCCAAATTTTGATGTATTGGAAATCTTTAAACAAAAAAAGCTTGCAATTCTTTTTACAATCAGAACCTGTTCATGAATTGTACAAATTTTTTTTTAAATCGTATATATCTCAAAAAGTTTTGCAAATTTTTAATTAAATAAGAGTTGTTTTTTGAGTGGCATGATACACATGAATTTCTTGCAGCTGTTCATGTTTTCAAAAAATATAATTTAGTTGTGTAAAATTATCATAAAACTGTTTTGTTCTTATTGTGACCTTCTCGTATGTTACATGATGATTGCCTGTGAGGCATACATCCTCTTGAGTGGTTCTCTCTTAGTTTTTATTTTCATTTCAAGATACGTCAGCTCACCATTACAAAATCATCACCTTTAATTCACCTAATCATCTTAAAAGGAACTACGACTTGACGATTGTTATTACTTGAGGTTAGAAGGTCCCTTGCTATACATGTCCAAAGGGAAATCAAATCGACATGTCACTCTAAAAAGAAGAAAACAACCCAAATCAGGCATTTCTCTTTCAACCCTTTTGAGACAATTGACCACATTTTGTGGTTTGGCTCATATAACTTTTGATTCAGAGCTCTAAAAAAAAATTCTTTAAATTGGCAACACATTGAGAGATTTAAATCGTTGGTTTTTAATTAAAACTGGCAATTTTTTTTCAACTTTTTGACAACTCTTGACTTTGTGACCATGTATATTGTTTTCAAAGATATTACACCTTATTAGGCCCATGTAGCACTAAAAAAAACATATTATTGTTGCCAATTTGAAGAACAAAATGTGATCAATTTAGCCCTTTAATAATTCCTGTTCTGAAAGGGTTAAAGGTAGAAATCCTTTTTAGATAACTGAAAGGAGCAAATGCAGTAATATGCACAAAATATATCAACATTAATTAATGTTAATATGTACATATATTACTTATATGTACATATATTATTATATATGTATATATATTATCATATATGTACATATATAATAATATGTACATACATGTATATTTAAATATCCTCTGTATTTTGAATTGTTTTGTCACTGTAATGACTTTATATTGTTACTTGATATCCTTGTTATCAAACAGGCCCTCATGAAAGAACCACTATTGATGAAAATGTGCTACCCTGTATAAATATCAGAAATAAATAATTTATTTTCAAAAATATATATATTGACTATATTCACAATACAAGTTGTGAATCAAACAAATGTTGATGGAAAAGGGACCTAATAGCAAAGATTACAGATAAATGACCTTATTTCTATCAAGCTCTGCATTTTCTAAATATCCAGAGCCTTTGAAGAGGTAAAGAACATATCATCATGGATGTTTGGGGCCAGAAGGGCATTAATTCTGTGTAAAATGATAGGAGTTAATGCCCTTCTGGCTCCAAACAGATGATATGTTCAGCTAAAAGCAAACTTGCTATGAGTTGACACCCATCTGGTTAACAGTAGAAGATACTAAACTTTGAATGTAGATTTCAAAGGTTACCATTAAAACGACATCTTGACACCTGGTAATGATGGAAAACATATTCTCACAAAATCAAACAAAATTTTCACTGACTGATCAAGATTAAAAAATAAACTATATCTACCACACAAGTTTGGTTAAATGTACTATCTAGTGAAAACAGTTGTCATTAACATTTGTTGTTGCTGTCGATGTTGTTGTTTGTTTTTTTGTTTAGTCCATCAATGATTGGACGATTTTTGCAAGGAGATAGAAGAGGACTTTTTCTCCTATCCAGTAAGTTTCTGGTTATATGTTTTATAAGAATTGTTAAGGCAAATATGTGATACTAGCTTTAAGGTGTCAAAAACTGGGTTGTGTATTGAATCTGAGACCGTGCCCCGTAAAATTGCAACACGCAACAATCAGAGCCTTTTGGCCAGAAAAATGGCTCTAATCTTGGGCTTCTAGTGACATTTTATCAAATGCAATTTGATTTAGGGAGAAGGGAAGTGGCTGAAGCTCACAAATGTCACCTTTTATTGGGGGGGACTAGGGACGAGGGATATTGCCCTGCAGTACCAATAGTGCAAAGCTCTGTGTTTTTGTAGGACTTTGGAGTGTCTCAACTGATGTATCGCTGAATTAGGCTGAGAAAATTCCACAATTTGGAGACGCTTTGCGGCCTCTGTACTTTGCTGGTGTCACAGGAAAATGATATTCCTGTGGGTTTTTTGTTATCATTGTCGTTTTGGGTTTTTTTTTTTTTTTTTTTTTTTCAGAAGGCCAAAAATGGTTGGGCCGACAAAACAGGCACACATGAAAGTAAATTCATTTACATGCTGGTACTTTTATCATCTTTTTCTCCTTTTCTCTTCTAATTACATAAGAATAATTGAGTATTTTGAAGTTTTGAAATCCTGAAAATGACGAAAAATGGATAAAACTTGCTGAAAATTCACATAAAGTGAAAAGCACCACAAACAGAAATCAGTATGTGGGATTACATACACATGTGGCATGAATGTTTGGTCCCAGTTTTTAAGTCATATTAGGAATATACTTGAAACTAATTTGAGGGCATTTGAAGAGCAATCCTTTTCAGGAACTTTCTACCATGATAATCTTCCACAATGAAATAAAAATCATGAGAAAGCTGGTAAAATATTTTTTACCTTTGCAAGAACTCAATTCTCTCTTTAACTTCTATCATTACAAGAAGTCCAGATTACCTTTAAGCACTGTCACTTGTCAAATGTTCAGCATTCCAATATTCAGCTTTCAGAGAGTCACCTTTCTACAGGTTGCTGACATTTCATCAGTCGAGAGCTAGAAGGGCACTAAGTCTATGTTAAAGTATATGTGGTAACGCCCTTTTTGCTCTCAGTTCATGGCCGAGGCCATCATCAGAACAAACACACCAACCATGTGGAAACGCTTTGAGAGAAAACAAAAACAAGATTTGCTTTTCCTTCCAACAGACTACCCTGTCATTAGCCAATATCTGCAGGTTGGCGTGGAGATCGGTTGTAACATGCGGGAGATGGTCGCGATTGGGTCTGACTTGGCGCAGACTTCACTGATTGGCGGTGGTGATGCGGAATCAATGGCACCGAGGCGGTCAAGGCCAGCCATGGTGAAGGATCTGATCAATAATATGACACTCAAGGTAGGAGCAGGCAACGCTTTGGTGCGTTTTTTTTTTTTCGATGATGACTGACAACACCAACCTGTTGGTCTTTGGAATGGATCTTAAGGGCCTCTTCAACAAATGATGCAGAAAGCCACCATGGCAAAACAAAATGGCAAAAGTACAACTAGTGCCATTTTACTTTTCTGTATCTTGTAACACACAGATAAATAAGTATACTTCAGGGGACTCTTAAGTGTACTTTTGAAGAAAAAAAAATCATACATAATAGTTGCTTCTTGTACAGCGCTCATGTCCGTAGAGCCGTGACACTCCTAGCACTCCAATATTATTATACTGGTCATAACCAAGCAGCCAAATTTGTAGCACTCACTCATATTTTGAGGTACCTAATTACACCAGGGAGTTTAATTCACTCTTAATATAGTTTTATTTTGCCACAGCGATTTTTAATGGTAGATAATTGCATAATGTGCGTGTGTAGGTTGAGTTCTGGGAAAGGTCAAATATAATTCGTAAGCTTTCTCATTCTCTTTATGTCAGTTTGGACGATTATCATAGTAGAAATGTCCCCTCAAAAGGATTGCTCTTCAAATGCCCTCACATTTAAAATATGACAAGAAACAGCTGAAATGTTCGGGTCGAACATGTGTATGTAGTCCCATATGCACATTTCTGTGTGCAGTGCATATGACTCTCAGCAGGATTAAGTCAATTTCCTTTCATTTTGGTGATTCCAAAACCTTACAGCATACACCACTTCTTATGTAGTATATAATCAACCAATTGTTTTGACAGTTTCTTGTGCAATGTAATAGCATGGCCAGAACTCAACTTTACCTTTAACAGGATGCATTTTACATGATATGGGTCAGTCAAGTGAAGGAGTGTTGGAGATTCTTGATTTACATCTCAAGATTTAGCCATGCCTTTCAAATTCTGAAAGTGGTAATTCATTCCACCATTATCACTGACCATAAAATCTACAAATTCAATAAGGGTTGGCTAGCTCTTAAAGATGACCATCCAGATTCATTTTAAAGGAAAGCAGGGCTGTGAATATGTATTACTATTTCTCTTTCACTTCCTTCTTTCTCTGATATTTCCCCCCTCCCTACTTTCTGTCTTAATATTTTCATCATTTTATCTTTTGCAATCTTTCTCTTCCTCTTTCATTTATCCGATCAATTATTATTCTATCTCTTTCCCTTCATCTTTTTTTTTATCACCATCATAATCATCACCATAACCATCATCTTCCTCATCATGATGTCTGTACATAAGTTGAAACACGATGTATAACACCTTAAAATTTTGATTTCTCACTTTAACCTTCTTAAAATATCAAATTATGTAAAAGAAATCCTAGCCCTTTTTGGACAATTTTTCTTTTCGAAATTATAAAATATCTGGAAAGAATGCTAGATTTCCCTTATTTAAACCCCTATAGCTTAATTTAGATCATTCATCCAAGCTAGTTCCCCCACACTGCAGTCAGAAAGGTTTGCTTAAAAATTGGGAACACACAAGTCAACACGCAGTTGACTTAGGTTGTACTCCTATCTGATACATGTTAATATCATTGGAATTGATGCGTGGGATGAAGCATATAAAACATGTTTTAACTCTCATTGGTTTAATATTCCATTTGATGAGAAAAAAAAGAGTCACAGCAATTGAGTATTGCTAGTATCTTTGATATTCATCAATTAAAATCTGATGACAAGGTTTGGGTGCCTTAGTACCAATACTCTACATACGCTTTAAAGCATGTCAAATTTAATTGGGCCATGAATACATTGTTACAATTCCACACAAATTCATGCAATATTCATAGATGTGATGTAAAGATAGAACAAGACAATAACCTTATAACGCACAACAAACAAGATATAATATGAACAGACAGGTAAACATAAAGACATAATATACTCATGTCTCCAGGGGGAAAAAAAACTAAAAACAGACAAGCAACAACACAGAGAGATGCTTCCGATTCCAATCATGTGTACGACTTCTGTCAAATTTCATTTAGTAGGAAGATGTCACGAGAGAGGAAGAGAGCAAGAAAAAGAGAGATAGGGACAGTGAGAGCGAGAGAGAGCAAGAGACAGAGAGAGACAGAGAGATGGAGGGATGATTAGAAAGGAGAGAGACAGAGGCAAAGAAGGACAGAAAAATAGACGAACAGATCTATGATAAGGAGAGACAGAGAGATAAAGATAGTCACTAATAGGCTTTTGACAATTGATTTTTTATAACCCAGTACTATCCTTAATCCCTGACTATTTTTTTTGGCTGTTCTCATTTGCAGTTTTAGTCCCGCACTATCTCCCTAGCCAAAGCGCTTTACCCATCTTTTTACGTTTAGCGGCACCTTTGGTGGGGGGGGGGGGGGGGTAACCCTGCTTTTTCCAGGGCTAAAATAATCCCATACTATCGTGGAGTTAGACCACTTTCATAAAATGCAATGTGAACATAAAGTGGGCAAAGCTTAGTCCCGTACTATCAGTGGGGCTAAATCCTTATTTAGCCCCGCTGTGAGTGCGGGATTAAGCAAAATTTTGCACGTGTAAAAAGCCTAAGAGAGGTTAAGAGACAGAGGGGTGGGATAGCTAAACAGAAAAAGTGACAGATAGCAAAAGAGAAACAAAACAGAGTAAGAGGAAAAGAGAAAAGAGAGAGAGAGAAAGAAAGAGATATCAGCAGACACACAGAAAGACAGATGGACTGACAGAAAGAGCAACCAAGAAAGACTAAGAGACAACCACAGAAAATGTCAGGAATGAGAGAAAGGGAGAGAGAGGGGGAGAGAAAGAATATGAAAAGGAAAACCAATAAGTCACGTCAAGACAGTTAGAGAGACACACATAGAAAGAGCCACTTAAAGAGAGAGCGAGAGAGAAAGCCAGAAAGCAAGAAAAGCATCTCCTTCGGGTATACGGTCACACCAACGCATCTCTAAATAATGCCATATCACTCTTATTAAACGTAACTTCCAAAATAGAACAGCATTTCTGCGGAAAAATATTATGAGGATGCGAGCTGCATCGGATAACCAGATGACTCAGGAAAGCAATATGAGGCATCTTACAATCTCAGTGTCTTAAAAGAAACATGCCAGAGAACACTGACGAAGACTTGGAGAGAAAAGGCTTGTCTGTAAGGGCCTTACACTAAAAAGTGATGTAAAATAACGGCTACATACCTTTCAACAGACAATATCAAAAATATGACTTAACATTCCTTTTTTTTTGTTTTTGTAATTTCTTCATGTGTATTATCTTCTCCCCCAAAATGGTTTTTTATGTAATCTTATTATTTATTTCATATTTTGTTTTGTCTGTAAGGGCCTTACACTAAAGAGTGATGTAAAATAACGACTACATGCCTTTCAACAGATAATATCAAAAATATGACTGAACATTCCTTTGGGGGGGTTAATTTCTTCATGTGTATTATTTCCTCACCCAAAATAGTTTTTTATGTAATCTTATCATTTATTTCATATTTTGTTTTTTTCTTCAACAGGGAAGGACCAGGAAAATGATGACATATGATCAGCAGAGGGCCAGCTCCAGAAAAGCTTCTTCTTCTCCTTCTCCTTCTCCTTCTCCTTCTCCTTCTCCTTCTCCTTCTCCTTCTCCTTCTCCTTCTCCTTCTCCTTCTCCTTCTCCTTCTCCTTCTCCTTCTCCTTCTCCTTCTCCTTCTCCTTCTCCTTCTCCTTCTCCTTCTCCTTCTCCTTCTCCTCCTCCTCCTCCTCCTCCTCCTCCTCTCCTCCTCCTCTTCTTTCTTCTTTCTTCTTCTTCTTCCTTCTTCCTTCTTCTTCTTCTTCTTCTTCTTCTTCTTCTTCTTCTTCTTCTTCTTCTTCTTCTTCTTCTTCTTCTTCTTCTTCTTCTTCTTCTTCTTCTTCTTCTTCTTCTTCTTCTTCTTCTTCTTCTTCTTCTTCTTCTTCTTCTTCTTCTTCTTCTTCTTCTTCTTCTTCAAGGGCTATTCAGCCTATCATGAAGATGAACTAAAGATTGCAAGCAAGATAAAGTTGAATTCTGGTCATGCAATTACATTGTGAATGAAACTATCTCAATGCCATTGGGAAAGGTTGACTATGTCTACACAAGAATTGTTTTATACTGTGTTGTTTTGTAATCATCAAAATAGATTAGAAATTTAGCTGAAAAGCACATGTACTGCACACAGAAATGGGTATATGGGACCACACATACAAGTGGCATGAATGTTCGACCCGAACATTTCAGCTATTCCTAGTCATAATTCAAATATGAGGGCAACTGAAGAGCAATCATTATGAGGGCATTTTTCTACTAGGATGTTCTTACAAACTGACATAAAAGGAATAAGAAAGCTCACAATTTATTTTTCACCTTTCCCAGAACTCAAGCTTCCCTTAAATAACAGCCTTCTGGCTCTCAGCATACAAGATGTTACAAAAATAATGACTAACTATTTAGGATTATAGAAACACATGAATCATCCGAGACAACAAGAAAATATTACATTATAATGAGCATTTCCTCTTAATACTCTCCTTTTTAAAACAAACTTTCAATTCTCATATTTGTCCTGAAAATAAATCATTAGCCCGATAAGATTTGGCTCAAACAGCAAATTTATGCAATGAATGAATGATAATGTATGCTGTGATTTTTATCATCGACTTGCATGTGTCGCGATGGTGCACGAAACGGATCACATACACCCAGTGATGTAGAGACCTTTTACCCTCTCCAAGGCACTCATCCTTCCAGCTTCCACGAACCTCTAGTGGCTCTTTTCATTTTAACGTTGTTATCCGATGGCTAGAAAACGGATCCTTCCCAAACAAAATTCCGCAGCATATACAATAACGTCAGCTCAGAGGCAGAAGGGCAGTAACTCATATCCCTTGACATGGAATTAGCGCCCTTATGGCGCTCAAAAGATACATCATCGACCTGTCAGGTCACAAGGTTCCTTGTTATAGAGTGGCATGCATTACATGGTTTGCCCCCTGCATATTAACTCTCGCTAATAAATTGAATTAATTAGTAGGAAACGATACTGCAATATCACAAATCATGTCCGCAAATATAGAGCAGGACACACGTATCACACTGGCTGAGCCAGATTCCAATAAAGGAGTGCAAGGCATAACCATGTATGACTGAAATACTCATGATAGCTTGCATTTAATCACAAGTTTATTAAAGGTGGTATGGAATTTCCGTAATACAAATGCATTTCTGGACATGTTGGATTGAAAGTGTTTATCATGCACATTCATCGATTGTTAGGCCCATAAAAAAATAGACAAATTAAAGATAAAAGTGAGATCTGGTGGTGTAATTACGCAAATTGTAAAAGAAAGTGTCTCAAACCAATTGGGAAAGGTTGATAATATCTACTTAAGAATTGGTGGATACTGTGAGGTTTTGGAATCGTCAAAATGATAAGAAATTGACCCAATCTTGCTGAAAAGCAGATACACTGCACACAAACATGATTACACGGGACTGCACGCACATGCGGCATTAATTTTCCGCCTAACACTTCAGATATTTTTTGTCACACGTATATAGAAAATGAGAGCATTTTAAGAGCAAGCCTTTTCAGGGAACATTTCTGCTACGAATATCCTTCCAAACTAAGATAAATGAGAATGAGAAAGCTCACAAATTATTTTTCACCTTTTCCAGAACTAAACCTACTCTTCAAACTTGCTGGATATCACATGAAATGAAAAGCAATAAGTACGTTTACATGTTTTATGTACATGGTTAGCACTACATATACTAGCTTAATTTCTGTATTAGCTCAATTTCCTTTTATTCACTTTGCTCTTGCTCATAATTAACCCTTTCAGAACAGCAATTATTTAAGGACTAAATTGATCACATTGTGTGTTTCAAATTGGCAACAATAATATTTCTATTTCAGTGCTACATGGTTCGAATAAGGTGTAACGTCTTTGAAAACAATATACATGGTTATGTATTTTGTCAAATAGTTTAAAAAATTGCCAATTTTGATTAAAAACATTGATTTTGAACCTCTCAATGTGTTGCCAATTTAAGGATTTTAAAGCTTATTCTCATTTGTGATGTGATGTTGTTAATAAATTCAATCAATCAATTTATAAAATTCCTAGCATGAAACGTAATATAGTCATGTAACAAATATGGACATATGTGTAGAAATTTTTGCTCTTTCTACTCATGCATCTGGTATATTTTTCAGAGCTCTGAATCAAAAGTTAGTGAGCCAAACCACACAATGTGGTAAATTGTCTCGAAAGGGTTAAGCTCTAATACATCTTCTCTCTCTCTCTCTCTCTCTCCCTCCCCTCTCCCTCTCTATCTCCCTCTCTCTCTCTCTCTCTCTCTCTCTCTCTCTTTCTCGCACTCGCCCTCACCTCTTTCTTAATTTCACCAACTTGCTCTCTCAATCTCCATCTTTCTCCCTGTCTGTCTCTCTTTCTGTTAAACCCTCTCTGTCCACTTAACAACACAATTATCACACAGCACTCAGCACGTATGTTCTTCAGTTTCAAATACCACTTAACAGGCGCACATGGCCACCGCACATATAGTCTCATAACAATCACTCCTTCTTTATTACTCCCGTCAAAACCATCTTGCATGCTTAATTGATTTTTATGAATTTCTACTGTCTTCAAATCAATGGCACAAAGAAACAAAATGGGCAAGATGATACTTGCACACGCAGATATGCTGAATCTCTAGCGTATCCCGGTGAAATAAATACTTGTTAAATCTGGATAGGAGACTGAGTTTGTCCTCGGGTCAACAATTGATTTACATACTACTAGTGATGGAAGTGGAGTGGACATCTTCACATACTCATACCTTCAGGAGAATTTGAGGTGGGCTTCAAGTGGCCGCCGCCTGCCCGCCCGCTGCCTGCCGTTCTCCGTAAGACGACCAACTGTCCAGTCACAACATCAACATGAATGATAAGTGTCCAGGGAATTAAATATTAATAAACACAAGGGCTCTCTGTCTACTCATATCTGCACTCTGCATGTCACTTTGTATGTACAGGTCTGGCAGGTCAAGAATACATACTAGCTCACAACCATGATTGGCAGAAGATCTGGTGATCTAGTACTGCCTACTGGCAAGCTATGGAACCAAAATTAGGACCAGGATCTTTGCGACTAGGCTGCTTCACTTTGATTGACTGCTTTTAGACCACAAATAGACAGATCCTCAAGCCAAAACGCTGACTACCACAACAAGCAACTCCCCATTAGATCCCCCATTATTAGTAACAACCCCCCTCCCCCCACCCCCTCCTTGAATCTTCATCATCTGTGTAACTATGTCCAAAAAAAAAATTATTGTATTTTTAAAATATAATCATGAGCTCTTTTTCGATTTACTAGAATAAAATCACAATTTCCTGACAGTGATATGTAAGTTTTTTTTTTCTTAAATAGAGCTCTGTTGATATTTCTAGAACTAGACTGTTCACTGCTTCTGTATATCTTCTTTCTCTGCTTATTAGATTTTCACTCTAGGTTATAGGTTTCTAAGTATTCATCACTGAAAACTTTCAATATCACTGGAAGCTTCTGATAAATCATTGTTTTTTAGGTATGTTCTTAAGGTACAAGATTGATGATATAGACAACATGAGATTTTCATTGACAAATTTGTTGCCTTTACAATTCTGCTTTCCATTTCCCAAGCAATTAGTAGCCTTTTTAATAATAATGACCCTCTCATACCATCCAGTTATAAAAGTGTAGAATGCTGCTTAAGAGGTAAATAATAATGTATCTTTGCATTCACCAACCTCTCATTACATTTCTTCACTTCAGAATAATAAAATGACAGAAATAACAGAGGGTGGACAAAATAAAACTATATGCAGATATAAATATTTTTCTTTATCAAACTGATATATCCTATTTTTACATTTTATGTCCTAAAATAACCTCTGTACCTTTGTATGGTATCTATTCATAGGTATAAGTTACTTATTTTCGTATTTAGAGTTTCTTTTGTAGTTTTGATAGGATATATTTGTAGTTTTGATAGGATATATCAAACTGATATATCCTATCAAAACTACAAATATATCCTATCAAAACTACAAAAGAAACTCTAAATACAAAAATAAGTAACTTATACCTATAAATAGATACCATACAAAGGTACAGAGGTTATTTTAGGACATAAAATGTAAAAATAGGCATTTATTTCTGAGTTAACTTAGGATGAAGAAACCATATGATAGAAAGGATTACTGCATGATCTATATGCTTCAAACATAGGATTTAATACTCTTCACTGAGTTTATATTCCACCTACATCACAGAATACGAACGGCAAATGATTTCCCCCCCCCCCCCCATTGTTAAATGGATTTATTTTAAAGAATGAAAAGGAGAGAGAGAGAGAGAGAGAGAGAGAGAGAGAGAGAGAATGGAATGGAGAGGGGGAAGAAAACATATCAAATATGTCAGGACCCCCTTCACACCCTCCCCATAGTCAGCAACCTTGTAATACTTGTCCCCCCCCCTTCTCCCCCAATGTCAGTGTGCCCTCAATGGCTCAAGCCACAATACACCATTGTACAAGATGGTAAAGGTAGCATTCGCACAGCAACTGATAATAACAGGAAACTTATTCTCCTGTGTACCTGTGGAATAAGGTGCCTGGAGAATTTGGAAAGATGGATATGTCCAAACTATATTAAAAATTTCAATAACATCATGCCATTATGTATCTTTCAATACAGCAAGCACTTTTTAACCATAAAGAGCCCGCGACCTGTACAATGCAAAAAAATAATAAAGCATCCAGTCTTGGAGAATGCAAATGTGAATTGAAGATGATGAAAGACGACCTATAATAGGAAGAATTGGGAATAAGGACTTGACAGTACTTGATGGAGCGAAAGTAGATGGGGACTATCCCTCGGTCCTCGGACAGCGATTTCATCAGAAATGAATTCATCGTCACGGACTGGGTCGTCTCAGAGTGACCCTGCCACTTCTTCGGTGAGTGATAACCCTGTTCATTTTCCTGGAAGAGAAGGTTGTTGTCATCTGAAAATCTTGTTGTTTTGAGTGAATCATGACAAAAAGAAATAATTAGGAGTGATAGGCAAGTTAACTTAACTCTGGAAAGCCCTAAAATAGCTCTTGTAATGGGGGGGGGGGGGGGGGGAAGCTCTTGTAAAAACAAAGAATACACGAAAATGGCTGAAAGGGAATCTTATTTCTTATGACAAAGCAAAAAAGAGATCCTGCTAATTAAAAAAGAAAAGATTTTCCCCTGCTGTTTTATACCAGTTCAAGTCTGGTACAAAATGTTGTTAGCATATGAAAATCATGTTGCATTGAGATAAAAACCAGTGTAAATCATGATTAAGGGTATGTTCACATCTAATGATAAAGTAATGTTGGGGCTTTATGATCTGTGTCCACAAACTCTATTCAAGGTATGTTCACATCTTATGATGATTTCATTTTATGGTATCATGAAAAGATTACATCTACTGGGCACTGCCAATGTATCTATGGATTTAATAGATTCGTTACAATTAAATTGCTCTTATTCGTGAATGTATTGTATTGGAAATAGATTCAAAAATTTTGGTGAATTTTTCTCTTTCTGCTCATGTCTAATGTGTAATTCCTAGCATTCTGGATCAAAAAGGAGACACTGTAATGCTATAACTGAATTTAGAATATATGTTCTCTTGTCATAATCAAGATACATGTATATCATATTGTACTTATGACAATTTCACACGTTAGTATGATAAGAGTACACTACATCATACTAAAAGTAGGGTAAAAGTGTAAGCTCACATTTTATTATGATCAGAGTAGTTAAAATATCATATTGGATTAAGGATATATTCAAAGGTTACTATAATCTGAGTACTTGTCAAGCAGAATGAAGGGTATGTTCACATCTAAAGATGATATCTAAAATCAATCCCTCATGCTATTATGATCTGAATTCCGGGAATGTCCAAATCTACTTGTAGTTTTAGTATATCACACCCCAAAATTTAGGTTACGTTAACATCTCCCCATAGTTTTGACAGACACACTGACGATGGTGTCTGTGATCTTTCAGGCTGGGGTCAATAGAAAATGCATGTTATAATGAAATCATAATGTACAAGCCTATCCATCTGTCATGGTATCTTCTCCGGGTTCAGAGGTTAATTGCAACATTTTTCCAAACATCTCTGTTCTGTGCCATTCTAGTGTACTTATTTGCAGTGTTTTTCCACTCCAGGCCTTAATGTTCTCTTCAGAGTTGGTTCTTGGCTTCCCTCTTGGTCTAGTACCTTCTACTCTCCCTTCCAACATATCTTTCAAGAGACTCTGATGTCTTTTGATGTGACCAAAGTATTCTGCCATTCTTTCCTTAACCAGTCCTACAGTGTATCAGGGTAGGTTGTTTAAGCCCTGCCATGTGCAATATTTCTTTGTTAGTTTTCATCTGTATAGGCCTACAATGGATTAAAAGTCACATTTTGATCATATGCAGACATCTCTTGTCTATTGAGGGCCAAATGGGATTAAAAGTCACATTTTGATCATATGAAGACATCTCTTGTCTATCTAGAGCCAGAAGGGATTAAAAGTCACATTTTGATCATATGAAGACATCTCTTGTCTATTGAGAGCCAGAAAGATGTTACCTCATGTACATAAAGAACTATGAATTAATAATAAATAATAACAGTGAACATTTATACATTGCCATGTCTGTCAAATTTGATACTCCTGAAGCTATTGTGAGGTATAGTGTAATTTTGAGCATACATGTACATAATGTAAATTCAACATAAAATGCAAAGTAACATACTTTCGAAAAATCTGGACTTAACCTTGGCACAATAAGTTTGAAACAAAATTTTAAACACAAGTAATTTTTACAGAAATATTACATCAGCTCATATTCATAAAATCAACAGTAGATACAAATTGAAGAAATAATATGTGGTTCAACATAATTGCTAGCTCTCAGGAGACACTAAAACAACATAGTGTGTTCATCAGATGGCACTCCTTCACTCTCTCTCTACCAACCCAGGTCATAACAGATCAGTGATATCCATTTTAGAAATAATGCAGTGGGATTGAGATATCAGCCTGCTGGGTGAATGCATGCCTTGGGCGGTATTAAACACAGCTACGAGGTCACAACTCCATTCTGACTCTCAGCAAAAGATATAATAATCCAGACACTACCACAATATGATCTATATATCAAATGATACTTATTCACTCTCTATACCAACCAAGGCTGTAACAGATAAGTAATATCCACTTTGGAAATGACGCTATGGTATTGAGTTATCTGGCTGCCTGGTGAATGCCTTGAGGAGTAACACAGCTCCGAGGTCAATCAGTCCATCTAACTCTCAACAGACGATATGATGACAACAATATAAACACTAACAGAACATTATCTGTACATCATAAGGCCCTTATTCACTCTCTCTACCAAACAAGGCTATAACATATTACTAAATCACCTTTGGATATGATGCTGTGGTATTGAGATATCAGGCTGATTAGGGAATGAATTTCTTTGGGTAGTTCACAGTTCCGAGGTCATTAAAACAGACAATAATGAGTTTTCGATTTGCACATTGACATAGTCGACTGGTACAAGATTGAAGCTCTGCGCATGCATCACGTCGTCTCCCTCATCCACTAGTCAGATAGAGTACGCGTCCACCATGGTTTTGCCGTCCTCTCTAAAACGTGAACATCGTACACTGCTATGACGTCACATGAAAGAGAAAAACAAAGAAATAGATGGGAAATGATAGAAAGAGAAATGAAAGGAGAAAAACAAAGAATGACAAAAGGACAGAGAGAAAGAGAAATCAAATGAGAAAAACAAAGAATAACATAAGGAAAGATAGAAAAAGAAATTTAAGAAGAAAAAAGGATAACATAGGGAAAGAAAGGAAGAGAAATAAAAGGGGAAAAGAAAGGAAAAGAAAGATCAACTTAAGGAAGTATAGAAAGAGAATTTAAAGGATAAAACACAAAGAATTACACAAGAAAAGATAAAGAGCAGACATCATGCCGTTCCAGTCCATGTCGACTGGAATCGAAACAGATTTCAACAGTGGACGTACTCAAGCAGATTGTAGACTTCCGGTCAACCTGAACGATGTTCTCGTCCACACGATCGAAAACTCCCTAATGATCAAACCTACATGTCAACAGTTTAGCGCAAGTTCATATGCATACATGTTACCTAAGCCTCGAAGACTCGTTCACACATGGTATGTTAAACCGCCTCAAAATACAATGACATAGTGAGAATGTTATGTGCTTCACACTGCTGTATCTTATAAATAACACACAGATCAGATATGTAGGTATCTAGATCTAACTTTTGCTAAAATCGGCCTTTGTTGTACATGTATGTAGCACTTTTTTTTTCTCCATTCACTAACATTCATTTACTTGCAACTTTTAAATGCAATGCCAACTACACATTACATGCTCTGTACATGTAACTATTTATTCACTTAACTTTTGCTATATATTCACTGCAAGAAAAGGTAAACTGCCTTTGAGCTCAAAGTATGTGAAACATCTTTTCATCGTGAAAAATATATGAAGCTGCTTGTTCTATTACGATAGCAGTCCTTTCTGCTACTCTGAACAGGTCAATTAACTTTCATAAGCTATAACAAATCAAATAAAAGGAACAAGCAACTGAAAACAGTGTGGTAAATTTTGAAATTTGGTGCCTAGCTGTCTGAAACCTACAAATAAAAGTCAGCAGTTTCGACCCTGATCAGTTAAGTCACTGATGGACATTTAAAAAAATTATGGAAGCTAGAAGTCCTGAAAAAATTAATAATTGATTTTAGTGAGCTGTTTTATGTTTCATTTTGAGGGTTCTATCATTCAAGGTGTTGCTAAGGCTATAAACAAAACAAAGAGAAGGGTGGGTTCTGGGAGAGGTGAAAAATAATTTGTGACCTTTTCTCATTATTTTTATGTCAGTACGGAAGAACATCATAGTAGAAATGTCCCCTGAAAAAGGACTGCTATCAAATGGCTTCATATTCCAAATATGATGAGAAATAGTACACCAATTTCTGTGTGCAGTGCTTGTGCTTTTCAGTGAAATTGGGTCAATTTCTAATCATTTTGTTGATTCCGAAACCTCACAGTAAACACCAATTATCATGCAGACATGATCAACGTTTTCCCGATTACTTTGAGACAGTTTCTTTGACGATGTAATTGCATGACCAGAAACTCAACTTTATCTTTAAAATCTATAAAATATTTAATATCACAGATGGACAAGATCCTACCACTTTACCGATCAGGCTCATAATACTTTCTTCCAGTAAGTAAATAGCTACATATCCAGTGTGTGTAATCTGTAATGCAATAGCCAAGTACATTAAGTATAGAAAGTGTAGAACAGTGAATATATATATATATATATATATATATATTAACTGCTAAGAAGCAGTTAACTCATAAAATCTTACAAAGACTTTATGCCCTTATGGCTCTGAGCACATAATATAAGTCTGCAAACTATTCAAAATGATTGCATATGTCTTGTGTATATCACCAATTGAGAATGATTTATAAGACAAGCTAGTCACAATTCTGCATTCTCTATTCATCAGCAAAACCTCATAATTTTGTATTTAACCACAACATAATTACGAAGGAGATTCCTATCATCCTAAACAAATACTAGCATGAAATAAAGTCACAATTTGATTTCCTTTGTCAATGCATTAGAACAATCCAGGGGGTAACCCTAAACCATTATACAAATTATTCATGTTTGCAAGTGCATTAGTGAATATGCACTGCATGACTGTTAAGTCACAATGGAATAATGAACGAGATTTGTCAAGTTCATTATCCATCTCATTGTGACTTCACTGAGTGTAGTGAATATCATTAATGCACGAGCCACAAAACATTATTTGTTTTATAAAACAGGGCCCGTATTATCGAAAGGCGCCTAACTTAAGCCACCGCCTAAGTGTGTAGATTTAGGCCACCGAATTATGGAGAGCTAAATGTCACCCTCTTTTGATCCTACAAAATCACCATAGTTCTGGGACTAAATGCAAATACAAAAACCAACACGATAGAAATGAATTCTGATGCTCATTTCGTGCCAAAAAATAATTTTGTTTCTTTATTTTGTTATATAAATATGGTAATTCATACGGGACTTAGGGGTTGACGAATGGCCTTCCATAAAGCAGTGGCTAAAGTTAAGCCAGGCTTAACTTAGGCCACTTTCGAGAATACCGGCCCAGGTCAACAATATGAATATAAAGTCGAAAACTTGGTTACAAACCCTAACGAAACGCCAAGAATCGCACAGTCAAGGGGGCCGCCATTACATGTAGCTTTCCTTGACAAAATCACATTAAGTGCAGCCAAAAAATATAATGCGTGTCTCAGTATGTGCATCAAAGTCCTTGCCTTGGCCTTTCCATATGAAACTATGTGCATTTCATCATGTCTTAAGTTTGTATAAGCCAGAGTTACGTACACACGCATCTCAGCCGTGCATTATCACTTTTTGATGGGAACCTTTTTCGCACGGTCATGACGGAAGGAAAGAAAAATGCACGGTCACATGGTATCATATGACCAATCAGAATGCCTACATTACAGAACCTGTTTTATAAAAGTACACAAAATATGTGGCTTCTTCCTTTAAACAGAATCCTACATATGCCCCTGCATTAGAAAGTCACTTAACAAGCATTAGGATTCCTCTTGTCTTTAATCTATATACCATAAGAGCACTTAATGATTTCAGGCACAAAGATATTTCAATATTGTGAGCAATTACAAGGCTCATTACCATCTAAATGTACATCGCTTACATGTATGTACTTCAAATGCAATATGGCATGTGAAGATATATGCGTATTCAAGTAACGATAAACATTCGTGTAGCAGACTTCTGCAATCAATTTAATGCTTCGTTATGAATACAAGGATATTGGTAATGTTTTAAGTGAGTGAAAGGCAAGAATATTAATGACTGATATTGTCTGCTGTATTTGCAGGAAGTAGCAGCGTAGCTATGGCAGCAACACCCCACCCCCCCCCCTTCTAAAAAAAAAGGAAAGAAGGGAGGAGAAACAGAACATAGAAAGTAGATGAAAGGGCCCCCCTCCCACCTGCTTCCATACCCTACAGTGGCGGATCTACGGGGGGGGGGGGTTTTAGGGGGTTTAACCCCCCCCCCTTGGGCTGCCAAGTAAACATTTAATGTGCATAGGAAAACGCCATCATAATGAAGTATGCTTAAAGTCGCAAGCTGGCAACCCTAAAAATGAAAAATCTCCCTACTGTGGGAGGGGGGTATCCCCCCTCGCTCGCTTCGCTCGCTCGCTCGGGCTCGGTCGCTACGCTCCCTCGCAATACCCAGCTCAGCCCCTCAAACCCCCCCCCCCTTGGAAAAAAGCTAGATCCGCCCCTGCCCTACCCCCTTACTGATTGCCTTTTTACTTGGTATTCCATCCAAATACTATAACTGGTGCCACCCCCCCCCCCCCCATGAATAAGGTGCACCCTCAATACACTGCACCACAGTGAGTGCATTATTTCCTTTCCACAATTATTTCCTAATTAACTGCTTGAATGTACAAATTTCACGGTAACCTCCAATTCAATCACAATATCATTCTTACCATGTCTGTTAGTAAATTGCTCATAGGAACAATGGACAAGGTTTACTTTATTAATGTCTTATTAGTTTTTTATGTCTTATTACGGCTGCCCTTATTCGAGCTTCAGTAGTCGCTTTAGGATGTAGTGCACTATATCACACCAGGTACTGATGCATGGGTGAAAAATAACAATGGAAGAACAAATGTCATGTCTGGATTTGAACCCTGGATCTACTGAAAGAGGGTCAACAGTATGAAAATAATTTGATCACAATGCTCCCATATGACAGGAATTAGAATTCCCACAGACTCAACCCTCCTGGGGTGGTATTCTGAAAAGGATGTTATCTTTTATGATAGTAAAACGATGTTAGTTACCATAACAAAGTGAAATTGCATGGAATAAACTCTTATCATTCGTGCTTGCGCAGATGTCTCTTTTAACTTTACATGAGCACTGCCAGCTTTGCGTAAACTTAAACCAATGACTTGTCCTGATTTTGATTTGTTATGATCATTAACATTTTATTACTAACATAAAATATATTGTTTTCAGAATAGCACCCTTGGTTAACAACACCACCACAGCATCTTACCCCCCCCCCCCCCCCCTTCTCCTTTATTTTGTCCCTGAAACCTGTCTCTCCTGGTAACCCTCCCTCCATTTCCTTCATGATATTATCTCCATTTGTCCTTTATATAATCATTAACCAGCTCCCCCCCCCCCACCTCTTAATAACCCCCTCCCCATCCCATTTATCTGTTAGCCTATAGCACTACAGTGTCTCCTTTAAGAGACATATTTGGATTATCGTTTGATCCAGAATGCTAGGAATTACACATTATATGAGCAGAAAGATCAAAAAATCACAGGTAATTTTGAGTCTATTTCTAATGCAGTACACTGAATAAGAACGATTTAATTGTAAATAATCATTAGAGTCTGCAAATTGGCAACATGGTGTAAAATTTATAATAATTATATCTGTGTACGAATTGGCGATATTTTGATGAATTTATTAATTTTCATTCATACTGGTTCATTTGATATACATTTCTATTTTTTTTTAATATGTAGGAGTGGAAAATAAGAATAATTGGTGCCAATTTGAGGAAGAAAAGTTGATTTATTTAGACCTTAAAGATAAAGTTGAGTCCTGGTCATGTGATTACACTGTGAAAGAAACTGTCTGGAAGCAAATGGGAAAGGTTGATCATGTCTAAATAAGGATTGGTGTATACTGTTAGGTTTTGGAATCATCAAAATGATAAGAAATCAGCCCAAACTCGCTCAAAGCACATGCACTGCACACAGAAATGGGTATATGGGACTGCACACAGATGTGGCATGAATGTTCGGCCCAAACACTTCAGCTATTTTTCGTCATATTTCAAATATAAGGGCACTTCAAGAGAAATCCTTTTCAGGGGACATGTCTACTATGATGTTCTTCCAAACTGACATAGAAGGAATGAGAAAGCTCACAAATTATTTTGCACCTTTCCCAGAACTCAAGCTTCCCTTTAAGAAAGCTCTGAACTGCTATGGGTTAACCCCCTTCCCTTCTCCACACTAATGGAATAAGTAGATCAGAGTCCAAAGGGGATCACCTTCCAATTGTCTCCTGGATATATAGTCACAAAGGATCACACAAGACAAATCACAAAAGAAATCAAAGCGTGCGGAAGAGGATTCCAAACTTCAGAATTTTCACAAATTGAAATGAATTGCGCATTTCCAAATCAGAATTTAATTGAGTCATCGATCAAGAACTAATCTCCCTACCAGATCTGAATGGGGAAGAAGTGGATCACAAATGGAAAATGACTTGAGAGACCCACAAACCTTCAGTATGCATAGATACTGTCATCGAAAATTATCATGTACGAGAGGTTCTTGGCTAAAAGGTTCTAGAGAATGCTAGCAAAGCCAAATTGGCAATTGAAATATATAGTAAAAACCAGCCCTAGCATCCAAATGTAAAGAAATACCATCATCTGTAAAGGGTGATAAAAAAAAAATGCACCAGTGCCATCGAGCTCTGGAATTTATTTTGTCATACAGATAATGGCTTGGGTTAAGATACAGTTCATGTTTGGAATAGAGTTGGGTCCAGGACTGAAGGTAAGAATTTGACCAGCATTAGGAGTGATTGTCATCAAAGCATAATTATGCCGTATAATCCTGTAAAGATTGCAACTATGTGTTTTTGTTTCTTTAATTCTTTTTCTTTAATTGAAACTGTATAAAGAGAGAATATTCTTGTTTCCCTTGAGTGGTTTTTATAAACAAATTTAGGGTCTAATCCTTTCATTTGCCTACAATTTTAACTATATAATGTATATATATATATATATATATATATATATATATATATATATATATATATATATATATATATATGGGGCAAAATATTTGACGGAAGGGGGAAGCTGATGTTAAGTCGAATTTTTCGATTCGCCTTAATGTTTTCGGCACTGTTTTTTCCCATTTCCGTAGGGGTAGGAGGCATTCTATCGATTTAAACGTAGAGGGCACCAAATTACTTATATCACTACAAAGTTTTGTTCGGTAGGGAGAACTCATTTTCGTATAATATAACGTGGAAAATCTATATATATAGAAAATCTATATATGTATATATATATATATATAGATATATATAGATATATATATATATATCTATATATGTATATACTCTTGGGGATCTAAAGTCCTGAGGTTGGACTTAGGGCGATGTCTGTTTTTCTTGATTATATCAATAGTTTGGAGAGTTACTAAAAATACCTTATCGCACACAAAAAGGTAGTTATTATACGATTCTTTTTGCCATAAATGCAAATTGAATCAAATTAATTTTGAATCCATTAATTCTCAGTAACGTCATTTCGCGCTGATATACGTATATACAATTTAAAAAAATTAAATTTGCCTTTTAGTTGAATCTAGGTATATATATATATATATATATATATATATATATATATATATATATATATGTGATGCTAATTGTTAATGTACTTGTTATGATTATAATCATAATGTACTCTTTGTATTCTTACAATTTCAGTCATCATTAACCCGGTGGATATGATTTGATTTTTAACACGCATTTCCCATATACCCCAGCTCGGGGTTATCTTGGCCTTAGTATTCAACAAGTAAACATCTGTAGGGAAGAAACAAAAAAGTAATGCTGATGTCTGCCAAACATGAAAAGCAGGACTTTGATTGCTTCACACATGTTGTCAGTAATCATATTCTACTTTTGCAATGAAAGTTTCTTGACCAAAAGGAATGACGACTCGCTCAATTCTTCTTTATCTTGAAATAAATTCTCTTTTGTGGATTCATTTCACAAGACATCCATCAATTCCATATCCTCTAATTACACAGTTTCTACCAGAAACCAATTTGGGAAGAATAGAAAATTTGTTTTGACCAAAATTGCAAGTATTGGTTTCCATGGTAACGGGCGGCAGAACGCATCACTTGCAAAACATCAAGAGATCATGTTCATGCCCCTGGGGCCGCCTCAGTAATGCTGATGATTAATTGAATTTATTTAAGCCTAATGGTCTAAATAATGGCTTCATGAACATACATGAATATGGTAGAGAGAGATAGAGAGAGTGAATATTGGAATATGGAATTCAGTTAGACAATATCTAACAATACATCCTGCATGTTATATTGTCGGTTCAGTGCCAGAAGGGCATTAACTCTCCATATATGTATAATGATAGGAGTTGAAGACCTTCTCCGCAGACATATAATATAATCTAATAGATCTCATTCTTTCCTTCATAATTGATTTAACTTTTCTTTGTCTCTATTAATTTGATTCCATTGCATTCAAATGAATCAAGGGCTAAATGCTGAAAATATTATAGCCATGGCAGTGTATTTCTAAGCATGTAATTTGAAAATGAAATGATGCATGATCTTGAAAATCTAATAATGAATTTCTGTTTTTGCAACTGTGTATCCTAAAGGGCATTGAATGTTTTTGTCAGACAAGTACTTTCAACAAATATGTGATGCAGCCCTTGACAATGGGAGGCAACACACTAATTGATGTTTTAATGTAGAATAATTTGCTTCAGAGAATATTATAGTTGGATTTCTATGACAAGTACAGCTTTATTTGCTTTTTCATCATATTTCTCTAACACCCACAAGCTGTCATTCAATTTCATTTCTGCAACAAAGTTTGCTCAGAAATTGGGACAGACAATAAAGGAAAATTGATAATCCACAGAGCTAAAATTGTCATTGAGAGCCGGATGGGTGTGCACTCTGTGTTGAAGGATATATGTTAACTTGTTGAATACTACACATGAGATATCTCAAGCTGGAGTTTTTGAGAAATATGTTTATTCCAGAATCATATTGTATCCCATGGGTTAAAGGGAAGCTGGAGTTCTGGGAACAGTAAAAAAAAAATAATTTGTGAGCTTTCTCATTATTTTTATGTCAGTTTGGAGAACTATAATGGTAGAAATATCCCCTGAAAAGGATTGCTCTTCAAATGACCTAACATTCAATATATGAAGGGAAATAGCTGAAGTGTTCACGCCAAATAGTCATGCCACATCAGTTTAAAAAATACTTTTTTGTTCACAGGAGTTCTTTCTGGCAATGTTGTTGTAAAAGCATGATTTTCTCACGATTTTTATATTCTTAATTGTTTTTTAACCAGAGCTCTTTTTCATTTTACCAGAGCTCTTTCTGAGCTTTTCAGAGCCAAATCGCTCACCGCTTCCTTTTTTTTTTAATGGTGTGTGACTGTGCCACATGTGTGTAGTCCCATATACCCCTTTCGGCGCATGTCCTTTTTAGCAAGACTGAGTCAATTTTTTATTACTTTGATGATTCCAAAACCTCACAGTTATACACAGAATCAAAATTGTTATTTTCTACATCATCCACCATTCCCAATTGCTTCGACTAGTTTCTTTCACAATGTAATCCCATGACCAGAACTCAACTTTATCTTTAAAGGATATAACTGAATGCCCTCTTGCATCTCAGCAGATGAAACGACTTGGGTTTTCTTAAAGCCAAGAAATCTATGGTGACCAATACGAGGATGCTTATTCAATGAAATAATAATGTGGGATGTTAAAATAACACGATGACAAAACATTATGGTGAAACATGGCCTCCAGAAAGACTTACACAATCATGTTCTGGTGCCAGGGAGAGAGAAAGAAAGAATACAAGCACTTATGCAAAATAGATAAGGTAGCTCGGAAAAACCGAGAGACATGAACACTACATCATGAGCAGACACGGTTAAAGGGTACCAATCACCAAAAAATATTTCACTCTGTGTGTTAGAGGTGATCCATGTCATTCTACTATATTCCAAATACGGGCTTCGAATATCACTTCTATAGAGATATTACAAGTTTAATTATACTCTCTATAAGCATAAAAGCGACTTTAAAGTAGACTACTCAACGCACCCATTCACGCTCGCCAAGATAAGGGCTTGCGCGGAACCCAACTCGGAGGTTTGGTTCCGCGCAAGCACCTTCATGTTATCCTTTATTTCCTTCATACTCCTAAACTGTTGACCTATAGAATTTCAGATAAAGTTCTTTGAGGTTAATATTATACTTCCTAGCGGTATACAAATTCTTTTTTCAGGTGGTTGATAAACTGTAGATCACTGAATTCTATACAGGAATCATCCATGGCCCAGTAGTTAATGGATTAAATTTATGAAATTAAAATATTAAATGCTGTTCCTGTAAGACTCCTACTTCCTAGAGATTAGGCTTAACATACCAAAACAGTCAGGGAAGTCAAACTTCAACATTATATCACCCATAATGAACCCATATTCTGTATGGCCTATAGACATTAAAAAATGAAAATTGCTCCACCGATACTCATCAAAACACAAATGAACGTTGAATATGCCATAACATGTCAGAATTATTTGCATCAAAAATTTCAAAGGTCAATCCATGATAAAAGGTTTGAAATTTAATCCTTTCCTGTACCTATTGGCCCTTAATCCTCATTCCCCCAAGCTTCCCTAATCCTAGCTCGTATCTAAGGTCTGCATTTTTCTTTTATCTGTAAGGCTCATCTTACGATTCCAAAAAGAGAAGGATTTTTGTTTGAAGAATGATGATACAATTTTATTTTAAAAAGTCAAATTGTGGAAAGATGGTTGGAACATGTGCATCTGACGGCTGACCAAAACCGAGATCCCACACCGCCTGACATTTGTGAAAATGCCAACTTTGAGCGGTATTAGGACATGGAGGATTGTAATGACAGCTCAACCCTTCTGGCATTGTGATAGTGCCTGGCACTGTGTGTGTTTGTCCATGCTTAAATTGACTGTTTAACGCCTCGTCTCAACCAATCATCTAGACGTGTATTCTGTGTGAACCTTGCCTTCTCCCCCTCACTTCTCTCTCTCTCATCTCTTTTCTCACCTCCTTTCTCTCTCTCTCTCTCTCTCTCTTTCATTCTCATACTTGTTTGTATATAAAAATATTTATTTATGCAATTAAATCTCCAAACAAATATTTAAACACACACAATAATGAACTAATAATAGATGTGCCGTTAATTGATAAATGCCATAACTAAAGGCACAAACAAATGACATATAAAAATAGTGTATAAACATATCTCTCTACCTTTCTCTCTCTTTCATTCTCTTTTTTTTTTACATAAAAATATATATTAATGCAATGAAATGAGCAAAAATCAACAAATCTAATAAATGTGTAGAAAGTGCTTAATGCAATTAATAAAAGTGTAAAAATGTCACATAAATGAGGCAAGAGATAACAAATATACCTTTCTTTATACTCTCATGTCGTATATATTTATTACCACCCCCTCCCCATTCCTTCACTTTTACTCATTCTAATCATTATCAATCCCTAACATATTATAGTTTACTCTTTCTTTCAAATGCACATTCTCTCTAAAATATCACTTTTTGTATAATTCTACTATTCCATCCCCTCCTCTCTCGTTCTCTCTCACTCACTCACCCACCCACCCGCTCATTCACCCATTCACTCCCCCACTCACTCACTCATTCACCCACCCGCTCATTCACCCACTCACTCACTCACCCACCCACTCACTCACTCACTCCCCCACTCACTCACCCACTCACTCCCCCACTCACCCACTCACTCACTCACCCACCCACTCACTCACTCACTCACCCACTCACTCACTCACTCACTCACCCACTCACTCACTCACTCACTCACCCACTCACCCACTCACCCACTCCCTCCCTTCCTCTTCCCTCTTCCCTCTCTCTCTCTCTCTCTCTCTATCTGTCTGCCCATCTCTGTATTTTTTTGACCTGTGTATCTTGTTTTGTTCATTTGTAAGCAGATGACTGTTAGGTATGTAAATGAGATGGCCGACCCTATCATATTACATTTAGTCGTGCATGCATTTAAACATCAAAAGAAAAGTATATACAGCCAAGCACGATTTTCAATATATTGTATTTCTTTTTCTTGGGAGTATGACAGATGAGTCACATTCGTTATTCTACAAGATTTACTTTTAAAAGATTCATCAAATTCATATATCATAACATAAAACTTATCTAAAATATATATTCAAACAAAACAAATGGAGGGCAAATAATCATGATTCTATGTGATAAACTATCTTTATAATTGCTCACTTATCAATATAATTATGCATTTGAAAGACAAACATTCATTTAGTGCTCATGTTAGACCAATATTTCTTTAATCAGAACATTTGAATGTGAAACGCATATCTTGTAAACGATTTAAGTGACTTTAAATTTTATTTCATTCCCATTTACTTCTTACATTCACTAAAATGTGATGACAACTTAATGATTACTTGAGCTATTATTCAAATATATTAAGAGAAGGTTGAAAGGGGAAATATTTTTCTATGCCGAGGCATTCATAATGAACATTTCTTCCCAAAGAAAAAAGATAGTTGTAAACATTATGAAGAATATGAACCACAAGAGGTGGGGAAGATACAGAGGAAACAAACCACAACTAACATAATTCCTTGTGCATGGGACCATAAAAAATTGATAGAGTACGGCATGGCTAATGCCATACATATTTCTGCTCCAATGTTTGAGGTATATTTGCAGATGAAATTTTGAAGAAAAACATCCTGCGATGAATCCTTTCCTGGAGTCTATCTCACAATACTGTCATGTACCTTGGCTAAAAATGACGTCTTGCTCATTTCATGCAATCCTCCCACAGTTGAAAAAGATGCACATATACATAATCTAAAAATATATGACTTTGGATGATTAGAGTACATCTTTATCCAAATTTTTATAGAATTGTCTGCTACATTATTCTGGTCTGACTGAAAGTAACCTTATATTATGGTGAACTTCCCCGTTACAGGCCTCACACTTGAGGGGAAGAGAAAAGGACGTTTGGGAGTGGGGGTGGGGGTAAGGGGTGGGGGCACAAGTTTGAAAATCTTTGACAAACATTTAAAAAAAAACCTCAAATGTATTGACATCTGATATAGCTTTTTTTTTTTAATCAAATGAGCCTCTTTATACAAGTTATAATTCCTTGACAAAGCTTGCAATTCCTACAATGTAGACGAGATTTAGGTTAGATTAGATTTGGATTTATTTTCCTATTAACCCATTGCCAACTGGGAGCGGCTGGTCCCTGTATTAACCCTATGGGAATTCGATAATTCAGTAGTCAACAGGTTAAAATATCTAGATTTGTTGATCTTAACATACAATATTGCAGCATTTTGCAGGATGTCATAAGCTTTTCTTAGGATTTTGTAGGATTCTGCAGCATAAAATACACTATGTGGCATAGTGACTTTAGAAAAAATATCTAGAGCACGGATTACAAGGTACAGCATAGGACGTTGCAAGCTTTTGCAATTTTCTTCAAAGGAATCGCAACTGGCGCAAGGGGGAGGCCTTAATACTTGCTCTATATTTATGGTAATGGTCAAAGCAAGTCGGTCAGGCATAGCAGCAATAAAGTGGCCTACAGCTGAGGCTCCCCTTAATTGAGATCACATGACCAGGACGAAATGATCTTGACACCGACACTGCTCTGACCTCGTAATGAGCCGAGTGATCTATCACTATCACCTGATAGCTTCTCTGAGAGCTAGCCTGGGAGACTACCCCCACCCCAAACCCTTTTCATATGGCTCAAAATCTGTTGTACTAAAGTGTACTAAGAGCAAATCCAGGATTCTGTTAAAGAGGTGGCACAAGCCACAAAAATCTCTGATAAGCAATAAAAAAGTGTTACCACATTTTTAAAGTGCTATGTCAGGTATAAAATTTGACAGGTGGTTTCAAGAACAGAATATAATCGTATAAGTTTCGACTCAAAATAACAATACCTTTCTTCCTCAAATAATAATAACAATAAACCGTTCTTGTATAGCGCATATCACATTATGATATAACGTTCCTGTGCACTTCCAAAGGTTTGGATATTATTACCCTGGCTTTAGCTCCGGCAGCCGTAATCAGCGCACAGTGCATTTCAAGGAATAAATCCTGCCAGGTACCCATTTAACACCTGGGTGGAGAGTGGCAAACGTGGATTAATGTCTTGCCAAAAGACGCTAGTGCCGGGCTGAGATTCGAACCCTCAACCCTTGGATTGAGAGCCAAGTGAATGAACCACTAAAATTATCAAACAAAGTTTTGAAATGCCAAAATCTACTCTTTACATTTCATTTATGATAAACTGGTGTGAAAACTAATGGTAGAGAAGGGGTTAAGACAAATTCAATTCTCATTCAAGCTCACACAATGACCTTGCACTTTCCTAATGTCTCTCAAGTACAGGGCCAACTGTACTCTGTAGATCATCAATTTGTCATAATGGCAAACAGCAAACATCATTTAGTAATGTCATAGAACCATTGATGGGCCATATCAAAGCCCATTGATTATATCTTCATCTATCAATTGCTCTTGCCTTTGAACTTAAAGGGATGGTTCTATTTATTTTACGGAAATTCTTTTTATTCCATTGAAATTTCAATAAAGATATGAGCATTTTTGTAAGACAGCAGCCAGTCTGTAAAGGATGATATCATCATTGTTTAAGTCATGTTTACATGCTGAAATATTGGCATAGAAACATCTTCTTCATTCACATCTCATAACAGAAGTTGAACATTTTTCATTTCCTTGTCATCAACAGATAAGGGTATCTCATTTGATGTCAAGAAACACCTTATTATTTCTTTTCTTTTACAATTCTCTCAAACTTCAGAATGACAGCCACGCCTAACCAACTAAATACCCAGATCCATAAATTGCATCGCTCTCGTCTCATTGAAAAGTGTTGTATTACGAAAACATTCACCCATCAGGTTTTCCCATTCGAAGTGAAACTCGACAGCAAAATCAATGAGTGAGACTAGGTCACATTCAATTGATACTCTGTTAGAGTGATATTGGTCTATTGCTGTCCCCCTTTTGGTCAGGATTGTATGTCTCAGAATACAGTCGATATGTCAGGCTCCTCTCGTGCCAGACATCAGATGTCGTAATGAGATAGGAGTCACAAGAATTCGTCCCAACGTTGTGCCAAAATTCTTTCTTCTGCAAGTGACATAAAGTTCAAACTTCAAAAGAAGGGGATGGGGTTGAAATAGTTCTTTTAAAAATCCTACCATTACCAAATAAAAATCATTATAAAATGGGTTCTAGAATGTAAGCAATCTGATTGGTCAAATGATACCATGTGACTGTGCACTTTTCTTTCCTACTCAGTTAAGTCACAATGAGACAGATAATGAACTTGTTAAGTGTTGTTCATTGTGACTTAACATTTTTGCAGTACATAGTCACTAATGCACTCACTGACATGAATTATTTCCTATAATGATCATAAAAAATATTAAAAGCAAATGTGCAGAATAATTTGGGTATGCGAATCCAATTATCATGACAACATATATAAACCAATTAAAAAATGTTAGTGTGCAAAAGAAGCTTTTCTAATCAAATTAAAAAATCAATCTCCCTCCATTTTAGCAACAATTCAAAGTTATAGATATCTCATAAACATCTTATGAAGATATGAGAATAACACCGGCCTACAGGGAATAAATAATACTGAATTATGAGACATTATATATCACAACAAATAAATGTTTTTAACTTGTGAGACTCTGTTTAGAAATATGAGCAAGCAAGCTGTCATCTATCATATCGAAACACAACTAAACAGAATAAATATTTCCTACATATTTAGGTTTTTTTCTTAATGCAATCATTATACAAAGATTCATTGAGGGTTAATAGTATTCATAAATATGAAAGGTAATTGATTATGCTCAATATTCAATGTTACTATGCATAATTATTTCTAGCAGTGCAAAATAAGAGGGTTGGAGAAGGCCAGAGGCTAGTAATAATATCAAAATAACAATTTCAAGATAGAAGACATCCATGGATATCTAGTCTAATGGGATAAAATCTACGTACAGGTAATCTCTGATATTGAAGTATAGGAAGTGATTGGTTATTCTCATAAATCCTTTGATTTACCTGTTCAGCTTCGGAAAATAGGAGATTGGAAAAAGTGAGAGATCACTGATAATATCGAACCAAAAATTAAAGTTTAACAAAAAATTATGAATATCTAGTTTAATGGGACACTAAATCAGCATGAATTTCACTTACAGGAAAAATCTAATATTTCATAAAATCATAAGTGATTGATTATTCTGATGAATCTTTTTATGTACCTTTTTAGCAGTGGGACATAACAGAGCAGAGGAAGCTGAATGTGATTAATAACATCAAAATAACAATTTCAAGATGGAAATAAATTATAGATATCTCGGTTAATGGGATGAACCATCATTTTAAAAAAGCAGGTATAGGTCAAATCTAATATCAAAATATCAAAATATTGAAAGTGATTGATGATGCTATAGCCAATAATTTTTGTTATTTATCTGTTTAGTAAGTAATGTAATTGAAGCAAGGACTTAATCAATCATATGAAAATGATAAATAAGTTTTAGATCTGAACAAGTGGGAGACATTCAAATACTGCCCTAGCAGAACTGATAGCAGAAAAGGCATTAACCCTTTTGTGCCATGGGTAGCACCCAACTTTTGATGTTGGACTTAGATATAATGCAATTAGATTAAGATGAATAATAATAATACATAAAGTTTGGCAAGAGAGAAGAGGCAGAGAAAGAGTCAGAGAAAGAAAAAGAGAGAAAGAGAAGAGAAGGAGAACAGAAGGAGGGACGAGAGTGAGGGAAGAGAGAGAGAGCAAAGCCATAAGCAGGATGAGTGAGGATTTAGATAGAGCCAGAGGGTAAGTTTGAAGAGAGGAGGGAAGGAGGGGGAGGAAGGCAGAGAGGGAAGAGAGAGGAGAGAGAGGGAGAAGAGTGAAAAGAGAGAGGGAGGGAGAAGGGTGAAAAGAGAGAGGGAGGGAGAAGGGTGAAAAGAGAGAGGGAGGGAGAAGGGTGAAAAGAGAGAGGGAGGGAGAAGGGTGAAAAGAGAGAGAGAGGACAAAGGAGAGAGAGGAGAGGGCAGAGACAAGAGAGAACATAGACAAGAGATAGGAGAGGGAGGAAAGGGAAGAGAGAGAGAGAGAGAGAGAGAGAGGAGAGAGGGGAGATGAGTGTCAGAAGAGACCACAGTAAGGACGTTGAGAAAGGATGTAGATGGCGGTGAAGTGGGTAAGAGTGAAGAGGGGTGTAAGAGAGGAGAGGGAGAAAAGACAAGCAGACAGACAAGACAAATACTGAGAGAGAGAGAGAAAGGAGGGAGAGAGAAAGAGAGAGAGAGAAAGAGAGAGAGAGAGAAAGAAAGAGAGAGAGGAGAGAGAGGGAGAGAGATTGGGAGGAGAGGGGGAGAGAGAGGCGAGAGAGAGAGAGGAGATGGAGAGAGGAAGGATAGAGCGTCAAAAAGAGACTGGAGTAGGGATGATGAGAGAGGATGTAGATGGAGGTAAAGTGGGTGAGTGTGAAGCGATGAGAGAGAGAGAGAGAAAGATTGGGAGAGAGAGGGAGAAGAGGGAGGAGAGGAGAGAGAAGAGAATATAAACAACAGAGAGGACAGCGAAGAGAAAGAAGAGAGAGGATCTTCAGAGGAGACTTGAGGAAGGATGAAGAGAGAGGATGTCTATGGAGGTAAAGTGGGTAAGAATGAAGTAGCTCTCTCCCTGGATGTCAATCTTGTACAAAGGTCAAGTGCAACGTAACACCCTCGTCTCCTGAGAGCAAAAAAGGCACTGACTTGGATACTTTTACATAGAGTTAATGCCCCTCTGGTTCTCAGCAGACAACCCATTATAAAACACAGATAATCAGTATTCACACACATGTACATACACCTCCATATGTACATGTGGATACACACATTCTACATTTCACAAACAAGCATATCTTTAACAACAATCTATCTTTGGAATATATATACAGCTTCTGTAATTGAGTCTACAACGATCATCCATAAACTTATGATATAATCTCTTTGACAAAAAACACTCAGTCCGCTTCCTTAAATGAAATAAAAACTGAAATACTCCCTCTTTTTCCTAATTCCCAATCAATACTTAAACATTACCTACAACTAAATTAAAAACAAGCATCTTTTTACAACACTATACCCTTCTAAAAAGTCTCTTGATTTTGGACAAACTAGCTATATGTGGGAGAGAGATTTGGACAAGAGGGGGGGGCGGTGAAAATGTAAATAAAATTAAACAGACAGAAAACTTGAGAAAGGGTGAAAAATACAGAGAGAGAGAGAGAGATCGAGGCAGAAACAGAGAGACAGAGACAGAGACAGACAGACAGAAAGACAGACAGAGACAGACAGCAACAGAGAGACTGATAGAGAGACAGAGAGACAAAGAGAGACTGAGAGAAAGAGACAGAGAGACAAGAGAGTGTGAGAATAAGTGTGTGACAGTGAGAGAGATAGATAGATAGATAACTAGATAAAGTGAAAGAGAGACAAAGAAAGAGAGTGAAAAGGAGAGACAATGATCTCTAGATATGGAAAGATCAATGGGATTATGTTATGATTTATTCATTCATTCATTACAACCACTGGTTGGATTTTTTTTAATACATTATCATTTTGTTGCTATACTGAATCAAGAACACTGGGTGATTTCAAGTTCGGTGTTGGTGTTGGTGTTGGTGTTGAGAGTGTGAATTGGGCTGCTGATTATAGCTCCAACACCAAATTCGGGTTTATGAAAATAATACCAATCACATTATAGATAGCTCAACACCTAGTGAAGTCAATCCCAGCACCAGCTTCATTTCAGGTTCAGTGTTGTGGCTGGTGCTAGTTTTGCCCCAACACCAACACCAGCTTTTAACACCGAACTTGAATTCACCCAGAGTGAGAAAGAGAGCGAGAGGGGGGAAGAGGGGAAGAGAACACATTAAAAAATAAGAAGTTAGAGAGACAGAAAGAGATATGGAAAGACACAGAAAGATCAAACAATGCTGCTGATATAGAAACAGTAACTAAAACATTGATTCAAGTACATCGTATCAATTGGTCTGTCTCTTCTCAATACATGCAGACTATAATGAGCAATGAATACAGACAAGGCTACATGTATCTCAGCTTGTTTGTTATCAACAGCGTTTCTTGATTAGATCGTGATAGGAAGATAAATGAGCAGATTTAATTAGCAGACGGAGCGGTAATTGTTTCAGGAAAATACGATCATGGAGATGATAGCCAGCTCTCATTCAAGATGGCTGGCAGTCCAAAGAGGATGAATTTAATTGAACAATGTTAAGCATTCTCTTTATTCTTATCTATTAACCTTGTCTGTACTAAATTTGTAAAAATTACCCTGTTCACACAGGGGAATGGAACTATTCAACATTTGGTACAATAGCTCCAATATTCCTAGCCATAAAATACATGATTACCTCTGCTCAAAGAGGACCAAATACATTTAAAAGACATTTCATGATTATTTTACAAAAATATATGAGACATTGAAAGGTTAAATTATTAAAGAGCATAGAGGGAAGATGATATTTTACATTGAAACCTGCACAAAATTCAATTCCAAGTTAAAACTTCTGAATTTTATGAGAGCATATTAACTAGCTCTAAATGCAAGTTGCTTTTACATTTATCCAAAATGTAATTTTGGTATCTAAAATTATACAACCTCTTTACAGAACTTACAGTGCACATCTACAAGTATTCGACATAGTTTACAGGCATAAAGCCTACATATACAGAGCAAAACCTGTTCTAATAATTGGTTTCTTTAAAGAGAAGGCCGAGTTCTGGGAAAGGTAAAAAATCATTTGTGAGCTTTCTCATTCCTTTTATGTCAGTTTGGAAGAACATCACAGTAGAAATGTCCCCTGAAAAGGATTGCTCTTCAAATGCCCTCACATTCAAAGTATGACAAGAAACAGCTGAAATGTTCGGGCCGAACATTTGTGTGCAGTGCAGGTGACTCTCAGCAGGATTGAGTCAATTTCTTATCATTTTGGTGCTTCCAAAACCTTAGAGCATACACCAATTCTTATGTGCTATATAATCAACCTTTCGCAATTTCTTTGAGACAGTTCCTTTCACAATTCAATCTCATGACCAGCACTCAACTTTATCTTTAACATTCAATATGTCACATTGGTGCCACAAGCAAATCAGCTGGCATGACGCATTTGCAGACCAGCCTAGACAAAAGGCACAAGGCCAGACAACAGCCATAATAAGCACAGTGACTTATTTTGTTACAGCTAAATTATGATGACCTATATCTGCTCTTTATAAAACACATGAAAAATACAGTGTGTCCCAAAAAAATGTTAACAGTTGGAAAAAGTCTCCTCAAATAAATATTTCAGAATATTTTCAATAAATTTTAATTCTTGTAGATAGCTCAGGATCCCTCCCATACAATAACACCCCAAAATCTGACTAGTTATTATGCTTGAGTGATCTAAAACCATTTTTGTGAAAGGGTGCAAAATTCAGGCTTGACAAGAATAGGTGTTTGTTCTGACTGGTATGAACAAAGTTGAGAATCGTTTGAAATTGACGGTTGGAAAAAGTCTCCTTAATTAAATATTTCAAAATATTTTCAGGAAAATGTCATACCAGTGGTTAGCTTAGGATCTCTTCTACCAAATGACACTAAAATGTCTCACAATATTTTACGCTTGAGTGAGCAAAAGCCACTTTTGTGAAATGGTGCAAAATCCATTCTTGACAAATGTTTGTTGTTGTTCTGGCTGGTATGAGCCAAGTTGAGAGTGGAATTCTGGATCATACGAAAGTATTTGTTTATTTGACATATTTGAAACGTAATGTATGTATACTGAATCCACACCTGAATTTTTTTCTTCTATTTTTATGTACAGTCCAACCTGCTTTAGTGACCACCTTTATAGAAAGACCACCTTGCTCATAAAGACCACTTTGATTGATTCCCTTGAGCAGTCTTTATAGACAGGTTTCACTGTATTATATTCTAGCTATGTTACCCTGCCTGAGGAACCTATGCTTTTATCTGTAAACCTCAGTCCTGGGTTATTCATGTACTTCTTTATTTGAGTGTTATTTTTACAATAAAGATGAGTTAATAAAAAAAGGTTGTCATTTGTAAATTCTAATATCAGTATTGTAATGGAAATTCATGGAGTACTTTTCTTTGTATCACAGTTCCAGAAAATAATGCTGCACAAGTCATCTACGTTGGGTGGCACATTCTGAAGTGTAGATATTAACATACAATGTACCAACTGAGTGTTGATATTAAACACACTCCGTGTACATTTTTGTGTTCCCAGGTAGAGAGATGGATTTTTAAAGGGATAGAGTTTCCAAGACTGTTAAACATATGATATGGTGATGATTGCTCCCCAGTTGATTTTGAATAATGATTTATTAACTCTTTCAGTGCCGATGTCACATATATGTGACAGATAGACTTGTCATTTTCATTCACCAATTGCTCGACCACAGGAAAGGCATATGGTGGTCTATGTATATCAAAATTTTGAGCATAAATCAAGCATTCTAAATATATGATCATAATTATATGCTACCATAGAAATTTTCAGAGAAAATTGCAGATTTTTAAAAAGATATCACCTTATTTCAACATTAAAACAATAGTAAACAAATGAGAAACCAAAAAATAATGGACAAAAAAGAAACTCAAATGTAATTTTCAATAATTCTTAAGCATAAAGTTGGGCAAAGTAATCATATTTGCATACTTGCCAATATTTGGAATTCAGAAAACTGAACGCACATATTGATATTGGCAGGGGTCAGGGAACGTCATCGCCGCCACCGCCGCCGGCGGTGGGGGTGGAGCTCCCGGGAGTTAAGGGGTCCAGCGGCCCACATCAGGGCCCCTGGCTGACACTGTTCCACTCATGGTTGCTTTTATTTTGAGAGATTTTCACCCGAAATCGAACCAAATCACAAATCATGTACGACTAGTTACTGTACCGGATTCAATTAATTGGTATTAGACCCTAATACTATTTTCCCCAAAATCTGTACGTTCAGTTTTTTATGGCTCTAAAAACTTCAAAAACTGAACGGTTCAGGTAAAAACTGTACGGTTGGCATGTATGTGTTTGGTATAACAAATGGCAGTAAATTTCCTACAAGTTTTGTAGACAATATTTTGTGAAATAATAGATGGTTAATGAAGTGCAGACATTTGAAAAGTAAGCATTGATCATATTTTGGTGAAATTTGAAGAGAGCTAAACCCTTTGGCATAGTAAGAGTTAAATTTTAACCCCCTTGACCAAATAAGATTTCTGATCCTTACCTTAAAGGGGGTACCCAATGCTGAAACAATGTTAGTTCATTTAAAAGATCATGATTTTATTAGAAGAAAATCATGTGCCTTAAATTTTTTTTTCAATTCGTGTTGCCAGAAAATCCCCGAAATATGGTAAGATTTCAGGATATTTTGGCCCCTCAGCTGTGTCCCAATTTCAGCTAGGTAACCACAATGACGTCAAAGTGGTTACTTTGTCGCGCAATTATTCTAGCAAAATGCGCGCAAGGTATAATGCATTTTGTACAGTCTAGCGTGCAACACATCTGCAATACGCGAACCTGGGTAACCACTTTGACGTCATTGTGGTTACCTAGCTGAAATTGGGACACAGCTGAGGGGCCAAAATATCCTGAAGTCTTACCATATTTCGGGGATTTTTCTGGCAACACGAATTTTTAAAAAACTTAAGACAGATGATTTTCTGCTAATAAAATCATGATCTTTTAAATGAACTAACATTGTTTCAGCATTGGGTACCCCCTTTAAAGAGAAGGATGAGTTCTGGTGATGTGATTACATTGTGACAGAAATTAACTGTCTCAAAGCAATTGGGAAAGGTTGATCATTTCTACATAAGAATTGGTGCATCATTTTGGAATCATGAAGATGATAAGAAATGGACCCGCTCTCGCTGAAAAGCCATGCACTGCACACAGAATTGGGTATATGGGACTGCACACACATGTGGCATGAATGTTCGACCCAAACACTTTAGCCATTCCTCGTCAGATTTCAAATATGATGGCATTTTGAAGAGCCAGCCTTTAAAAGGCACATTTCTACTAGGATGTTCTTCCAAACTGACATAAAAGAAAAGAGAAAGCTCATACATTATTTTTCACCATTCCCAGAACCCAAATTTTCTCTTTAAATCTAAACATTACATAAAGCTGGAATGCAACCCAAACCATCATCCTATTTCTCTGACAAAGCAAGTTTTTTAATTCAAATGTCGCAAGAGTTTTGAGAAAGATGCTTCAATCTTGTAATGATCATAATAAAAATGAATTTTATAGGTCCTACTTAACACTTACCATATTCAAGTAACAGTGAAGGTGGCTGAATTATGTCTCAAAAACAACTTACAACACCCTGTACTCTTTTAAAAAATAAGAGTGCATTTTCACTCTATTTTCAATTCCCAGGGAGTCACATCAGTGAACACTTGTTTAGGAGTAATATCAAGTGAATATTGAGTGCTTTCTTAAAAGAAGAGAGTGAATTTTCATTATATTTTCACTTCCCTGGGAGTCACATCAGTGAACACTTGTTTAAGAGTAATATCAAGTGAATATTGAGTGCTTTCTTAAAAGAAGAGAGTGAATTTTCACTCTATCTTTCACTTCCCTGGGGGTCATGTCATTGAACACTTGTTTAAGAGTGAATATGAAGTGAATATTGAGTGCTTTCTTAAAAGAAGAGAGTGAATTTTCATTATATTTTCACTTCCCTGGGAGTCACATCAGTGAACACTTGTTTAGGAGTAATATCAAGTGAATATTGAGTGCTTTCTTAAAAGAAGAGAGTGAATTTTCACTCTATCTTTCACTTCCCTGGGGGTCATGTCATTGAACACTTGTTTAAGAGTGAATATGAAGTGAATATTGAGTGCTTTCTTAAAAGAAGAGAGTGAATTTTCATTCTATTTTTCACTTCCCTGGGAGTCATGTCAGTGAACACTTGTTTAAGAGTGAATATCAAGGGAAATTGAGTGCTTTCTTAAAAGAAGAGAGTGAATTTTCACTCTATTTTTCACTTCCCTGGGAGTCATGTCAGTGAACACTTGTTTAGGAGTGAATATCAAGTGAATATTGAGTGCTTTCTTAAAAGAAGAGAGTGAATTTTAACTCTATCTTTCACTTCCCTGGGAGTCATGTCAGTGAACACTTGTTTAAGAGTGAACATCAAGAGAATATTGAGCGCTTTCTTAAAAGAAGAGAGTGAATTTTCACTCTATTTTTTACTTCCCTGGGAGTCATGTCAGTGAACACTTGTTTATGAGTGAATATGAAGTGAATATTGAGTGCTTTCTTAAAAGAAGAGAGTGAAATTTCACTCTATTTTCACCTCCCTGGGAGTCATGTCAGTGAACACTTATTTAGGAGTGAATATCAAGTGAATATTGAGTGCTTTCTTAAAAGAAAAGAGTGAATTTTCACTCTATATTCACTTTATTTTCACTCATCGGAGAGTGACATCAATTATCACTTGATTCTTTTTTAGAGAGAGTAGTTTACTAATTATATGACCACCAAGACCTCAGTCAGGAAGATTTTACAGAAATGAATTTTCAGTGTAATGCTATTGCAATTTCTTTAAAAATCAAATTACATTCTGACAATGCAGTAAGCAGAGGTAAGTTGAATGCAACATTAAACATTGTAGTGTAACCGAACTCGAACTCTAGTCACAAGATTAGAATGCTCATCGCAGCATAGGCAAGCCACCTCTCCAATGATTGAGCAATTAATCAATTTTGAGAGGACGCTTGCAAGTGTGCAGCACAATTAGCACTCAGGGAATCAAGAAGATGAGAGAAAGAGAAAAAATAGGGGTCTTAATTGGCCTAATGGCTTTGACAAAGTCTCTGTCGCAAAGTTCTAGTACGCACATCACTCAAGAAAAATGACTCCTCAGTCTGAGTTCAGGCTGGAGAGGATAAGGCAGCATCTAGTCACCTCAAGAAGAGGATGAATCCTCATTTATAAGACTTAAAGGAACTATGGACCTTCTGGGAGGCTATCACAACACATCCATTCAAAGTGCTTTGTTAATCAAGGTCACCAATAAAAACAACCACCAGGTAAAATATTTAACTAAAAATTATGAGTGGAATCGATGTCGAATTTATCAAGGGTGTCTTTTAAAAAGTTTAAGAATCTGAACACATGAGCCTGAAATTTCAAAATTATATGCCAAGTAGTTTAGACAAAAATGCACTAAGAAATATTTCTCTTATAACATACTACATGTAAATAATTATTTTGGGGGCCTGAAACTTCAAAATACAAAGGTATGTAGATTAAGACAGATGATGCACAATTTAACAACTTTCAATCTTGTACTCAAGAATGTTGAATGGAACATTTAGCCCCTTCCAAGTTATTGATGGCAAATCTTATCCCCAAATCCAGGGGTGGTATTCTGAAAGTTATTTCATCTCTAATTTTGTGACAAGACATAATCGTCTTTAGGTCATAACAAGTTTTAAATTGCAAGTATTCAATGATGTTAGCACAGATGTCTTCATCACATGCAGCCACCAACTGTGCAGTCATTAACCAACAATGTATCATGTGGTTAGATTAGCAATGACAATTCAAATATCTGTCCCCAAAATAAAGATAACATCATTTTCAGAACACTACCCAGGGCATGTTACTACATCTATGTTTTCAACAACTTTACAAATATAATTGATTTGAGGCACAACATTTCCCAGCAGAGGGAAAAGTAGGTTAAGTTTTCACTCTTGTGGTTAACCACTTCCAAAGAGCCAAGGAGTGTCCACTTATTACTTCAATTGAAAACAGCATCAGAAGACATTCAAATGAAAGACTAGAATAACACAGAACATGATCACACATGCTATCTAAATTAGATGTTAACATCTCAGTATCCTCAAAGGATCAGTCCACCCTACTATTAAGCTGCTTTGAATAAAATCAGAAAATTAAATAGATACAAATGGGTAAAAAATGGATAAAAAGTGATAATGCTTATGAGAGTTGTGATCAAACACAAATTAGCAACTCTGGAATTTTATATATGATCTACTTTCAATCTGCTTGGCATAAAATTTCACAAATTTCAGTTTTAAGAAAAATTTCAGATAAATCATCAAGTATCTTAATATGTCAACCACGAAACAAAAAGAAAGAAAATTTCATCACAATATGTGCAGAACATGAAGGAATTTGCTTAAGTTTATCTTCCAGTAATAAAATTCCTGAAGACACATAATCTGATGTGTGGATGTGCCCTAAGACATGCTGTATACCTCATTGACTTCATAAAATTGCATTTTTAAGAAAGAAAACATTTGGTGCAGAGCTAGGTGTCCATGAAGGCCACTATTGATGTGATAGGCTCATGCTGTAGAGAGTTGATTAAAAATTAATTTATCAAAGATGCTGGGTATGGGAAATATCACCTTATATAGTGGTCCATTCATCCATGTTATGCTGTATACATGTCACTGACACTTACGAGGTTGGAGGTAACATAAAAGTCAGGTTCACACGAAGGGAGCTAAACTTTAATTTTCACTTGTAGTTTCAAAACTTTAAGTTAACTTGTAGATATCTTGTAGTTTCTGACCGTCACCGTATAAACGGACTCGTAGTTTCGAAACTTTTAAGTTTACTTGTAGTTCTAGAACCACAAGCGAGCTCATGGTAAAAGGCGAAACCACGAGCAAAGAGGGGTCCTCCGTCGCAGTTTCGGACCACGTGGACAGAATAGACTTTAAGTTTAGCAAGCTCGTAGTTAACGATGACCTCTCTGTTCGTGTTAAATTTCCGGGTCATACCCTTCGCGCGAATTATGAACACAGGATCTGTATGCGTACTGTACACACAATCAGTAGCATCTACTTCCGGTGTTAACAGCAATGATCGCTTAGCTTGTAGTTTCAAAACAACGAGCATTGTTGTTTCATTAACTTCAAATTTCGCTAACATAAAGTTCCAAAACCACAAGTCCCATATGAACGTAGCTATAAAAACATGTAGTATTAGAGTGGTATGATTTGCGTAGTTTTTTTTTTTGGGGGGGGTTGCACATTTGCTAATTTTGTTACCATGCTGCATCGCTTTGCTTCTGATCTCTCAAGGTCATTGCAAACCAGTCAACTGCCTACTGACTTGAAGCCGATTTTTGTAAAATACCCAATATGAAGATTATAATTTAAAGACTGAACTGCACCTCATTCAGAAAAAAGTCGTATATTTGAAATTTCAAATCCCATCCCATAGCAATTACGTTCAAACTCTGGTCATATTGAGACCTTAACCATTTCGGGACAATTGACCTCATTTTGTGGTTTGGTTCAATAGCTTTTAATTCAGAGATCTAAAAAGTATACCAGATGCATGAGTAGAAAGAGAAAAATTTCTGCATACACTATGTCCAATTTGGTTGCATGACCATATTGCGTTTGATGCCAGGAATTTTTAAATGAGAATAAGCTTTAAAATCCTTAAATTAGCAACATACTGAGAGGTTCAAAATTGGCAATTTTTTCAACTTTTTGACATAATAATTCACCATGTATATTGTTTTCAAAGACATTATACCTTATTAGGACCATGTAGCACTAAAAGAAAAATATTAAAGTTGCCAATTTTAAGAACAAAATGTAATCAATTTAGCCCTTAAATAATTCCTGTCCTGAAAGGGTTAAGATGTGCAGTATCCTTTAGCATGTGATGGCCGACAGAGGGGGGCATCTGGGATACACAATATCCTCATTAGCATCCACACTACAGCTGTCACAAGAACATCATGGGAAATTAGAGAATTGCACCTCAGATGTTGCATTAATCAAGCTGGTTGTGAGGTACGATACTTTGTTGGTCAGGGTCATGGATTTCTGGAAAATGAGTAGATCTTGATGCATCTTGTTGATCTAAGATCAAATTGATAATCACAAAATGTAGCATATGCTCTGCAAACATATACATCGTGGGAGAACTGTGGTATAGTGGTGAAGGCTCTTGACTCTCATACGAGAGGTCCTGGGTTCAATACTAGCTGGGTGCTTACATCCTTGGACAAGATGATTTACCCACGTGCGTCGCTCTCAACCCAGGTGTAAATGGGGACCTTCAATTGCTGGGGGTAACAATTAGGAAGAACAGCACTGATGTTGATGAGGCTTCCCTGGGAAAATAAGATTATTATGATTATATTGTGGCCAATTTCCAAGACTAGTCAAATTCTCAACTTCAAACCTGGCTGAAACACTTAACCAATTGACTACTGAATTCTCTCATTGCCATAGATTTAATACAGGGTCTACCCAGTTCCAGGAGGTAATGGGTTAACATAAACCAAACCATAAACCTAACCTTAAAGTCAAGCTCTAACCTTGTTTGATGAAATAAAGTTTTTGGCACCTTTTATTTTTACCTTTTATTTTTACCACCTTTTATTTTTACCAGTACCTAATGTTTACCAATACCATGCATTCCCTTCAAAAATGGTCATCAACAAGAATTTCCTGTCTGCACTCCATAATTCATTTGAAACTAAGTTTAGGAACTGAATTTTCTGGAAGTTAGCTATAGTGTGGACATGACTTGAGACTGGTCTCAGCTGAATGGAAAGCGGTTGATGAAGATTAAACCCTGAAAACAAATCTTGAATCGCCTCTAGGTATAATTCTTCTCACCTAAATTACCTTATTCATGAGCAATTTAACTTCACTGATCCAAAACATAAGGAGGAAAGTTAGAATTCACGCTTGATCATACTTGACAAATGGGTTAGTATGCTGCCTATTAAAGTAAGTGGGCTCGCATTTCTGTCTAAAGTCAAAACATATTGAACTTTTTACATTTGCCTTTGATATACAGTGTTGGTCAAAAGTTTCAGTACACCCTGGATTTTGAGATCTGAGTCTTTACTTAATTTTGTCTTTCCAAATTAGTGAGCTTGGTTGAGCTATCAAAAATATTGTTACATATTAGGATGCAATTTAAAGGTAACTTATATGAAATGTTTTGACACTTACAACTGTATTTTTCTTTTGTTTTGATGATTTAAAGACTCAAACTGGCAAAAAGCAACCGAATAGTACCCAGTTTCATATACTTTTTTGTCAATTCTGATAGAAAAACGAAGCATACTTTAGGGATCCCCCAAATTTGCCACAGCTTGTTATAGCTACTACCTTTTCAGTTTAATATATTAACCATGTTTGTATGAATAATTTCAGAAGAATTAAACTTGAAATTTCAATCCAGTATTCTTGCAGGAACAGTTTAAAGATTAAGGTTAAGGTTATGGTACTGAACAAAGATTACAAAGGCTTTAATTTCATGTGATATCACATTATTTTGTATCCTCTGATCCTGTATATTATGTAGCTTGAATGTATTTGTATTTGGGACCTATGCAATGCATACTTTGTTTTCCTCTTAATTTTGAACAGAATAATACATTCAAGTTCCTTACATTGTTATGCCATTTTTCACCATTTGTGGGTATCCAACCAAGCACATTTAACGTAACTGACACCTAAAAGTATCAAGATATAAAGTATTCATATAATGTGTAACCAAACTTTTAGCATATTTGTCAGTGTACAGACAAGCTCATTGCTTGGGGAATACATAATGGAGTAAAAATTCATCTCAAAATCCAGGGTGTACCAAAACTTTTGACCAGCACTGTACATGTAGGTATCCTTGATTTTGAAAAACTTAAGAAAAACTTTTTAACATCTAGCTTTTGAATGAGAACTGTTAAAGTTACCCTATTACTTGGATTTTACTACAGAAAAAAATGATGCATCTCCGGAGAGGGGGCTGGGAGGGGTAATATTGCAGTTAACTTTTATAAAGCACTTTTTGAACTTTCAAAAGTCTCTCCCTTGTATTGTAACATTTCTTATATGACTGAGCATAGCAAAAGAGCTGGGGATATTGTCTTCAAATCACCATAATGATACCCACAACACATTAGTTCCAATATCAATTAAATTAGTTTTGCTGATATCACTTATCATAAATATTTACTTCAAATCGGCAATACAGAACGATCTCTCCAATATCCTTCAAAGCAACTTTGGAGATACTGTAAGATACAACTTACAACTCAAGTGAAGTCAATTACATTCTCAAGATAGCTAACCTGTTAAAAATGTATAATGGGTGATATAGGGAAAGCTAAAACAGCTCCCCAGATAAACATTTTCATCTCCTAACTCTCTCAGCAGCGAGATTTTAAATAGTAAAACCAAACCGTTAAAATTGGGAACGTTGCCGGGCCAATCGATCTTCATTAACGGAGATAACGAATGGAAATCCCTTGACCATGCAGGTTTTCTCACCATCCTAGTTTGTTTACATCACAGGGAATCATCTCGTTACAACCTGGAGCAAGATGGATGAGTGGCCAATTTGAGGGGGACACATTGCAGTAGAGACCCCTTTTTATTCTACTTACTGTGTTTATCTCCTTGTCTCTTAACCCTTTCGCGACATCACTCCACATTTTGTGGTTTGGCTCAATAACTTTTGATTCAGAGCTCTAAAATATATTCCAGATGCAAGAGTAGAAAGAGTATAAATTTCTGCCCACACTGGTCCATTTTCGTAGCATGACCATATTGCATTTGATGCAAGGAATTTTAGAAAGTAGAATAAGCTTCAAAATCCTTAAATTGGCAATACATTGAGAGGTTCAAAATCACTATGATCGAAATTGGCAATTTTTTTCAACTTTTCAACAAAGTTTCTAACTATGTATATTGTATTCAAAGAAATTTCATTTTATTAGACCCATGAAGCACTGAAATAAAAATATTATTGTTGCCAATTTGAAGAACAAAATGTGATCAATTTAGCCCTTGAATAATTTCTGTCATGAAAGGGTTAACGATGAAAGTTTGATTGTAACATGAAAGCCTATCCTTCTTCTATCATTCTTCATAATGTAATAGCATCCTAGGCTTCTGGCACCTTAAGAATCATTGTACCGTTGCCTTGGTGACAGAGCATCATATTTAAAGGGGACCGGGCATAAAAAAAAATTATTCAGCTCTGTATATTTGCACTTCCATGCAGGTATACAGTATCTAGAATATCAACTCGAAATATTACATCTGTAAAGAGATATGTAAAAGAAAATTTTGAAAAAGATTAAGGGACACATCCATACAAGCACTCACACAAAAGTTTGTTGGCCTTTAGATAAAATCATTTTACCCCTCACACTTTTTAATCCTTAACCATTTAAATGTCGGACAGTTGTTTTTTTTAAGCCATCCAAAGATATAAAAATTGTTGTTTAGGGCAATTTGATCTGTTATGAATGTGCTGGAAAGCTCAAGAAACATTGTTCATACAGAAATCTATTTGGGGGGGGGGGGGGGGAGGGATGACATATTGAAAGAAAATAGCTATATGCATAAAATTTTGGACTCCTGGTAGAGGCCTATCATGATATCCACATTGTTATCCGAGAAAAATTACCCTACATGCCTAATACTCCAAATAAATGAAATGGCTTTTCTCTCTTCATCATAACCCTTTCAGAGAATGCCAAATGATGTTGATGGTACGAAAAATAAAATAAAACAGAAAGAGAGAGAGAGAGAGAGACCTTGTAATCATACAAAGTATTTTGTCTATGATATCATTTACTTTGTGCAATAGAATATCCTGAAGGTTTATATGGACTCTAAGTGATGATATAAGTCACAGATATCATCAATCAAAGGTAATCTTGCATTTTGCTAATGGAAGTGAGAGCAAGAAACTTCCTAAAAGTCAAAGTGCATTGCCTGTCATGCTGTTTAGGTCATTAGACCAGCATACTAACAGAAATTAGCCGAAAATTACACATGCTAGAAAACAACAACACACATTTACATACATGGGACTGCAGTCCATATGCTCTAATGGTGAAAATCATACAACACAATATCCTATATGTGCTTTCCATGAAGCAAATATAGATTTTTCATCAAATTATTTGGGCAGATATCACTTACTCATAGTCTTGAATTTTCATAGTAAATGTTGTTTGATTCTAAATTTTCGTCAATATTAATAAAAACGGGGGGGGGGATTGTCATTACCAGAATTCAATTCCATCTCAAAATGCAATACTCCTATAAGTTGTGATTAATTTAGCATTACAAGAGACGGTTGTTTTCATTCTTACACCGTCTACACAACAGAAAAATCTCCATATCCCAATCGATGCTAAAACAATTTCTTATGAATTCTGCTTTTGATTTGGGGGAACATGATATAGACATCCGGAAGAATTCAATAATGCGTATGTTTCAGGCAGTTACCCAATCCTGTAACAAGCTGGTGAGTTTCTGGAGAAGTCATTAGCCTTTTGACAAACTGATTTCGGTAATAGCACACGGCTGCTTCTCTCACTCCAAGATGCTATGCATGTCTAAACAACAGCGTTGAACAGACGATATTAACCCCTTCCGTGCTGTGGCAGACAAATTATGCTAAAGAACTTGAGAACTGAATGATGTGTTTGGATTAAGAAGGTCTACATTTTACTTCCAGAAGCAGACACTGTCACCTCAATTGTGAAGTTTATCTTCATGGAATATGTTTTTTTGTCTAATTTAACAATAAAACAAAGCATTACGAGTCAAAATTTTACTCTTTATAGTTCATTTATGAAAATGGAGGCCCAGAAGGGGTAAACGATAATGTTGGGTAATTGTCAAAGAGATCAACCGTGTGAATTCAGGCAAACTCTGATAACTACCAGACAGAAATATACAGAAGGAATTGCCCTTTTCTTTTTTTCTTTTTTTTTTATGGTGTATGATTCCCCTTATCTGATCCACAAAGTGCCCTCACAAGGTGAAAATGATATGTTTTGAACATGTTGTGTTTCTTTCTCTTTATCTATCTCTATCTATCTTTCTCCTTTCTCTTCAGCTATATATTTCTTTTTTTCTCCACTTTCTATTTCTTACGCTGTCTTCATTTCTCTCTCTCTCTCTCTCTCTCTCTCACTCATTATCTCTTTCTATATTACTTTCATTCTCCTTCTTTCTGATTTTTAATGCATATGTTTCTATTTTGTAGCAGGTATCTGTATTTCTAGGAAAGTGTTTGATTTTGTCTTACCCTACCCCTCCCAAAATCCTTTATGAAAACCATTCAAAACATGCTCTGTAATTCATCCTTGTGACTTTTAGTCTCCTATGTGTCCAAGAATAAAGACAAACCTCAATATCACCCCAAAAGAAATCTGTAAACACTGATTTCTGGGTAGGACAGAAACCTTAGCCGATGATTAATTACAGGCTAGCATGTCTCTAATTTCATAATGCTTATCACAGGTCTGTGTCTCCCAATAAAAGGAGAGTCTCCTTCTTCCTGCATTTCTCATTCAGCTATCGGCAGCTCAAATTGATTGCTCATAAAGCTTCTGGAAAACCATCTGACAATTAGAGAAAATAAAATCTGGCTTGTTTACTCACGTCTAACTCGTACAGTTCCTGTTCCAGCAGAACACAAACATATCTCTTATCTTACCTGTAGAAAATAAAAAGAAGAGGAAAAAGGGCCTCATTAGAGTTTATCAAAAATAACTATTTCAAAGGTAAAGTTGAGTTCTGGTCATGAGATTGAATCATCAAAGAAATTGTCTCAAAGCCATTGGGAAAGGTTGATTATATAGCACACACTAATTGGCATATGCTGTAAGGTTTTGGAATCACCAAATTTCTGCTGAGAGTCACATGCACTGCACACAGAAATATGTATATGGGACTACACACAAATGTTCGGCCCGAATATTTCAGCTATTTCCTGTCATATTTTGAATGTAAGAGCATTTGAAGAGCAATCCTTTTCAGGGGACATTTCTACTATGATAATCTTCTAAACTAATATAAAAAGAATTAGAAAGCTCACAAATTAATTTTTACCTTTCCCAGAACTAAACCTTCTCTTTAACCAAATAAATCATTTCCATTTAGAGAACACAACTAAATCAATACGATAAGTAAGTATAACAGGTTTTGTAAATGACTGTGTAAATCAGCAAAAATGTACTTTTCAAATGATTATGAAATACGACTGAATGCATAAAAAAGTGTGTGATAGATATTTTTTGGCTCCTGATGACTCCTTCCTACGAAAAATGGGCAATTAATTTTCTATTTTAGTCACCCTTTAAGTTCATTTAAGAGTTACTGGTATTTGAAGATTATTTATGCTGTAGTTAATAATGTAGAGAGAAATACATCTGTTGATCTTGATATAATTGTCAATATCTTTTCATGCTCTCATCGTCATCAGAAGTTGTTATTTGTTTGATGCACACTGGATTTTGAAGAAAATCCCCTAGAAATCATTTCAAGTTCATCAGGCATCACTCTCAGAAGACCTTTGATACATCAGATAATCAATCCACCCTTGACAAGCATTCACTGACATTCACAAATTCTTCTTCAGTGATCATTAAATCTTCCTCAAAAAGGACAACGAAAGCTGCATTCACATACAACATGGTAAACTGCCTTTAAAAAAAGGCAGTGGCAAAATGAAAACATTTTACATGTAAATGAGTAAAGGTAGGGGAAAAAAGTAGATGCATGCGACAATGGCCCAAAAGCGTACTACTATAAAACCAGAAATTTTTAGCGTGCATGAAACTTTCGCGAATTTCGCAAGTGGTCAAGATTCACGACAGTTCCATGCCGCGAAATTATGAAATAACAATTGAAACAACGTAAATTATGGCAATTTGAAAGAGTTTTTTGCTGCAAAATTTACTGTCATTAACAATTTGTGAAAGTTTTATGTCGCGAAAATTTCTGGTTTTACAGTATGTGTTTTGCATGTATAAGATACAGACATATGAAGTGCACTACACTTGTTTCATTTGATCATGCTGCAGCATGGTTTTTGTTTGTTTGTTTTTAAGCAGCTTAACGCCTCATGTGTGAATAAGGGAACTTCCACACATACATAGTGTCATGCAGAATCTCTTTTTTTTGGTAAAAATGTATGCACCTTTACTACATTAGGATTGATAATCGTGCAGTACTTTGATTATTATTTGCACATAGAAATCACAAAAACTTTGTGAATATCACAACATAATCATAATTCAGATTTCCTCATAAGTGAGGAGGTTAATGGTAAAAGCATGTATGAACAGTACCAATGTTTTGTTCATAAGCCGATAAAAAGACATGGTCAATACTTCATATAGATCTGTTTACAAGTATGGGTGGTTGGAGCAAACAACTCTCTCATGCTTCTATCATGGTACATTGGTTTTCATCCAGGGTACTAAAAAGTTCTCAACTCCCAAGTTGGTTGTCAATATTAGCACCCCCCCCCCTCAAAAAAAAACCCTAGAAGAGGAAAAGCTGCACGCTGCAACTGAATTTCCCCATCTGAATGTGTTGATGCATATAAGCTTGAAATGTAAAGTAGAAGTGAAACTGGTCAAGTAGATGTGAAACCGGTCAAGTAGGAAATATTTTGAATAAAAGTTTGCTTCATCCACAAAGTTGTGTCTCATAGCCATTGGAACAAGATTTTCAAAAACTTACAAGAGATTTTATACAATATGAAAATGCTATATGAAAAATGCACGCATCTATTCACTACATGTAAATGTACAATATCGTAGCATTGATGTAGCCATTTAAAGGTGGATGAAATTCAAAAGAGCAAGCCATAAATTGAAAGGAGTAGGAGGGAGTCTTATCCTTTTCTTTTCAAGTTCCCTTTCCCCACTCTCTACCTTTTTCTCTTTTTTTTTTCCTCTTCTTTTCATTTTTCCCCCTCTTCTTTGTTTGCAATTTGAATGGCACATGCCCCCCTGTTCCACTATGCATGTAAATATACTACAAGAAATAAAATGTCTACTAAATGAAAAATATGACCATCACAATGTTTCTGCAAAAAGTAATGTCAGGTATAAAAGTTCACACACGAAAAAAGAACACACCCTAGGACGAAACTGACAGGAAAATGTCTGCCTGCCTGCCAGAATCGATGTTCGGGAAGGTTTGATACCGGGCTAATCTCAGCTCCAATAAGATCCAGCAAGCCTTCTGCAAACATCACGCCAAACCTCGCCTCGGTACAAAAAGGGCCCATCATCAAATTCCAATTTGTGTCTGAGATTAATGGTGCTTATCCCTGGATTGCGGACCCCTGACAAACAAAACGCTTCATGACTTGAGAAAAGATTTCCATCAGATCGGAGACGTCGACTTCGAGTGAAGGATAGAAATGAATTCCTTTTGGCAATGGCATTCATGTCCTAAGGGTTGAAGCATCGCTTTGAAAACGGTAAGAAAAAAGAGGTTCTAAATATCAAGCCTTTAATGGTCCGAGAAGGAAGATTAAGATTAATCTGTCCTTAACATAATTGCAATCATAGTTCTAATCATTGAGAAACAGTGCCTCAGAGTTCCTTCGTGAAGAGGTTTAAGGTGGGTTGCAGAAGCTGAGAGAGAAAGAGGGAATAGAGAGAAGAGAAAGAGAGAAAGAGAGAGAGGGTAGAGAGAGGAAAGAGATGGGAGAATAGAAAGAAGAGAAAGAGAGAAAGAGAGAGAGAGAAGAGAGAGGAAAGAGACAGGGGAAGAGAGAGAAGAGAAAGAGAGAGGGGGAGGAGAAGGGGAAGAGAGAGAGAAGAGGAAAAAAATAGGAAAGAGAGAGAAGAGAAAAAGAAAGGGAGAGAGGGGAAGAGAAGGGGAAGAGAGGGGAGGGAAAAATAGGGAATAGAGAAGAGAGAGAGAAAAAAAGAGAGAGAGGGGGAAGAGAGAGAGAGAGAGGAAAGAGACAGGGAAGAGAGAGAAGAGAAAGAGACAGAGACAGAGAGAGAGGGAAGAGAGAGAGAGAGAGTGGAAAGAGACTGGGGAAGATGGAGAAGAGAAAAAATAGAGAAAGGGGAAGGGAGTGAAGAGAAAAAAGGGAGAGAGAGAAAGAGGAGAGAATGAGTGGAGAGAAAGGAAGGGGAGAGGACTGTTACATCTCTAGTAAGTAAAACATGGAGTACAGAGAGAACAATAATTAGAGAGAAAGGGGAATGAGGAAACATAGATGTTTGTACCATGTAAACGAAAGGGTGTGGTAATAGGGAAGAGAATGGGGAATTATACAGTGACACGACATTTGCTCCACCATCCATATCTCAAAAGGTCAAAGGTTAAGGTCAAGGTCTTGATTTTTTTTGTTCAGGACAATAGGTGCGTCTCCATCAGCCCGAGTTTGCTCAAGCTCGAGATTCTAGCCCGATCAGCGCTTCTCGAGAAAAAAGTCTGAGTTTGAAAAACCCCGTCCCCATCAGCCCGAGTCGAGCGATTCCCGCTCGTTCTTGGAATAAACTCGAGCTTCAGAGCATGCGCACTTCGAAGATGGAAAATTTAAAAAAATATATAGGATAAATGAAGAGAAAAGAGCAAAGAAATACATAAGGAAAAGATAAAAAGAGAGAAGGAAATACAAAGAAATACATAAGAATAGAAATAAGAATAGATAATTGGGAAAACAAAGAAATATATAAGGAGCAAAAGGAGAGAAGAAAAAACAAAGTAATACATTAGAAACAATGAAATACATAAGGAAAAAACAAAAAAGAAAAACAAAGAAATATATAAGGAAATACGAAGAAAACTGGATAGAAAGAGAAACAAAGAAATACATAAGAATAGAAAGAATAAATAATGGGGGAAAACAAAGAAATACATAAGGAGAAAAAAAATAGAAGGAAAAACAAAGTAATACATAAGAAACAAAGAAATACATAAGGAAACAGATAAAATAGAAAGAAAAACAAAGAAATACATAAGGAAACATATAAAATAGAAAGAAAAACAAAGAAATACATAAGGAAACAGATAAAATAGAAAGAAAAACAAAGAAATACATAAGGAAACATATAAAATAGAAAGAAAAACAAAGAAATACATAAGGAAAAGATACAAATAGAGAAGGAAAACAAAGAAATATAAAGGGAAGAGGGTAAAAAAGAAGAACAAAGAAATGCATATAAATAGACAGAAGAATAGACAACAGGAAAACAAAGAAATACAAAAGAAAAGGATAAAAAGATTGAAGAAAACAAAGAAATCCATAAAGAATCATAAAGAAAAGAGGATAACAAGAAGAACAAAGAAATACATAAGAAATTAAAGAAGAATAAAAAAATTGGGAAAACAAAGAAATACATAAGGAAAAGGATAAAATAGACAGAAAAATAAAGAAATACATATGAAGAGAAGAGGAGAGAAAGAAGAACAAAGAAATATATAAGGAGAAAAAAGAGAGAAGGAAAAACAAAGTAATACATAAGAAACAAAGAAATACATGAGGAAAATATAGAATAGAAAGAAAAATAAAGAAATACATAAGGAAATACGAAGAGAAGAGGACAGAAAGAACAAAGAAATACATAAACAAAGAAAAGAGGATAGCAAGATCGAAGAACCGAAAATGGGAAAAACAAAGAAATACATAAGGAAAAGACAAATAGAGAGAAGAAAAACAAGAAATATATAAAGAAAATAGGATAGCAAGAAGAACAAAGAAATACATAAGAATAGAAAGAAGAAAAAAGAATGGGGAAAACAAAGAAATACATAAGGAGAAAAAAGAAAGAAGGAAAAACAAAGAAATACATAAGGAAAAGGTGGAAAGAGAGAAGAAAATCAAGAAATACATAAGGAAATTAACATTTCTAGGATTGGTGTCATGAATAAATTAACCCGAGTCAAAACCCGAGTGCGTCTTCACCTGCGAATTAGCGGGCTAATTCGCCAAATAGCGCGCTATTTCACAAAAAAACCCGAGTTGACTTAGGCTTCTAGCTCGAGCTAGAAACCCACGAAATAGCCAGCTAATTGCATCTTCATTACAAACTAGCTCGAGCTAGTTCTGATCGGGTTAGTTTCCCGGATCAGAATTAGCGGGCTATTTTGGAAACTCGGGCTGATGAAGACGGGCCTAATGTGAAGATTAGGATTAGGGTTAGGATTAGGGTTAGGGTTAGGTTTAGGTTTAGGATTAACATGGCAAAGTTAGACCGGAGCAATTGTCGCAGGAGCAAATGTCATGGAACTGAATCATACATGTACTACCACAGAGAGAAGGGTGTTTTATCAATTTGTATGAAAAGAGAGAGAGAGAAGAAGTAGGGGTGCAACTGAATGAAAGGGGGTATAAGAGGTATTTCAAAGGGGATTGCATTGACCTTCTAAAACAGGGGTGTATAGACTGATTGAGGCCCCTCTATGGCAGAGAACTTTACAATAACTTTTGATTTAAAGGGTACTAATCACCAAAAATAATTTTGCTCTGTATGTTAGAGGTTTCATGTCTTTAAACTATATTCAAAATATGGGCTTCAAATATTATTTCTATAAAGAAATATTGCAATTTTAATTACACTCTCTATAAGCGTAAAAGCAACTCGTGAGTAGACTACTCGATACACCTGTACGCACTTGCGAAGATAAAGGCTCGCGCAGAACCAAACTCGGAGTTCGGTTCCATGCGAGCATTTTCATGTTATCCTCTATTTCCTTCATACTCATTAACTGCTGACCTACAGAATACCAGACAAAGTTCTTTGAGGTTGATGTTATACTTTCTAGCTGTACACAAATTATTTTTTCAGGTGATTGGTATACTTCAATCTGCCCCCATGTGCCAACCCCAGAGCTAATCCCTATTGTGCCAGCCACTAATCCCCCCTGTGCTGGGTTTAGTTTTGGGGTGCTCAAGCGTGAACATACAATGCGATTAAACGTGTACGTGGCACTGCTACGGAGGCTACTATACAAGGTTGTGGCACGTGAGCACGGGCAAGTGTACATGTACATGGCAACACCACACAGATCAGTACACAAGGTTGTGGCATGCACCTGTACTTTGTTTTTAAAAAAATCGGAAGTCTATCTCTTTCTATAAATGGACTGGGTATTTGTCAACAAGTTCTTTCAGCTTCCACTGATTCAGCTCGGAGATATATTTGATGCTGCAAAGAATCACAAGCCTTAAGCTCTTAAGCTACAGAGCTACGTGCTTGGATTCAAGCCATAGGAGTGTGGGGCACAACAGACGCTAACATTAAAGTATGCAGTCAAAGCAGTAAATAACCATCTCGACTCATGGTAGATGACTGTTACCCAATAGCGAGTATTCAATTACTACTTTAATCAATCGAATCACTCTCGTTTCATGCTACTAAAACATACCACTTAATGCATTCTGCTGAGAATGCAACTAAACGCTCTGTCAAATTGCCTTTTAATGAAAGCATATCCTTGAAATCACAACCGGAATATTGGAAAGTCACTGACTTTTCCAACAGCAAAAGCAACGGCCTTTGGAAATATGATGAAATAGAATTTTATAAAGAAAAACACCTAGAGCTGAAAACATGAAATGTCAGAGCCCTAATGCATGCCGTAATTCCATTACATAAACATGATTTCTATGAACTCATTGATGTAGTGTATGAGTACACAGAATCAATGTTCATCAATACATGTAGCATATGCATGTACACATGTGAATCAATATGGGTGTTTGTGAATATATGAATATACACTGGGAAATATTCCCTGCAAAAGTCATCACATAATGCTGGGCTTGGTTCACAATTACACAGCTAAATCTCAATCAAATATGGCCACTCAGAAAAAAAGCGAATGTGATTTACAGCAGACCGCTAATTAACCTAAATCGGCATTCTGTTCATCCAGAAAAGCTATAGACACTGTAATAATGATGAAGCACATTGTATACCAAACTGAGCAATATCATTAACTGAGAAACACAAGGGGATTAGGGTATTGAGACATTTGTGAAATATTGTACATCAGCTCCTCCAGTTATTCAAATTTTACTATTTTTAATACTTTTATTTCCATCATAATTATACTCTTTATGACAGAAGAGGCTATCAGATAATATAGTTTGAACCAAACTGATGTACAAACAATTGGAATTCCATTCCCATTGTTATTAGAAATTGTCAAAGTCTTCAAACTTTTAAGAAAAATTATAAGATATATTTAATTGAATTTTAAAACATGCAAAAACTCACCAGGCTTTCTACTTTTTTCTTCCCCCCCCCAAAAAAAAAAAATTGTTTGTTTAAATTTTATGTCTCCAACAGTACAACAGTCAATTTCTATATTGGTTTATATACATCAGGGATGGGCTCTCATATAAGAACTTTATTCCTTTTTAGCTCTTCCCTTCACTCTCATTATGTTTCGTTTGGATGCATGTTCTTTTGTATGTCTATTATTGTATTTGTAAATGTAATTATTGTAAATGTTATGTATTTTTTAATGATGAGTGTAAAGAAATGAACTTTGAACTCTGAACCTTGAACACTTCTCTTGAACCTTGGAGATGCCATAAACTTGAAACTTTGGATTCATTTCCACCTCTCCATCTACATGAATGTTCTTTTAATGGATCTGCTATCAGGGTTAGATATGAAGACAGTGGGACTTTAAGCCATCTATCCACAGGGGTGCAACAGGTAGAGGCTTGATGGTGATCAAGCTGTCCCAGGTGAATGGTATCGGGTAGGTGAGCGTTCATACGACATGAATGATCCATATTGCTCTACATCATATCGCGTGTTTGGAGCCAGAAGGGTGTTAACTCATATACTTTAACACAGAGTTAACGACGTTAATAATATGAAACATGATCTGGATGTAGCTACATCATACCTTAGGGTCAAACTGGATTAAACTGCAATCTGGTACCACAACAGTGTAAATCAATTGAGAGAAGGTGCAGCTGAGAATGGATACAGAAATCCTTCACATGTTTCCTTAATCAGGGTTAGATATGGAGATAGTGGAGCTGTCAGTCATCTAGTAACGGGTACAGCCTTGATGATCAATATGAACCCTAGGAGGGTGGCATTGAGTAGGAGGGCATCAAATGACAGATGAGAGTGTTCTACATCCTATGTTTTGATCAAACCAATTGGACCATACCAAATCAACTTGGATCTGACAAGATAAAACTGATTATTGGTACCACAATAGGGTTTATAAATGATATATCACTCAGTCAGCCTCGGCACTTACAAAAGGAGAAGCATGAATGAGAAGGATGGATCAGAAATCCTTAAAGTGTTTCTCCTATCAGAGTTAGATATGAAAACAGTGGGGCTTTGAGCCATCTATCTTTAAGGGCACAACGAGTAGAACCTTGACAATTCAAGTAGATCCAAGGTAGGTAACATGGAGCATGAGAGTGTCCATCTGATACATGATCTAGAGTGATCTACACAAGACCTTTTGATTGAACCGACTGCATAGGGATCAAAGTGGATCAAACCAGATCAAACTGCATGCCAGCCCCACAATATGGTTTACTAGTCACATATCTGCTCAGCCAACCTCACAACTGATATAGGGAGCAACCAATAATGCAATACAGATCCTTCATATGAATATAGTGGCTTTCAGCCATCTATTCACAAGGTTCACCCGGTTGGAATCGTAATTATCCAGTTGGAACCAAGGTGGTTAGGATGGCATGGGTCTCCTGATCCACATAGATCTACACTGGTTAATGAAAGAGAGTTGTGGTACAGATAAAAACCACAAACCATAATGCGTGGGCAGGATTTGTAACAAGAGATGAAAATAATCTCAGATAAAAGATAAGGAGACAGAGAATAGTTCACCTATATTGTATCCAAGTCATTCTACTTGATTCTAGCTTAGCAATCTCACCAATAAATCTTCACACTTCACTCAAAACAACACCCTGTTTTAAATTTTGCCCCCCCCCCAAAAAAAATATGCAAGTATATATATATAAACCACATCTTTTGCAAAACTCCAAGAATTGATGTCTTTGAAAATGACTCTAATACTTCTTGCTGGGTACAATAACCGACAAAGAATTGACCCACGGCACTTCTGTTATCTCCAAAATGTCATTACAGAAGACAGCTTTCATGATTAAACAGGTGATGCAGTTATTAACACTACTCACAGTAAGATGTTCAAGAAAAGAAAAGGCATGAAAGAAAGAAAATAGAAGGCTGAAAATTTTGGAGAGTGATACTAGGATTGAAGGAAGAGGCAGGATGTCTTTGGATGTTATGTACACACCACCCTGGATCTTTAAAGATAAAGTTGAGTTCTGGTCATGAGATTGAATTGTGAAAGAAATTGTCTCAAAGCAATAGGGAAAGGTTGATTATATAGCAAATAAGAATTGGCGAATGCTGTAAGGTTTTGGAATCACCAAAATGATAAGAAATTGACTCAATCCCAATGAGAGTCACATGCACTGCACACAGAAATGTGTATATGGGACTATATTTGATTTGATTTGATTTGATTAAGTTTTATTTTAACAGGGTAGCCTCATCAGTAAACAAAATACCATTCTTCCTGAGGGTCCTGTACAAAGATCAACATACATTAAAATGACAATGACATAAAACATATGATAATACAAGATTAACAAATAGGGTGTCATATATATATATATATATATATATATATATATATATATATATATATATATATACATACATGTACTCCTGAGATACAAGTTGAGATATTTCATTCTTTTCAGGGGATATGTACACTATGATAATCTTCCAAACTAACATTTAAAAAATGAGAAAGCTCACAAATTATTTTTTATCTTTCCCAGAACTCAAGCTTCCCTTAACAGCAGACCTGTGATGATGTGACCACACAACAAATCAGTTTCTGAGAGCCATAAACACATAAACTCTTATCCCTCAACATTGAGTTTATACCCTTTTGGCCCTAAGTAATCATACACTTAGACCTAAGAGGACATTAACTCATATCCCTCAAGACTAAAGACGATTCTCTTTCACCTCTCAGAGAACACAAGAGATGATGAGATCCTAACTTGTATCCCTCAATATTGACTTTTAAAACCCTCTTTTCACTCTCAGAGAACTAATCATTTACTTGGAGCAATAAGGTAGCTTAGCGAAAAGTGATGCCGCGTAAGAACGCGGGAAAGACGCACATAACAAAATTATTTAAAACCATCATTTTATTCTACAGACAGAGGCAGAACCAAAATATCAGGATGTTGAATTGGTATTTAACTCCATGAACATTTTTAAGCAAAATGATATGAAAACTTCCCTTCAGATAAGTCTGATTTTAATTTTAGATGCACAAACAAAACTAGCTATTTTGTTCTTTGCATCTTTCCCGCATCTTTAGGCGCCATTGTGTTTCGCTAAGCTACCTAAGGTGGTAAACTCTTTTCTCTCTGCAATGAGCTAACACCCTTTTGGCTTTAGGAGAACAAATCAAATGCTTTGGAAGAGAGACAAGTCTAAAAATGTATCCATGGCAGCATGTCTATCATGCTCCAAAACTCTCTAATGCTGTCTAGTGACAATGATTTTCCTCTTTTTCTTCACTTCACACATTGACAACATACATATCGTGCTCCAAATCACTCTACAGCTTTTTCTCTACTGATAATTATTCCTTCTTTTCATTCCTTGTGCTACATTCCAAGGCCTCGAAAGAAACCGAATCATCTAATGGAATCTCTGTAGTGTCAAATCAAATTGATATGCTTGTCAAATATGCCCTAGTGCTCATTCATTTTGTATGTTAGACCGACTTTCCTCCTTCCTCTGAACAGTGTATCTTCTTGACTCTGTTATCAAAGGGAACCTGATTTTCAGGGAGGTTTTTTTCTTCTCTCTCTCATATTCTAAGGCAAATTGATATTACATAACCTTTAAAATGAAGAGTCATTCTCCCTTTTGTAACTATAAAGTACATGACAATGAGCTCAATCAAGTCAACAAAGTATGACAAAAGTTCTTACATGACAGACTGTAAATGGCATTTCAAAGAGAAGGGTGGGTTTCAGTAAAGGTGAAATATAAAGTGTGAGAGCTTTTTCATTCTTTCTATTCCTATATGAAAGAATATCATAACAGCAATGTCATAAGAAATGATTTGCTCTTAAAATGCCCTTAAATTGCCCGACAATTCCAAATATAACCAATAAAATTTCAAAACCTTGAACCAAATTTGATGCCTTACATGAGTGTAGTCCCATATACTCATATCTGTGTGCAGTACATGCTCTCCACTGTACATGATTTTCACCAAGATAGAGTAAATTTGTTATCACTTTGAAATACTTTGATGATTCCACCTCATAATACATTAAATTCTTATGCAATTTATAAATAACCTGTGCTTTCACATAAACTTCTTGACAGTTTCTTCCTGATGCACTTGCATGACCAGTACTTTCCTTTATTTTCAAATTGCTTCACACTATGTTCCTAAGTGACGATGTACCATGCATCATCTGGTATTACATGTTCCCCTATGCTGTACCTCAATCCATTACTCTAGATGGCATCTCATCCTCAAACCACAATGGGGAGGAAATGGAATGTTTCAATGATGGACACCAAGTACTTCAAGAAAAAAAAGAATGTGGTGAAAATCTACATGAAAGCTAGACTGTAGTGTCTAGTCTGTAAGGTTCAATATATGAGTGCAAAATGTGTGAATGAGCCAGCGATTCAGAAAATCACTTTCAGACGTTTTCTTGACTTGAAAATACACAACAAATACAAGCTGAGTGTCTGGGTTGAAAAAAGGGGGATTGTAAGAAACCTGCAAAAGCGATAATTGTACTGTGGTCAGTATTTTACACTAACTAAAGCATCATTCTCATCATCATCATCATCAAAATCATTCTCATCGTTTTCCTCATTATCATTAAAATCATCGTCATCTTTATCATCATCAGTATCCTCATAATTATCCTTATCCTCAATAGCAATCATTATTATCATTTTTAACATCAACATAATCATTATCACCATCATCGTCATTAATCATACTCACCATTATCATCATCACTATCATTATTATCCTCATCAATCATTGTTATCATCATCATAATCATTCGCAATCATTGTTATAAAACATAATTCTACCTACAGTAACGACAGGGTCAAAACAAAATGATAACAATCAGTCGTACATCAGGCAGGTGTCCCTCTGAGTCATCCAAATCACCCATCGTTCTTATTTACATTAAATCAAATATTGTCTGGATATCATTATGATCAATTGTCAATCATTATCACCGTCATTATCACTTCATCATCGTCCTCATCTTCATCATCATCCTCTTCATCAATTATTATTTTAATCATTGTCATCATTATCTTTATTAATGTAATCATCATTATTAGTAGTATCACTGACATCATCATTGCTATCATCAGTCAGCATTACCATCATAATCATCATCATTATCATCAATCACTTTCACCAATCATTATCATTAATCATCAGTCATCATAATCAAAATCATCAGTATAATCATCGTCATAGTAGTCAATAACTCTATACTTTGCAGATTTTCTTCAACTGAGCTGAAAAATGACCAAATCACCTGCTTATTATAACTACATGCCAAATAGTAATTCTAGCTGCAATGGAGACAGGGTTAAAGCAAAACGATTAGATGAGGACAGGTGTACATCTGAGTCATCCATATCATCCATCGTTTCAAGTCCATGTCTTTATAACGCCCTTCTGGCTCTCAGCTAACGATATTTATATTTGATCAAACATTGTCTGGATATCATCACCATGACCCAGTAATTCACAACATGGATTATTCATGGTCATCAATTCCCGGAGGCAAGATTTTTCTAATTGAATCATGCCACTCCTCCATCAACTGTCATATTTTCTGTCTAGCTTTAATAATTACTGAATGCAACAGCCAGCGGCTTGCCAGCAAATGAGACCCACTAATAGAACTATAAGGAATGCATAGACGCATGATAAGAAAAACCCTGGATGGTTAAAATAACATTCATGAAAGTGGACTACGGAAGATTAACAGAACATTACAAATGATTATGAGCTAAAGTGTAAGCCTAGATCGATATCTGCAAAGAAATTACAAATGTTTTGTTGAATCTTAACCATGAGTGATGTGAATTAAGGAAGGAACTAGTGAACATAATACCAATAAATCTGCAGAAACAGACTCAAATCAGGACCCTTTATGTTTGAGATATCGCAGAATTAACAATACATGGAGTTAACAATACATGACAAAAAGAACATTAGAAATCAGTGATATATATATATACATATACATAAACCCAAAACTGGTGTAACAGGGAGACACTCTTTGTATTTTTTCTTTGTACTCGTGTCTCCCGTACGTAGGTCGTGCTATTATGATGGAATAAACCGCATTGTTGTATGTCTCCAAAATGCGGTATCCAGTTATATATATATATATATATTTATTGTTTTTGTTTTGTTTTTGTTTTTGTTTTTAGATTTTACAGTGGTACAACTTCAGGACCAAATTTTTAAAGGACAGATCTTGCAAACTTGCAGAACTAATTGCATGTATAACAGTATTCAGGTATACGATCAAGTAGATCATATAACTATTCATCATTGGATAAACAAACATGTGTATTTCTGGTATTTCACACAAAGAATGAGGTAGATCAATTTTTTTTTATAGCAAGCTTGAAACCCTTCATGTATATCATAATGAAATCATGGATTTGTAGGCTTACATGTATGCATGGTAACCAAGTAATCTCATGCACTAGTTATAATGATATGGTTGATCATGTTTTCAATACCTCATCCAGATGAGTTCAAGAAGAACGGCAGCTGTCTCAAGTCTCGTTCACACATCAAATGGTAAACCACTCACAGTGACAAAAAACAGGTATCGGCAAAAGAAAGATTATTTTGCAAGTGAATCAATGGCAAGTTAGATGACAAAATTGGATTAATGCGCAACAAAGGCCAAACCGACAGTACTCGTTTTTCTGAAAGTTCATTTTGGGGAAGGTTCATAATTACAAAACACAAAACTCCCGTACCAAGGGGTTCATAGTTATGAAACTGAAATAAGGTTTATAATTCTGAACATTTATTGCATTACTCCAAAGGTTCATAATTCCGAAGATTCATTATTCCGAAGGTCCGTTTATCCGAAGGTTCATAATTCCAAAAATTAAATAGGGCATGTAATTCTGAAAAAGAAATAGGGTTCATTATTCCAAAGTTTGTTATTCCAAAAAATGATGTAGGGTTCCATTACATTTTCAGAATTATGAACCTTAAAAAGCATGAACCTTATTTTATTTTCAGAATTATGAATCCTTTTTCATTTTCAGAATTACAAACCCTTGGAATAACAAACCTTCAGAGTAAACGGAACTTCAGAAATACAACCTTTGGAGTAAAGAACCTTCCGAACTATGAACCTTTGAAAAATAACATGTACCCGACCCAACACAACCACACTCAACTCTGTGTAATAACATAAAGTAATGTGAATTGTCCTAGGCTTATGTCACATTATTTTGCGGCAGTGGCAGTTGCAGACCTGCCAATCCTGAAACCCAAGAAGTAGGGACAAATGACAAGGCAGAGGCGGAAAATCAGGACATTTCTGAGTTTCCTATACATTCCTACAGACAGATTTTTGCAAAAATAGGGACACAGTGGTAGAAGTGGCTCTTTCTTTTACCAAAAATCGGGATTGTCCCTGTTAAAAAGGGACAGTTGGCAGGTATACAGTTGTTGGATGGCAGTTTATAGCATGATGTGTGAAAGAGGCCTTATAATGTTTCAATCAATTCTAATTTCTCTAGGCTGGGTGTGGAGATCATCTCTCTTTTCAGGGGCTGAAGATATAAATTATTCAGCCCCTGACCTTTGTGGTAGACATGGAATATCATTGATGTTACCAGTATGTGGCCTACTTTTGAGATGGCTTTAATTCCAAATGATTGTCCCTACTAATGTCATGGCACGGATCATGATGGATCAATACAGACAGCTTACAGATATGTCTGGACTCTGACAATTATTTCTCATCAACGTCATTTCGGGAGTATCTATGGTAGTATGTAAAATGAGTATGGGGCACATGGGATTAATTTATGGATTGAAGCAATGGACAAATCTTTCAAGAGAAGGTTTGGTTCTGGGAAAGGTGAAAATTAATTTGTGAGCTTTCTCATTTTTTTAACCCTTTCAGGACAGGAATTATTTAAGGGCTAAATTGATCACATTTTGTTCTTCAAATTGGCAACAATAATATTTTTCTCGTAGTGCTACATGATTCTAATAAAATGTAATGCCTTTGAAAACAACATACATTCTTAAAACCATTATCGAAAAGTTGAAAAAGTTGCCAATTTTGACAAATAACAATGATTTTGAACCTCTCAATGTGTTGCCAATTTAAGGATTTTAAAGCTTATTCTTGTTTTTAAAATTCCTAGCATCAAACGCAATTTGGTCAGGCAACAAAAGTGGACATAGGATGTGCAGAAATTTTTGCTCTTTCTACTCATGCATCTGGTATATTTTTTAGAGCTCTGAATCAAAAGTTATTGAGCCCAACCACAAAATGTGGTCAATTGTCTTGAAAGGGTTAATGTTAGTTTGGAAGAACATCACAATAAAAAATGACCCCTGAAAAGAAGTGATCTTCAAATGCCCTCATATTTGAAATATGATGAGAAATTGCTGAATTGTTCAGGCCGAACATTTATGCCTCATGTGTGTGTAGTACACGTGTACCCATTTGTGTGTGCAGTACATGTGTTTTTAAGCGAGATTGGGTCAATTTCTTACCATTTTGATGAATTCAAAACCTCACAGTATAAACTAATTCTTATGTACACATGATGAACCTTTCCCAATCACTTTGAAACAAGTTTCTTTCACAATGTTGTCATTTGACCAGAACTCAAATTTATCTTTAAACAGGAAAGTCCAACCTGATTTGAATTGAATTGAAAGGGTATTTATTAAAAACGATAAACTGTAGCAACTTCAGAGCTGAATTACATGGAGTATAAATAAGTACATATGTCATGCAAAAGAATACACAATAAAATACAATTCAGTATACAATTCGATAAACATTCATATTCACAAGAACATCAAAGATATTATGTGGCAAAATAAGATTAAGATGCATTAAATAAAGGGGGGGAAGAGAGAAAGAGAGCAAGAGTATGATAAGAGAGAGCAAGAGTAAGATAAGAGAGAGAAAGGGTAAGATAAGAGAGAGAAAGAGTAAGATGAGAGAGAAAAAAAATGTAGATGAGGAAGAGAAAGAGAGTACAAAATAGGGGGAGAGAGAGGGGGGGGGGGAAGAAAACGAATTACACATCATAATTAAAATCAAACCTTTATCAAGTGTAAATCAAGTTGGTTTTAACAAAGGTTTTAACAAATGAGAGAAGAGATCAGAGAAAAGTTTAAGGAAAGCCTATGAAAGTTTATTTAAAGTTCGAATCATTCAAATGCCAATTGGCAAGTTAGTAATTTACCATACAATTATCTCTCTCATGTGCCCTGTAATAAAAATTTCATAAATATCAATTTTTCTGGGCTGTTGAAGGAATACATCTATTTGATCAAGAGTGTATAAATGTGTGACCACTAATATTTCTATGGCATATGAATCACAAAATATTTTCTTTGAAGTAAATAGATTTTTATAAGTAGTTTTAAAACCAAACAAACGGGGAGAGGTATACTCAGTGGCGGATCCGGGGGGAGGGGGGGCTGGGGGGCCCGGGCCCCCTCCCCTGGGACCAGGACCAAAAAGGGGCCCCAAAAATGCTGAGGACCTTTTTTTTTTTTTTTTTTTGCTTGTCAGAGATTTTTTGAGTGAAAAAGGGGCCCAAAAATTGTTTTTTTTTGTGTTTTTTTTTTTTTGCTTGTCAGAAAATTTTGTAAAGATTGAGGCCCCTCCCTCAAGAAATCCTGGATCCGCCTCTGGGTATACTCACTAGGTAAATCACAGGGTTGCAAATATGTTTTTTATTGATAACTTTAGAACTTCTTAACTTTCTCATTCAAGTTTTCATCAAACTTACATCACGATGACCTGTTTCAAGCTGTGAAGTTTCTTACAAACCAATCAGCACATTTCAAACAAAAGACATTCATGTACCTACCCTGTGACATTCCTCAGAGGAATCCAATCAGACAGACAGCTGCCTTACAATGTTTCAATCAATTCTTTTAAGTGCATTGTGTGGTGAGAGATAGGTCAATAACTCCATCCAAAAATCTATTACTTAAGGGCTGGTAACATCGATAACGATAACGATAACTATACCTTTTCATCATTGTCAAATCGCCAAAGCGCTGTTTACGTGGAAAATGAATTCTTTGTGGTAGGTCAGACTTTTCCCATATATGGTAATGAGCCTCCCTCATCGGTTTTATCATCTTGCTGGAATCGCTCAGCCACCAAGGTGACTTTAGTTCAGAAGAATCATGTAGGCAGTGTTCGTTGTGCTTGATTGACAGAACCTCACCGATTTTATCGGTCAGGTGTGACCACTTTTATCGTCATTGTTATGGGTACATTTTATATGCACATAAATTATTGTTATCGTTATCGGACAGATGTGGCCAGCCCTTTTGCCCCTTCTGCGCTGTGGACGGCAAATCCTGCCCAATAATTGGAGTGTTGAAATTTAAAATGGCAACACTTTTCTTCCTGGAACAGAAACAAGTAATCTCCTTGTGAACTTAATTCCTATTTAATAAATGTTATACCAAGTTTAACAATGAAATATGCAGTGTAAAACAAAATTTAACCTATAGACTACAGGAACCAGTTTGTTCCTGTATTAAGCCTATGGGAATTACAGAATTCAGTAGTCAATGGGTTAACACATTTATTTGAGAAAGTTGTTCAAAAACACGGAGGCAATGAAGGGGTTAACACCCTTCTGGCTCTAAACAGAAAACATGGTTGGTGTGAAGATTGTCTCCCTTTATCAATCTGTCTGATCTTTAGGGTAGGCAAGGAATGTTATCCATATTACTGGTATGTAGCTAACTCTTGAAATGAATATGAAGGTGATCTGGAGATCTGGTGATGGAAATGCATTTTAGAGAGACTGGGCTTGAATTACATGTAATTAGGAATTGCTTATTATGCAAAGGGGATAGGTTGCTTGGA